>QYAI01000016.1:3647-576764 GCA_003988855.1 Arachnopeziza araneosa
TCTGTTCTCTGTGTGTCTCTGTTCTCTGTGTGTCTCTGTTCTCTGTGTGTCTCTGTTCTCTGTGTGTCTCTGTTCTCTGTGTGTCTCTGTTCTCTGTTGCCCGTCGTTCTCTGTTATGTAGGTGCTCTGTAGGACCTCCTTTATAGAGAGTCCTGCGCACGTGCTCTCGCTAGTGAAATGACGGAAAAATGTCATGCACCCTGGAACCCCACTACATTAGTCCTAGTTTTCCCCAGACCCCTCTTCCTTCCTTGCTTTGAATAGTCTTAATTGAGGTTATTCCCACACTGCTTGCAGTTCGACCTTAGTTCGTGACATAATTCCGGGAACTGTGGAAAAGAGCGAGCTAAAGAAGCAATAGCATCACAAAAAGAGCACAAGCCTCAGAAATACTTGTAGTTTTTAAGTCGAAGCTATAGAGAATTCTAACTTCAGCAATTATGCGCTTTGGGAACTTCAACAGATATCTAACATTAAGAGTCTGTCCGACATTGAAGTTCTCGGAAGGCTTAGGGATATAATGTCTAGTCGCAAATATTCATAGCACAGTATCTCTGAGAGACTTTAGCATCGACAGCAACTCGGTCTTTTTGAAATTAAGCATTTCGAGCCAGGAAATATTCTATATGAATAAAACTGTCACGAACTAAGGTCAAACTGCAAGCAGTGTGGGAATAACCTCAATTAAGACTATTCAAAGCAAGGAAGGAAGAGGGGTCTGGGCACCTTCTATCCCACACAGATCACCATGACTACTAGCGTCCAAGCGACCCTGGAGCTCGAGCTCCGCCTGGCAACCCTTGCCGACCTCGACGACATTGCCAACCTCGTCAGCAAGGCTTTCGAGACCGACCCTGAATGGAACTACCGTTTTCCATATCGCCACCAGTACCCAGAGGACCATTTCATGTGTACGCGGGAACCCTTCAAACAAACTTTAGAAGCAGGCGGAGGACGAGAAGACGCGTCGCACGTAATGCACGTTGTCGCCTTGAAACCCGAGAACTCCTCAGAACTTGGCAAACCCATCGCTGTAGCTGTGTGGGAGCATATTCCATTACGTGATACTACAGCTGAGAAAAGTGTGTCAAACATCCATCAGTTAGGCGTTCTAATGGATGATTGATCATGTTAGGAGCGGCTCCACATTCTTCCTCTCAATGCGATCATAGGAGAGATGCCAACCCAAAACATGTTAAGGAATTTAATCGTGCAGTATTTGGTGCCAAAAAAGACTTTTTTGACGATGTGTATGGAAATAAGCAAATCCACCTTGAGATCATTGCAACACATCCGGATTTTCAGGGGCGTGGAGCTGGATCTAAGCTCACTCGATGGGGAATTGAGATTGCTTCTCACGAAGGTCGTATAGTTACGTTAATTGCGAGCCCCGGTGCTGCAGGTTTCTATGCACATCTTGGATTCAGTACAGTACTCAACCTTCCATTCAAATGGAGGGTGAATCAGAAAAAGTGGAAGCATCTGGTATGCAACTTGGGACACCAAGTCCTGCCATGTAAACGGATCTAACGACTTGGTCATTAGGAACTAGGAGTGGCTGTAGCTATATTAACCGTTTTACGCCGTAATTGATTGGGTGAAGGTATCATGACCTTCACGTACGGTCTCCTAACGGAGAGGAGCAAGGTGGCGAAGGCTAGGAAGTGGAATGAATTTCATGGAAAAAGTAAATAAATAAAAAAGAGAGGAACGACCTCCGGGAACTAGATACAGAAGGAGCTAGCCAGTGCCATGTTAATCACACTCGCAAGGCATTCTTGAAGCGTCAGTTAGGCAACTTCCTTGCTGTATTGCCTGTTTAGGAGCCCGGCCAACCTAGTACGCTTCTGAAACTCGCTGCTTTTGACCAAACAATCTGTGAAAACACAAGGCTAGACACTCTGTGGCCATATACTCGAAATGGCACACGGCGAATTCATCCCATATTTCATTTCATGAACATTAAACTCTGTAAAACCGCAATGAAAACCGTCATATTCATTATGAATATGACAATAGCTCAATACAATACCACTACTTGAAAGTCCATCATCCAAACAAATACATCAACCAATCATGTCATCGCGCAACACTCAAAGCCAACGTGGAAACGGCGGCACTCAACCCCCTCAGTCTCTTCTTGGACTTGCAGACCCGTGGTCCAGCTTCAACATCTATCCCCATGTATGGAGGGATGACCACGTCTTGACCGCTTATATTGATTCCGACGACGGCAATTGGAGCCGCGATACAGAAGTCAGCAGCCGAGGGCAGGGTGATAGCTCAGACAAAACAGCTCTCATGGCAGGGAGCGGGAAGCAAGAAGATAGCAGACACAAGAGCATCGACAGTCTTATGGAATGCAGGAGGCTGCCAAAGGAGGCTCGCACAGCAGCAAATTTCAGCCCAATGCTCGCGCAGTACAATGTCAGTTTCGAAAGACATGAGGAACTTGCGGTGCGTTTGGCGGGATTGATATAACGATAAAACTAGGACGGAACTTTGAGTTTCAGCAGTATTGCGAGGAGCTTTTGAACTTCTCTTGTAGCGTTGCGCGGCGACTCCTTCGCCCAAATTCGAATTGGCAAAGGTAAGCTCTACAAGTGCTTGTTGTCGTTTTAAGCAGACTGGAAGCCTGATTATTAAGCTCTTTCCATCTTTCTGATGTATTTAGTTATTAAATCAATTGGAAAAATTATTACAATAATGTTAAAGGCAAAAAGCGATCTTTTAAATACTGTAACATATTAATGCTTTGGGAAGGGGAACAAATCGAGTAGTGTCCAAAAATATATGGTTTCACCTAGCGCTTGCGGTAAAGACACAATCAGAGCCTCCGACCGCTTTCTTGATGTAGTAGAAAAGGTCAGGCTACAAGAGATTCAAAAAATGGTAATAACGATCAAGAAGTACTCTTGTTTTCATCTCTTCGGCCTGAGAAGCCTGCAGAAGATGCAACCAGATTTGAGAGAGCTGGAACTCGTTTTTGAGGAAGGAACAATATACACGTGCTATTTGTCACCTCGGCCGGTAATGGATCATATTCGTTATTACGTAGCTCATGGCTGGGGTCGCTATCCTAGCATGAAGATTGTTAACAGGAAATCTGGAGAAGTAGTTGAGCAGATTCTTGGATGGAGTATCAGCAGCTGAAGATACTAGCGGTATACAGCTCGGAAGAGCGGCCCAACAACTGGCTTGTTGCTCTGGTACGTATGAAAAGTAGATAAAAGAGTAGAATAAATTTAGTTATTATTCTAGTCTATTTAGATTTTTCATATTGTGTTGTGTTGTGAAGTTCAGCTCATGTCCCGTGACCGTTGCCCCGACCATGGAACCCCCCAACAACATCTTCTATGTCACACAACACCACCATTTCAACGCGAAATGGCATGATTTACCACGCTGGATGATCTCGGTCCTCATCCAAATAGCGGTCAAAAACGCAAACGGGCATTAGATTTCAACGGCACAAACTCTAATAAAAATATTCGATACGCTTCGCACGATTCTGATGTAGACGAATTGGCCATGGATTCAAAAGAAGTCCCTCGGGAAAAAACTTGCTACCAACCGCGAATTAGCAAAACCATCTCATAAATCTAAATCGAACACCGCGCCGCTAAAGGAACTACCGCACAATTATGGCAATCACTCACAGAGCTGGGGAATCAAACGAGGAAAAGTTGTTCCTTGATGGGAAATCAGATTTATATAATTCTAAAAATGTAATCCCATAATTGTCTTTCCTCGAAAACTCCATTTGCATATCCAAGCTGCAACAACTCCTTAACCAACAAATTCCTCATCATCTCCAAATCCTTCTGTTTCCCCTCGTGATATCCTAACCAATACCAGTTCTCAGAAAGCTTAAGAACATAATAGTCTAGTCGTAAATATTCTTAGCACAGCATCTCAGAAGGACTTTAGCATCGACACAACCTCGGTCTTCTTAAAATCGAGCATTTCGAGCAAGGAAGTATTCTGTACGAGTAGAACATTTTGTGCAATGAGCATTTTCACTAGAAGCAACCCAACCGTTTTTAACGCTTGAAGTTCCATCGAGCTTGCCTGAAAATTTTTGAAGATAATAACCGCTTAGGCTGGGTTAGGATTGGGTGGTGAGTGCAAAATCAAGCAAAAATTGATATGAATTGACACGATATATAGGCAGAAGAATGGTCGTTAGAAATGTAGATTGTCCTTGAGATTTACTAACTGGGGTCGACTTGCTTGTGGAAGCGAATGATAACATTGGAGGAGAATTTAGAGACAGTCAAAGGCACGGATATTTCTGTGCTGAAGGCTCTGAATTCGGAACTGAATTTATCTATGAGGGTGTTGAGTACTAGGCTGATTATCCCTTTGCCGTTGGGAAATTCTTCACGACTTGAAGACAATGCATATCTGAGGCTCTTTGCTTCTTCTTCTTCTTCTTCTTCTTCTTCTTCTTCTTCTTCTTCTTCTTCTTCTTCTATCAATAACACTACTGTTTCAAGACTTCATGATCGCTTTAATCCGTGATTCTACTAGATAGAGTTTATACTGCCTAATGTAGTAGCCCTCAAATAAAAGACAACTCCTTTTGCAGGTCATGCCACATCGCATCACATCACATCCCATTCCATCTCTCAGGAGACGAATATCTTTTCTGTTGCTAGGCTTGATTTATACTGTAAGAAAGCTACGTTCGATGGTGATCTTCTAAAATGAAATCCTAAAGCATAGAAACGAGTTTCAAGCCGTCTATAAAGAAAGTAACAGCTTTTATCATTATTTCTAAGCTCGCAGGGCATTACACCGGTGGTGTTGCTCTTGCCTTAGCGGCGTTCCAGTTTCGACAACTTCAGAACGGCGTTTTACATTTTAGGTCTGGATGGATGACCGTGGATTACACACTGAGTTAAGGCACAAAATCCCCCTTTCCCCTTAAACGAAACATGATAGAAGAACAACAACAAATGCCTAGGCATTAAATCGGCGGAGCAATAGTTTGCAGCCTTCAGGGTGGGGTATTTCTAAAGCCTCGCCTACCTAACCTTCGACTACAGTCCAAGGCAAGATATCATTTCATTTACTTCAGTTGCTGTACAGTACATGACATTATCTATCATACAATAACTTAGCCATTGTAGTCACACAGGAAGTTCCTTTTATCTAGCTTTCTCGTTGTGGATTTTCTGGTCGTGGTGTGTTGCTCGAATCCAGGTTTCCCGCAGGCGTTTAAAAGAACGAACCTTTTCCATAATTATTTGTATGAACCTTCAACTTGAAGATAGGGTGTAATTGCTAGGCTAAGATGTCAAAGAGAATAGCGGACATATATCTGATTGTTACAAGATTCCGATCCCAGACATGCATCATAGGTGGTCGGTGCTTGTCAAAATCCTTGAATCTTGGTTGTCGGGGCGATGCAATCGCCATTGAGCGCTTTGGCGAATTCGAAAGGCTGGGGACAGCCACCCCAAACCCAACACGGCTGCTCAGCCCATTAACTACGCAAACAATTCCCCGACTCTCTTCCTTCACTTCAACCTCGTCGATTTGCACGGTATCTTCATACCAGAGAAGATGTGATAGCACCCGCTCATTTTTACCGTACCCAACAATGCTCATCTAGAGTCTCGACACTTTCGTAAACAAATCAGACGATAGCTCCTCCTTCGAGGCGCACAACAAAGACATTCATTTCTTGTTGATATCAATATGGCGAGCAAATCGAAGACCCACGCCCTGAACGGCATGCATACGGCTGGCATTTTCTCTGATATGACGGTTGATGGTCCAGAAATTGGGACCCTGGTTGTCATTGTTGATCGTGCGAAGAACCTCCCAAATCGAAAGACGATTGGAAAGCAGGACCCATATTGTGCGGCAAGGCTGGGAAAGGAAGCAAAGAAGACAGAAACGGATCGTCGAGGGGGCCAAACACCACGATGGTAAGAGGATTGGATCAACAATTTTGCAGCTCTAACACGACTTAGGGATCAAGAGTTACGCTACACGGTTCACGACTCACCTGATTATTATCAACTTAAAGTTTCGGTCTTCAATGACGATAAGAAAACAGACTTAATAGGAGAAACATGGGTAGACTTGAAAGAAGTCGTTATCCCAGGCGGTGGGCAGAATGATTTGTGGCACAATTTGAGCTGCAAAGGGAAATACGCTGGCGAAATCAGGATTGAGATCACATACTACGATACGAGACCAAAACAAGAAAAACCTGCCAAATCTAAGGAACCTGCTGCGAATAGTGTTGAAGATGGATCGAGAGACTCGGTGAGAGGCCCAAGACAAGGAAAAGCCGGTGTTAAGAGAAGGCCATTGCCCTCTGATCCTATTACTGGAGAGCCGGCACCGGCACCAGCACCAGCGCCCACAGCGATTCCCGATCACGTCCAGACGCCTCCTCGAGGATATCCGCCCTCTCCTACTGTAGCAACTGAGCATTCTCAAACACCTCCTCGAGGCTACAATCCGTCATCTGCTATTCCTGACCACGTTCAAACCCCCCCTCGTGGATATCAAGGTTCACCGAATGGCATACCTGACCATAACCACACGCCATCTCGTGGGTACCAGACTACGCCAAGTGCTATACCTGAACACCTGCATACACCTCAAAGAGGACATCAAAGTCCGAGCTATATACCTAACCAGTCTCCGCTCCAGAATTTGGAATATAATACTCCCCCGTCACGATTTGGCAACTCACCGGGCTACGAGAGTAGCTATGGGCCACCCCCAGGGACTATAGCCATCACACCGACTGCTCATCAGACACCAGGTGACCGATATGAAATCTACGATCCAATGCCTCGAAATGACTATGACCATGACAATCGAATGGATCGTTATGAATTGGAAGAACACGGCGATTCAAGAGATCCATATATTCCAAATGATAACCCTTATGATGTTCCACCTCCAGATGATTTTGGCTCGCCACCCAGCCCCCGAGGACCGCCACCTCCACCACCTGCCCATAGGAGCAGAAACGGAAGCAGTCATGTCAGCCCAGCACCGCCTGCTTTGTCTCACCATAATAGCTATGGCCCTCCAGTCGACACACGACTAATAAATTCTTACAACTCGCCATCTACCCATGAGGCTCACCGTCACTCTGTACCAACATATCCTCAGCGGCAGCAATACCAAGCTTACAGTCCTGAAAGAGAGCAAGAACCATTTCGAACTTCAGGTAACAGCAACTATCGACAATCGCCTCCTCGACACCAATCATACGACTCACAGTATAATGGCGATTACAACTCTATGCAGCCTACTGTCGAGGACGCACCTCCCTCTCCAGGTGGCAGCTACTCAGGACTAAGAGGTTATGGGTCTCGGAATTCTCAATATGTTGACCCCCGATATGAAAAAGTTCCTTCGCCAGCACCTCTTAATTTAAGTGGTAGGGGAAGCTCTTCGTCAGGTCGAAACAGTGCTTCCATGGTTCCCACCCACCAATATTCCAGTAGCTCCATAGATTACGCCTCAACAAACTCCCAGTTATCTTTCAGAGATCAATCGACTGTCGCTGAATCTGTTTCATCCCGGACTTCATACAATTCAGCCCCTCACCAATCACAAAAACCACGGAGTCATTCGGCTACCGAAATGGCTGATAAGTATGGTTTGCCTCCAGTACCTTCAACCCTGGTCGCCGGCATGGATCCAATCATAGCGCAAGAGATTGCCGATAGGATATATGATGAAAAGCGTGCAAGTTTCAGCCAAAGCACTGGGAATTCTTCACGAGGGAGGTATCAGAACGCCTCTCAATATCAGCAAAACCAACCCTCGCCTCGTTCCTATCATGATACTGCGAGTGCACCTTTTGTTCCGGCAGCTTCCTCGTACGATGAGCGACAAAGCCGGTTCTCAACGGCTACAGTCCCGATTGTAAAACCAAGAGCTATCTCTCCAGATTTCAGGTCCAGCCATCGAGGTTCCTCTCCAAATCCTAGATCAGCAACAACCCGAAAATCTGTTAGCCCATCTCCTGGAGCGTCTGATGATACAAGGAGGCTGTCTGGAATTCCATTCGGGCCTGATTCTTACAATGCTTTAAATCCTGTTCTATCCGACTCTCCGTCTACAGCTTCGCTTAGCGCAGCGTATAATACAAAGCCTGTTGACCCCGACGCGAAAATAATCACTCAGGATGGACGAGAAGTTGATCCAAGCGATCACATTCCAGAGTCAAATTATGCTCCGCTTCTTGAGTCGAAAGGTCCAAAGTATGCTTCACAACAACCGGATCGCAATTATCGACCACCTCCCAGTAGTAATCCGCCAGTATCGGCTACAGGGCGCAGACCTCTTAGGCAAGCCGGACGACCTCAGTCCATGGTGGTGTCATCTCCAATTTATATGAGCAATAATTCATATGATACTCCAACACAGCCAACGACTCGCAATCGTCTTCAGAAAAAGACCAACCGTATGTCAGCTTTGCCTGCCCCTAATTCTAGCCCATTGGCACCGATCTCTCCCTACAACGACAACAACTTTACCCCGAAAAGTATCACAAGAGCAAGCACTATGGACTATAGCTCAAGCGAAAATTACGCGCCAAATTATGGGAGTAGCCTTAGTTATAGGGGATCTGGCCCACCACCGATTCCTGCGAAGGTTCCTGTGGGAATGAACGACCCCCTACCGCCTCAACCTGACGGTGGCGACGCGTGGGCGCTGCTAGAGGAGATGAAGAACATTGATTTAGGCAGTGGAAGAGCAAGGCGGCGAGGATACTAGAAGTACTGTTGATGATTGACGTGTTTCGATAATGTCTGTGCACGACTTCTTCTTTTCGTCGGCTTTATAGATTGCATTTGGGGTTACTTTCGGCATTGTTTTAATAGGGAATATATTCTGATTTCAGGCCGGTTGCTGGTTCGCTAGGGGATGGTCATGGAGGTTTGGAGATAGAGCGTGAAAAACCAAGTTAGTTTCTTCAGATCGGTAAGAAAACAATAAATATGCAACCCACTTCAATCTTGATTAGAATCTATTATGCCTGCACTTTTGGTGAATCATTATTTTTCTGTAGGCTGTGAGATGGATTTTATCGAGCGTCTCTACTGCCATCTAATTTGACCAAATTTTCATTCGCAGCTTTTAATGCCGAATATCTGACTTCTCAACAATGTGATATCACAATCCTACTTCCCCAAAGGACTTAACAACCACTCCAGCTCCTTCGCCTTCTCTTTCCCCAGCAATTTTTCCAACCCTTCCGGTGTCAAAAAGTCATGATCACAATACTCAAACCCTGGAATTACTGTCTCACTAATCAATAGCCCACCACTCGTCTCCCCACCCTCCTCATCTGGGAGTAGGAACGATGCTTTGAATTTCCCTCCCTCGACAATCCATTGCAACCTTTCTCCCTTGGCTACATCGTGCCCTACGATGAAAGTCTCGATACGTTTTGGAAAGCCGGGTTCGTCGGCGTGGATGAGAACGTATCGGCCCCGTCCTCTGTGTAACGTGTGTACCGTGCGGCCAGCGTTTCGGTGGCTTGTTAGTAGATTAGCATTGTATACTGCAGAAGTTGATCAGACGACTTTGGTCCCTCGGAGCTATTTCAAGAGTAGTCACACAAAAGACATGTAGTGCCTCAAACAGATCCCAGGCCAAGGAGCTCCCAAAGCGAAAAGAATAGGAATTTGGTATGAGAATAAGCCTTACAAGCCGCCTTGAGGTCCCGATGGGGTGATAAAGTAAAATATACTTGTTGACTGATGGGTCATTGTGAGTTAGCAGCAGCTTCCGTTTTTGGATTTTGAGTGGAGGATGAGGATCCTCACCAGGTTTCGGATGGCGGGATCGAAGCCCGGACGCTTAGGAGCCAGGTCGGTAGTGCCAGTCTGTTGGTAGGAAAAGGGAGATGGGATCGTGGCTGGGTCGCGGTCGGTCTCTTTGAAATAACCACCTTCGATGTGTGGTTCTAGGGAGAGAGTGCTGATGAGGGATTGTATGGCGGGAGGCTCAGAGGTGGATGGAGAAGGGTGAAATATGGGCTGGAGTGCCATTTTTGAGATGAAAGGATTGGAAAGATTCTGGACTGACGGAAAACAAGGGAGGAAAGAAAAGACCAGAGCCGCTCCTTATGAAGTTGCTGACTTCATCACTCTATAAATTGTATCAGTAAGATGCTTATAGCACCACACTCCGTACTCCGTGATAGCCTCAGCCACGGCCAGATAAGCGGAGCAGATACGCAGATGTCAGAAACGATAAGCGCTTGGACGGATCCAAGATCAGTCAACGCCTTGCGGATGAAGTTCCGAAGGATGCTCAAGGGGGAAGAGGGCAATCAAAACATCAGAGAGGCTATATGACTCGCAATGCAAGTAGCGACGGACGGTGGAGAAGTTAATATACAAAGACATGTCCATGGATGCCACCGAGAAAGGAATCTTTCTAAAGAAAGGATGTCTTAGATCGTCTAAGACTACCGAATCAATAGACTCGAAGTGGTGGAGATGAAGATCGGGAAAGGCCCAAGATATAAAAGAATGTGTGCACGACTTGTCCTACTGTACACTCCAGGAAAAGGAGAAGCGGCCATCTTCTTCTTCTGCTCCAGTGCGACTCTGCTGTTGATCGAAGGGGCTAGAGCATCCGCAAGCGATAGCAACGCCGTTTGGTGCTTCGGTCACATCCCAGCCCAAGCCCACCACCATCACGACGACCACCACCTCCTCCTCCCCTTCCCTCGACCACCACCGCCAGCGCATTGCGACCAGCCTGTGCGTGACGGATTAACGACGGCACGATCTTCTTCCTTCTCTTTCTCGACCTTTCTTGTATTGTACATTTCCATCTGCATGCATTGTATAAAGGGAGGCGCTGTTGTAATTCTACTTTCCAGCTCTTCGTTTCTCGCATCTGCACCTCGCATTCTCATCACCATCACCTAGGGACTCGAAATGGCCGGAAGCTTGAGCAAACGCCAACAGGCACGCAATGAACGTTTGCTACAGGAACTCATCAAGACGGTGCCAGGGAATAATGTTTGTGCCGATTGCCAGACTCGGAATCCAGGTGAGATACTGTCAACATAGGTGCGAGAGTTGCGCTGATTGTCGCCATGCAGGTTGGGCAAGTTGGAGTGTAAGAAGACTTTGTCGATAGTAGATGGGTGGATACTAACCATCACTAGCTAGGTGTATTTCTCTGCATGCGGTGCGCAGCCTTACATCGGAAAATGGGGACGCATATCTCAAAAGTCAAATCATTGAGCATGGATTCGTGGTCCAATGACCAGGTTGAGGTGTGTTGAAGACCTTCTCACTTCTTCAGATGTATACTGATAGCTCGTAGAACATGAAGCGTGTTGGCAATGCTGCCTCGAACCGGATATACAACCCCCAAAATGTTAAGCCGCCGATCCCTTTTGACGTCGACGAGGCAGACTCTGCGATGGAAAGATTTATCAGACAGAAGTATCAGGAAAGATCTGTCAAGGCACCAGCGAGGAACAATACAGGAAGCACCAATTCAGACGATCAGCCCCCTCCGCTACCTCCAAAGACGGGAAGCAGATTCGGATTTAGATCCGCCTCCTCCATATTTCCATTATCTTCAAAATCCAAACGAGAAGCTGCACGTCAGGATCTAGAGACGAGGGTGAGGTCTCCATCTCCATCTTTAAAAATGAATAAGCAATCTCGAGTCTTTGGTGCCTCGGTGGACACAGGCGCAGGAGCGGACTTCGACGTGAAACTTACAAAGCTGCGGGATATGGGTTTCACAGACAAGGAGAAGAGCTTGAGTGTTCTGAAAGGCGCAGGAGGCAATCTGGAGAAATCTATTGAAACCTTAGTTCGCCTTGGAGAAGGGAGCATGCCGATTGCTCCAGCGAAACCTGCTGAATCTGGTGGGTCTTCATCGAGGTCAAGGACACCGGCATCTGCAGGACTGTCCATCAATCGTCCGCCTGTGGAAAGCTCTCCGTCCTCCAACAACCCATTTGATATGCTGGATAAGCCTCCACCAATCTCACAACCTCAAACTGCTCAATCTACAGGAGGTCTTGGTCAATCGCCAGGTCAAATGATGGGAAGTAATCCGTACCAGCAAGTTGCTAGTATGAATCCGTTTGGCCTCCAACCATCTCAGTCACAATACAATCTGAGTCAATCATTCCAGAACATGTCGGTGTCGACATCGCAACAGCCACTTTTCCCACATCACACTGGTGGCTTCCCTGGCCCCCAGCAACAACCACCCCAGCAACTCTATCAACAATCCATGACTCCTCCAGTTCCGTCTCTTCCGCAACGGTATTACCCATCTATCATCTATGAGAATCCTGCGCAGCAGCCACCACAGCAACCACCCCAGAACAACAACTACAACCCTTTCATGCAGGCACAACAAGCATCGCCCATAAATACGAGTTTCCAAAATAATCCCTTCCTTCAACAACAGATCACACAACAAAATCTATACCAGAGTCCTGTAGAACAATCTCCCGCACAGGCTTTTCCATCTACAGTTTTTGACCAAGCCCTTGTTCAACCACCTCAACAGCAGGTAAATCCGTTCCTCATGCAGAACAGCCAACAGCAGCAGCAGCAGCAGCAGCAGCCACAGATGAACCCTTTCTTCAGCCAAGGGAATCCACAACAGCAAGTACAGCAGCAGATACAACCACAAGTACAACAGCAGTCGTTTGACTATTCCCAGCAAGCCCAGTACCACCAGCAGACTTACCCCATCATGCCGCAACAAACGGGCCGCGCAGACAAGCGCAGCATCTTGGACTTATACAACTACCCTCAACTCGCGCCCGCCAGACCTCAGCAGGCACAGGATCTAGGGCAGGAGGTGCAAGCAGCTGTGCCCCAGGTACAGAGAAGTGTTTCGACACCCATCACATCTCTTGTGGCCGTGAACAACAGCAGGAATCCCTTTGCCTCAAGCGCCCTGTCCAGTCCCGTTAGTGAAGTAAGTATGAATGTTAGTGTAGGAAATGGTGCAAGACATGCCAGTCAAGAGAGCATGAGTATTGACGCTGGGGGTTGGATGAATGGGAGGCATAGTCCTGATGCATGGGGTAGTATTAGCGCCAGATCTCTGAGATAGATAGGATAACTTACATCTTGGGATGAAAAGTTTAGTAATAATGTCCTACCAAGATCTCCCCGAAATATCATGATGATGGTGAGGCGAGAGGAGAGGCAAGGCAAGGCAAGGTTGTAGACGGATTGGCTTCCCTAGTGGGAAGGAGGATCGCTGTTCACGACGATCTTAGGTCTAATCCATACGCATGATTCCTACTGTCGGGAAGGGGGGTTTTTTTTTAATTTTTTTTTATTTTCTGGGACGGGTGCACTTGTTGGAGCTGTCAGCGTCTGATCAACTTCCCTACACCGAGTATGCACCGGGGCGAGAGAAAAGAAAAGGGCCGAGTTCTGGGGAGGAGACGGGCCGACAAACACCGCGCCGCATGTTGACATTTGGCGTTGAGTGCGGGGATCCCCGTTCTTGGCCAGCCTGACAGCTGCAGATGGGCAGGCGTTGTGGGGTCGCTCTCGTTCCTGAGCAGGGACAGCGAATGAAACGCCGCAGCCGGTAGCGCCTAATCAAGCTAACCCCGACCTCCGCCGCTCTGTCGTCATGACCCCCAGAATTTGGGCGAAAACTTCCCTAGCTATGTAAGGCCAGGGACTAAGCTTGCCTTGCTATAAGTGCAGGTAGGTGGCGCTAAGCTTAAATTTTCCCCTCTCTCTACTTTAACCAATTCATTCCACCACCTCTTCTACAGGCAAGTGTCGAGGCTCCTCTTCATTGTAAAGATAAACCTAGATTGAAGCAAGAGAAAGAGAGAGAGAGAGAGAGAGAGAGAGAGAGAGAGAGAGAGCAGCAAAATGCACGCCCTCTGCAGAATCCTGCTGGCCATGGCCATCGTCACAACCAAAGCAGACACGGATTTCTCAGTCACCAATACAGAAAACTACAGTTGGAACCAGAGCGAATGGTCACTCACGACTACGAAGCCAAACCCAGGTCAATTCCAGTCGCGGATGTCTCTCGCGAACGGGTGAGCTTAGATATTCAACTTCCAAGTGAATAGTTTGCTGACTCAAAACTCCAGTTACATTGGAAACTCCTTGGCAGCTCTAGGCCCTTTCTTCGAACAAGATATCAACCAGACCGATCCAACTGCTCCTCCACCTACCAATGGCTGGCCCTTGTTCAACTCTAGGATATCCTTCTCCACTGTCGCTGGCTTCTACAATATTCAACCAAACGGCTCAGGAACAAATTACCCTTGGCTGAACCAGGTAAGTCGACTGCCAGAGTGTTCTCAGACGGAACTTTCTAATTGAACTCATTCACAGTATGGCTGGGAGAGTTTTGGTGCAGGCATTCCTCATCTGACTTCGGTGTTCTTCGCGTTTGGTGGTGAGACTTACGATGCAAATGCCACTCTTAGTAGCAATGCAACGGTCTCAAATTTCCGCTCCAAGATGGGCTTCAAGAAAGGAATAGGCGAATGGTGGGTCACTTGGACGCCTACTAGTGGTGATGTCTCGTTAGACATTCATTACACGGTTCTGTTCAGCAGGCAGAGACCAAATGTTGCTGCTATAGCCGCCGAAATTACACCTTCGGACGACATCAGCGGGACCGTGACCGATTTACTGGATGGCAGAAGTGCTGTGAGATCGTACTTGAACGCCAAAGGAATGGATGCGAGCAAGGGTACTGTATATACTTCGGTACACCCGTCTGGACTTGCAAACATTACGGCATTTGTTGTATCTGGTTTAAACGCCTCGAATTCATACACGGATCTGTCTTCCAGGGCACAGTCAGGTTGTGATCCAAGCGACAGCGATATATCGATTGGGCAAACTTACAATATCAATCTCAAAAAAGGCGAGACGGCAAAATTCTATAAATTTGTCGGCGTGGCTTCAACTGACAAGTTTCCGGATGCGGAATCAACTGCGCGAGAGGCTCAAAGGTGTGCACAGGAAGACGGGTTTGAAGCCTTGGAATCTGAGCATATCGCTGCTTGGGCAGAAATTTTGACAGAGGACAATGTGGACGACTTCAGAGATCCAGCTACAGGAGAACTTCCAGACGATGAATATACCCCGCTACTGCAGATCTCGGCTATTGCCCATGCCTACTATCTATTGCAGAACACTCAACCGGATGGCAGTGGCCTTAATGATGACAGTATTCCCGTGGGAGGTCTCGTTTCAGATTCATACGGATCGTTGATTTTTTGGGATGCGGATTATTGGATGGCTCCTGGTTTGAACATAGCGTTTCCTAAATACAGCAAACAGATCATCAACTTTCCACTGAAGCAGTACCCGCAAGCGCTGAAAAACGCAGCCTTTAACAATTTCCCGAATGGCAGTGCGTTGTACTCGTGGACTTCTGGACGCTATGGTAATTGTACTGGCACAGGACCTTGCGTCGACTATGAATATCATAAGAATTTTGATATTGCGTTCAACATCCTCCAGTACTATAGCATTACCAACAATGAGACCTGGTTCAACGATGCGCCATTACAGTTACTCGATGGAGTTGCAAAGGCGGGAAGCCATCTCCTCCAGTACAATGAAACCACGGAGACATACTGGATCCATAATATGACGGACCCAGATGAGTATGCCAACAATAAAGACAATGGTGCTTTCACAATTGCTTCAGATGCCAGATTATTGCAGGTGCTCAACAACCTCACAGTCGCGCAAGGATTACCATTTAACGACACTTGGGATATTCAGAGCAGGAACATACAGCTTCCAAAAGCTGAGTCTGGCATCACTCTTGAATATCAGACGATGAACAACAGCGTCAGTGTGAAGCAAGCAGATGTTGTCCTTCTCTCCTATCCACTGGGTTACAGTCAGAACTATACCCCTACATCGCAGCTGACCGATCTAGACTATTACGCCAACAAGCAAAGTCCCAATGGCCCAGGGATGACGTATGGAATATTTGCAATTGACTCAAACGCTCGCAGCCAATCAGGCTCTTCAGCCTTTGTTTATGCCCTAGGCTCTGGAATTCCATATCTGCGAGCACCTTTCTTCCAAATGTCAGAGCAGTCAAATGATAATTTCAACACTAACGGTGGCACAAATCCTGCATTTCCATTCTTGACTGGACATGGCGGTGCCAACCAGGTAGTGCCGTTTGGCTGGCTTGGGTTACGGACTGACCAACCAGTATTATTCATCAATCCCTCTCTACCTCCTCAAATACCTTTTGTTAAGGTTCGGATCTTCTATTTTGCTGGATCAACCTTCTCTGCCAGTATAAATACTACGTACACGACCGTCACTCGTCTTGTCACGCCTGCTTCCTCTGGTTTGAAGGATAAATACGCAAATTCCACCACGCCGCTGAAGGTCGGGGCTCCAGATGCAGACAGTACATTGTATCAGATTGCAATAAACCAGACAATTACCATCTCAAATAGATTGTACTGGCAGACTCTGACCTACCCTAACAACCTCCTTCAAAATCTCCCTGCTACGAGCTTTGATGCTTATGCGCCTGGCCAGTTTCCTGTCGCAGCTGTTGATGGTGCCACCTCAACTCGCTGGCAACCTGCAACGAATGAGACAGCTTCAATCATTGTGAATATGACGACCGTTTCATTCTCTCCCGTGACTGGCCTCTATGGTGATTTTGGCATAAGACCTCCAAGGAGTTGGTACGCATACTTGAGTAATACGACCGAAGGCTTGAATACCGCATCAACCCGGACTTTGATTTTCGGCGGAGACGTCACACCTAGCTTGCCGTTCAACTCCAGCTTATCTGCAAGTGCCATCGAAGAGGTGACGCCTGTGGTAGGCAACACGACAATATACAACTTGACCACTCCTGTTTGGAGTGGTAATTATGCAATGCTAGTCATAGAAGGTTGCTGGGAGGACGACGGAGTAGGTGCCACTGTAGGAGAATTCGTGCTTGTAACAGGATCTTGAGGAGATCGCCTCGGTGTTTGTTGAATCCATCCAAAGCACCAATGCAATACGAAAACTTGTGTTTCAAGAGTACATCTCTTCACAATGGAAGCTATAGGTAAAGGCTTATACGAGAAGGCTTTCCTTGGAATGATACCGAGCTTGGGATGACACCGAGCCCTTCAGGTAGGGATGTTGGATAGTTTTTAGGTACCAGTGTGCGGTATCTTGATTCGAGGAGTATGGTTAGACCCAGAGCTCTCTCTACCGTCAGAGTATGAATCTCATCGAGAGATATTGTCAGATGAAAGCTTAGTATTCCAATTAATGACTGCACTAGTCAAGGTTGATTTGAAAGATGAAGAGAAACCAAAGGGCTTTATGTGGTAGCCTTGATGTAAGAACAGTGGTTACCATGTTGTAGCAGCTGGTTCGAGGACTAGATATCTCAATAATTGTAAATTCTAATCATGTGCAATAGTTTATGACATAACATTGCACAAGCTATCCTTAAATGACTTTACCGCAATGTGTGTATAATCTAAGCCGTGTCTCTGGACGACATGCTCGCAGAGCTCCTCGACTTTTGAGAAGATTGACTGTTGCTACATCACCACCATATAAAATTACTATGTCGAGTAGAGTACAGCCGTCCTTCTTAGTATTGATATCGCATCCTCGTGCAAGCAGGGCTTTTACGGTACGAAAGCAGCCTTGTTTAGCTACAAGGTGCATTATCGACGATCTCATCCCGACCGAACCTACGATATTAGCTCTCTTTCAACGAGAAAGGAGGCCAGAGCGTCGTTTTTATGGTATATCGCGTAAGCCAAAGATGTTTGGAAGTCGGGATTGAAGTTGTCGGTGACATCTCTCTCATTAACTCCCCCCCCCCCCCCCCCAAAAAAAGCGCGACCCTGGATGGTCCAGAGACCGAAATTCGTCGTATAATTGACATCTGCGCCATGATCCAGAAGCAAACGAGCCATTTCAACGGCTGTTTTATTTTTATTCTTCACAGCACACAGCGGAGCGCTGTTGAGATGGGAAAGCCCCCAGAATGTAAGACCACCAAATGGCTAAGTAGCAATTGCAACACGCCGGCATATCCACTGTCAACAGTGCTTAATAAAAGCGAGAATCGGAGGTTTGAGGTATCTGTCTGGCAATTTGCTCCATGATCAAATAGAAGCTGCAGGATGTCGGCTCTCCCCGCCAGACATGCTTTAATCATAGGAGTCTCGGCTCGATCTAGAGCATTGACATTAGCAGATCTACTGATGAGAAGCTTAATAACTTCGATTTTTGAATCGGAGTTCCATCTAATGCAATCTATAGCTTTGTGTAATGCTGTAGCTCCATTTGAGTCTCGAATATCAGCACCGTTATCAAGTAGCCAATAGCACGCTTGTAAGTCGCCACACAAAGCTGCTCTTGTTAGAGGTGTCCGATCATCTACACAAGCGTTTATATCGGCGCCCTTTCCTAGAAGTTTACGGGCTCGGACAAATTGATGTTCAACACAGGCATCATAGAATGCTCTGTTATATCGGAGTAACCATGATATCAGCGCTAGCACCCTCGGAGGGCGTCTCTCAGGCACGACTGCTGTTGAGATAGGAAGCTGGTGACTAACAGAAGCTCTAGAATTCGCAGTCTGCGGCAGGTTTGCAATTTCTTTGTGCCCGCTCTCCTAATCAATAATCCGCAATTGTTCTGCCTTATATCCTTGAGATGTGGTTGAGCTAACACTACCTTTGTCGCTATCAGGGTCCACGACAGGGCTGAAATTAGATGTGTCATTGACTTCTTTCGCAAGTTCGGTATTAGTCATTGAATTGAGACTGTTGGAAATTGATCCAGCGTCATCTTCCGTTGATAATGGCTCAATTTCTCCACCCTGCTCTTCAAAGGCACCATTTTCAATGGCTTGCTGAAACCAGCTCATGATGAATACCTTAATTTGCGTCGCATGCGACAACAGAGATTCCCATGCCCTCGAATTCTTTTCGAATGGCACGCCAAGCTTCTTTCTCATCCCGAGCGAGAGAATCAACGGTTGCCACATACATAATGGAGCTTTCGTGTTTTCCGTCTTGGAACTCTTTCATGAGTTTCTTTTCAACCACAATTTGAGAGGTACTGATTTTAGATCATTATCTCTATCAAAAAATTTATAGAGACAAGGAGCTTATCTAATGAAAGTGTTGAGTAGGACAGTGTTGCTCGTCAACCTTGCCCTCAACTCCGTGATATCGTTAGAAGCCCATTTAAGACGATCAAAAGTAAGTTTCGATTTGGATCCTAGACTCTCGTATTTCTGAATGAGAGCTTGTAGATCTTTGAGAACACATTCACAGCCGTGCGTCACTGTGGCAAGGCTTTGCTGGGACGAGGAGGGGAGTGGTTGATCTGTTATGATTTCTTCTGTCTCCTTGAGAACGACATGCAAGGAAAGCACTTCGGTCGATATGTTGCTAAAACTCGTCGGAGCTTCCTTGCACGACTTATAGACCGCCCAAGCCAGTTGCCCAACGGCAAGGAAGTCTCCGATTGAGAAGCCGAAGCTCATCGTCACACACACATATACCAAAGATCTGGAGATAATGGAGTTAGTTGATAGACCCGTATATATGTTGGAGCAAGGAGGACTTGAAGTTTGAAACTCGTAAGAATGTTGGAAAGATGGAAGTAAGAGAGAGGCTGCAGCTGAAATGCTCACATAGCCTCGTTCTTGCCCAGAGCGCTTAAGCGAGGCCAATCATATGACAAAGTAAATCATTTAGAGATCCGAGAAGAGTAGCGAAGGTAATGAATCTAAAAGATTATTATTCTAGTGTGAGTTTTTGTGCCAGAACTGCAGGACAAATAGACTAGCATCGTTCCTCTGTTGTTTGCAGCAATCATGGAGACTGTACTGCATCCTCAGCTCTATTCTTTAGGCATGTTGATTATAGGGAATAAGAGTCTAGAGCCACGTTTCGAGAGACATTAAGTTGTTTATGCTCTGATTACCCCTTCAAGAATTTCCTTAACAAGTTTCGAGTCTCTTTCAACTTGCACCCGCCAGGTGCTCACGGCAATCCGACAAGCAGGTTGACCATCCCACTTCGTTCCAGAAACATAGATCTTCCTAGTCTCGTTGATTCTTTTCACTAGTTGTTCATTCAGTGTCTTGTTCTTCGCTCGGAAGATGACAATAATGTGTATATCTTCAAACTCTTGTGATGGCGCACTCTCTTTGCCCGCAAGAACCGCAGGCCTCGTTGGCAATAACTCGTAATCATCACTATCACTCAAGTACTTTGCGATTGATCGAGCAAGCTGAACCTGCCTAGAGAATATCTCAGCAAATCCATCTCGCCCATACGCTCGAAGAACGGCATAGACTGGGAGGGCTCTGAGGCGACGGGAGTTTTCCATCCCGATGTTGAGTGGGGAGGGGATAGCAGAGGCACCGGAAGAGAGGTAGGCCGCGTTAGGATTCTGAAAGACGGAAGACATCATTGCTGCTGAGCGTGTGAGAAAGAAACCACAATCGTATGGCTGGACATTGGTCAGCAGGGAAATCTAATAGAAGAGGAATAAAACTCACTACGTTGAGCATTTTATGAGCATCTCCGGCGATTGAGTCTGCGAGTTCGAGGCCCGAACTAACACTGGTGAGGGCAGAGAACTCAGGAGTTGAAGGAAGACACCTGGCGAAGGCACCAAACGCTGCATCGACATGCATCCACGCGCCATATTTATCACATAGTGCTCGAATCTTGATAACATCTTCGATTCCGCTTGTCGCGAATCTTCCTGTGTTGACTTCGCCTGCACTCAGTGCAACGATGCTCACGACTCCTTCTTCTGATCTCTTTAATTCCTTTTCGAGCGTGTCAAGATTCAATCTCCACGGCTCCCCTTTGCTGTGTGGAATATCCTTCACCGAAGCTCGCCCAAGTCCAACAACACTAGCAGCTTTGTAAAGAGAGGAATGACCCATGGTTGTCAGAACTTGGATACTGCTGACTTTGGCTGCCATACAAGCCGCGATTATCCCCACTTCACCGACGCCAGCAGTCTCGCCGATCGCCTTCAAGCGTTTTTCAAGAATAGCTTCGCGACCACATGCTAGCCCTAAGATATTCGCTCCAGTTGCGCCAGTGGTAAACGTCCTTCCATTCCACTCACTTCGTAGATTCAAGAGCTCGACAAGCATACCCAATGCTCGGTCTTCGACTAGAGTGGCTATACTTTGGTCGGGAAGATGGACTTGAACATTTTGGTCAAACGCAGTTACAATATTATCCGCTACCTCAGCAATTGGAAGGACTCCCCCAGTAACAAAACCGTAGTAGTTTGCGGAGGTTTTAGGGCCATTGAAACCGGGAACTATATCGGAGAGGAGGTGAGCTTCCACCGCCTCTTCACCCAGACCACTTGAGGGTAGGTAAGCCCCGAGACTATCGCTTGCCTTTGAAATGCTTTTCTTCGATGGAAGGGCATCTCCGGACGTGGAGTCAACAACGGCTCGAATTTTGGTGTACGATGATGAGACTGAGAAAGACATTTCGGCGGCCGCGAGATTAAAATTGATTAGTAAAAGAATGTGAGACTACGTCACTCTTGCTTTCATGTTTTTATATCTCTTCACTGTCTTGATATTGAGTCGGAAATCTTTTCTTCCCGCTCCACTTTGACATCAAGAAGTGCAAACAGAGCAAACCAGAAAATTCTCGTGAAGATGAGGGACGTGCTGAATCTCGCTCGGAGAATTTCAAGTCAGATGGGAAAGCCTTTACGGCCGAGAAATCAGTGGCGGTAAGAGTTGCTGCGACACCAAAAATAATATCAAAAGAGCCACAAGTTTAAATAAAGTTCTGGTAGGTGCGGACGCTGTCGTCTGGCTTGTTCCAGTATCCAGACAAGTTGACATGGCTTGAAATGATTTTTGGTTGCTGATTTTTGTTCATTCCCATGTTTTTAGGTGGTCTGCGAACTCTTGCTGCTTTCTGGTTGATCACCGCCCGAAATGTTCGTCCATCTTCCTCTCATACATCTCGAGCCGCGGGGCATCAGAGACTTCATCTCCACGTTCCACGGCCATGTCTTGGTGTGGTGGTTCCCGAGTCATTGCCCGAAAATGGAAAGCTGCAGGAAGGTCTCAAATGAGATGATATGGGAAATATGCAAGGAGACCTTCTAAAATAGCTTCACCGCTGACGTTTCCCACTTCTAGGCTGCCACTCGCTCGCATCTCATGCAGTCGGTTCCCGATGAGTAGGTGGTGGGCTCGCTGTTGGGTCGAATTCTTCACCCACGCCATCTTGCCAACATGGCCCAAAGCCTTCCACTTGGTGGTACCCGAGCGGCTGGACTTCCCCAGCTCTCTGTCTTGGTTGTTTTTGTCGGGACCATGCCAAGCATTGAGCCGATAAGCATTTGTTGTCAAGCGACCAAGGATCGTCAGTTGATTCAGGGCGGAACAAGAATGTGCAGAAGTGGGCTGACGGCGCTGGCGTGCCTCAGCCTGGGAAGGGGTTTATTGACCAGCTCATTTCGAGTGACTTTGTGTTGTTCAACACTTCACGGGTAACTGAGGGAGTTAGTGAGTGTGACGTTCCTGCATGGGCACATCTAGGCCAGCGCTTGATCTGGATCTCGGGAGGGAAAGGCACTACCAGAAAGAAGGTTCCGCGAGTCCACCATCGTCTACAGAAGAATCTGCCAACCGGAGGAATAATACGGCCGTGCGTGGGTGGTTTCGATTTGAACGGGGGTTCCCTTCAGACGGGTTCCGGGTGAAAGGGGGTGGAATGCAGTGCGATATGCCTTGGGAATAATATTGGGAGAATGCAGTGGTGGTTCCATCTTCGGTTATGATGGTGGCGGTCAGTCTGACCCAGATGATGGAAGGACTTGCAGGGTTGCCCTTCAAAGAACCAAACTGCTGGGATTTCCGGAACACCCGCGCATTCCCAGCCCACAGGCTCGGGCGTGCCGCTCTCACTTAGTGCCGCTAGTCGCGCAATCCCCTATGAATCGCTGTCTGTTCAAATATCCAAACTGGTGGCGCCGTCGCAGCCCGTATCCTCCTCCTCCGTTGTCACTGGTCCCATCTCCTTGGGATTCTCTGTCATGTAACACCTGCAACTAATTTACCTCTCCCGGAACAAACATGGAAGGCAGAACCCCTTCACGCAGTCCGGAACAAAGCACCACACCAATAGAAGCAGACGTGGGTACTTGCAGAACTTCTCCCAGAAATTTCTCTCTAACATTCATGCGTCAACAGTCTCCATCCCCTACCAGCCCAAAAATGTCGGAAGATGAGTATGTTTCCAGCTTCCTGGAGACGAAGTGCTACACATATGTTGTGCTGCTGCTAGAACCTGTTGAAACCCGTGCTGACGATCCGAAAAGCTCTTCACAAGGGCCTCTGGAGGGTGTATATCGTTTCCATGAAGAAAATGGCCGGACATATCATAGCTACCGAGCAGGAAGTAAGTCGGCTGCCCTCATGTCGTTGTATCCTAGGTTAACTTAGTGAACTAGCATACCTTTTTCCCAATGATGCTCCGGAAACCGACCGCCTTGATTTCCAGCACCACTTGCTTAAAGTTACATTTCTTGGCAAGAATTATCTCGCTCCTCTCACGAAACCGGAACGGATCCTTGACATCGGCACCGGTACAGGCAGTAAGTTTCCCGGAAATCGATCCTCTCATTATATGTCTGGCCTGAGTTATGCGTCCGGCATCTTCTCGATTTTTGACCTAGAAATGCTGACCTTCTGTTCTCCAGTCTGGGCCATAGAAATGGGAGACGAGTTTCCTTCCGCAGAAATCCAGGGCACTGATCTATCCCCAATTCAACCCGACACTGTTCCTGACAATGTCCACTTCTTCATCGACGATGCCTCAGAGGCTGACTGGGCAGTTCCTGCTTCCTACTACGGTACGTTATAATCTCTTTAGTATTATTACACCTGTCTAGACATCAAGCTCTTCGTATACTTCTCAGGAGCTTGTGGTTTCGCTATGGAAACTTTAAGTGAGAATCGATATTGATGCATCGATAGATTATATCCACACGCGAATGCTATTGGGATGCTTCACCGACTTCCGCGACATCTTAAAAAGAGCTTATCACTACACTAAACCCGGCGGCTTCGTCGAGTCGCAAGAGTTAATGAGCACCGCATACTGCGAAGACGGAACCATGTTAAACGACTCGCCCTATCAGGAATGGATCAAATACATCGACCAAGCAGCAATGGAGGCTGGGAGACCACTACGCATAGCCAACAAACTGAAGAGGTGGTATGAAGAAGCTGGTTTCGTCGACGTCCAAGAGAAAGTCTTCAAAATCCCGCTGAATACCTGGCCGCGAGACAAACACCTCAAACACCTAGGACGCATGGCTGCCGAGAACACCCAGATGGGCTTAAGCGGATTCACTCTGGCTTACTTTGGAAGGATCCTCCAGTGGAGCAAGCCCGAGATCGAGGTCTATCTCGTCAACGTCCGTAAAGCCATCTTGGACAAGAACGTCCATATCTATCATAAGGTCTACGTGGTATGGGGGAGGAAACCGCTTCCAGGAGAGAAGCCTACTACACCGCGGCGCAGCCAATCATGAAATCATCCTTTCCTCCCGCGGATCATTTGCACAGGAGTTGGTTTTGGTAAAGGGATATTGGAGACGGAGTCTGGTAGTGAAAAGATGGTTGGGTTTAGCGAGGCGTTTTGGGACGATAGAATACGATGCATGATGATAGTGATTAAATCTAATTAAGTACTACAGTCTACTGAAATGAATCGAGATAGTGTTACTTAAACCGTGCCTATGTTTCGGGAAAGAAGAACCGTGCACCTTGGTAGATTCATTCCCTCCAGTCTTTACGACCGCACTCTTCCGAAAGCGTCTTCGATACTTTATATAAAGCAAAGAGTATTGTCTGCAAATCTACTCCATCCTCACAAGTCAATCTCAGCACCCAATTGGGAAGTTTGAAATAGCGATGATTCGACATTGACGAGACCGCTTTGCTAGTTAATGAGTGCCCAGTTTTTGTTCAGAAGTTCCCTTCATCAAACAGACGTGTGTAAGATGCACCTGAACGAGCTGCCTCGACGAGGGCCGTAGCGGCCGGTTAGTGAAATGTGAGAAGGCTCCAGAGGCTACCGAGACAAATAAAACAGGAAACTCGTACTTGCTAGCATGCTACTATCATCCGTCCAGAAGCTGTAGAGTAAGCTGGGAGAATGCGAGAGTGTGGGAAATTCCTCTGAGAAGTCATCATATTGATTGAGTGTACATTGATTCACCTCCCCAGCCAGTCGGGTAATGATGAAATTTAACCTTACTGGGAGCAGTGTGAACATAAAGCGGAGTCATTCGAGGGAAGTATGAGAATTTGAGGTAGAAATTAATATTGCTGCTTATAGCGCGAAGCTTTTCTAAATTCCTTCCAACGCCAATGCCGTTGATGCTTCCTATTCCAAGCAACCCTAAACTCCTTCCTTCGATTTCTGAGCTGTGTGATATTACAGTATACATCTGCCAATATTTGCTTCGGCCATTGCTAATATTGTTCTACATCTTCTCTCAAATGCAATGAGTGTGCGTCCTCCAACCCGACGAGAGATCTCCGGCCACAGTTGACCAGCACGGGTGTGCCCGAAGTCCCATTATTAGATATGATCTCCTTCTCAAACATTTGTGTGTCCAGTTGTATCCCCTCCAGCCCGATAATGTCTCTCCTGGAAAGTTCTCGCAGATCCCTCGCTCGGTGAGTGATCAAGCACCACATCCTCAAACGCCATCTCACTCAACGGCATCTTCCCATCAGATATAACGCCCTGCTCCTCGTCTCTCACATGTGTTATGCCACCAGCGACGGTTTGATGCTGAGGTGGTACAACCTCATCGTAACTTGGTGGAGGAACATCTCGCGCACCAAAGGCGCTAGCCACAATACCTCTTGGCTGCCGTTCTTGTACCTCACTAAGCTCCAAATGTCGAGGATTGGGGTTCGTTGCCTCTTTTAATTTTCGTCTGCGTTCGCGACGCTTCTGTCGAAGACCACAGCAGCCGCAACAATACCATGCGGAAAGGAGAACAATGGCAACTATCGCGAGGCAAGTCAACATGGCGATTGCTGATTTGATGCCGGCCCCGAAATTGTCCCATGGATTTCCATCGTTTGTAGAATCTCCGGAGGTAGGAGTGTACGGGGTGGGTTGTGCTTGGTACAGAGGAGGGAAAGTTCTAGTTACGAGCGTCGTGTAGAAAGGGCCTTGTGTCTCAGCTGGTGGTGATACAGTTGTGGACATCTTTCAAGATGCGAGTCGATCACAGACGATAGAGCTGATCTGTTGCAATAAACTGTGGCGCAGTGGTTATGTTGTACTTTACTCTAGTAGAAGGTAGCCAGGCTGGTGATGTTTGAACAGCAACAAGGGCATCGAAGTGACAAGACAAAACAGCGCTGTTTTCGATAGTTGTGTGAGAGAAGAGAGGAAAAGGAAGAGAAAGGGGGAATTTAGGAAGCGGAGCGGACGAGAATACTCACCGCAGCAGTCGATGAACGGGAGCGTTGCTTGATTTGAGGCCTTTTGCTGCAGGGAAGGAGGCGCAGTCAGTTGTGATCCTTGGCAAGAACCATGCTGCTATATTTGTTCATATCAAGCCTTATCATCTTTCAAATTTTTGAGATTTGAAGTGTTTGGATAAGCTTGAGACTGATCTGTCGTAGAGCATAAGACTAACGAGGTGAAATTGACGCTGTGGGATGTTTTTCTTTCTCTTAATATGTGCTGGTTCCGACCTTCCTAAATTATGCACGGTCTTATTTTATCCGTGCTAAACGAGCAGGAGAGTATATATATAACGTGACCTCAAGAAGTCAAAACATCGTGGACAGTGATAACTAGAAGATATCTCCACCTGACATATTGCCCAGATCTAAGGGCCATAATAAAGGTGAACCTAGAAACTCTAAATGATACTGAGAAAAGAGGTCACGCGACCAGCTCTTAGCGAGCCAAAACCTCAAAGGTAAACAAATCCGGAGTCCAGACCAAGTGGCCAAAAAAAAGGTGACCAGTTTTGTGGACGAAAAAAAGACAAATTAGCAAAAGAAACCTACCACTCATGTGGTAGTAAAGAAAACCCCTCTGAGATAGGATTTTGCTTTTCGCGGTTGGTGTATCTACAAATTGTCGCGGTTGGTGTTAGTTTGTTGTTTGTACCCGCGTTTATATCCCTCGACCACTGCTTTACAACTCCACCAGCCTAATGATTGACCGGAACACATATCTTCCATATGTGTCGCTTCATTGGCGGGAACTTTTGGCTTATTTAATATCATATACCTAGGGCACGCGATGCCGCTCAACGCGAGGAGGGAGTCTTTGCATATTGTCAGAAGGGCTGTGATATTTACGTGCCTCAATATCTACATATGAATTTCAATCTACGTGAGTTGTTCGACTTTCAGTCACAAGCTATCAACTCGAGTTTACCGTCAAACTCTCTACCCAAACAACATTTTCTTGAGGACTTCGACAACCCAATGATCTGACTTCTTCAAATGTGAGTACCTCTCGAATCTCTAATGTACGCCCCCCCAACACAAAATTTGAACCAATCAACCCCGAGGGCAACCACGTAGGTATAGATTCTTATCTATCCTGATGCGTAATAAATGGAAATGTCTCGGGCAAAGACGATACAGCTAGGTCTGAGTTGATTGATGGCTAGGCGCCTCAGCACCTGCGAAGATGTAGAAGCTAATATGAGATTTTTGCATGCTGAATCGTGATAGACTGACAGATGGTGATCTTGTACCCAGGCAGTTTGAACTGAGTCGAATACCATGAACACTTAAACCCTAATCGTAGTTCTGCTCTCTTGATTCGTCCATTACTAGTGACTTCCCTTCATGGATTCCTAGCGCGAAAAGTTCAGACTAGAGTTTGCACACCATTTACATAAACCTTTCCTGTGAGTGTATCAGATACGGCATTTCGACCTTATTCGTCCACACATGTCGGTTGTAAATCTGACAAAATTATGCGATAGTTTCGAGTTTGCAGAAAGTCCGAGCTCGGCAATAAGGTGCTATTCTAAAGCAATAAGTTCAGCTAGATACACGACTTCACATGAACAGTAGAGCGAGCTATGGACAATAATTGAATTTTTCTTGAGCCATACTAGTACTTTCGCCTCGTTACCAGAGCAGCCTCGTTTCTTTTATATCGACACCCTGACGGCAACTTATCTCGATCAGCCTCCACTTCTGATCAAATTTTAAGTTGACAATGTCCGCAGCTAATTCTTCAGGAACATATTCCTCATTACCAAGCCCTTCTTCCTCAATTTCAGAAATCCATCCTATAATTTTCCCAAGCATTACAGTATCCCAGAGGATCTCTTTTCTGATCTTGATAGAAAAGAATTCAAGAATCCGTCTCCGTGTTTTCCTGTGTCGATAGCAGGCTGCTGCTGCTAATGCCCCAATAAATTGCATATCAAAAGAGCAATGCGCTTGATCATGAAGAGTGGTCCAGAGTTCTATCAACTCAGCGATCTCACCAAGCTGTTTTGTGTATCGTCTGTAATATGTGGACTTGATCGGAGATTGAGCAGCTGTCCGTAGAATGGCACCAAGGTAGTGCAACCTTGTTAGACATGCCATTTTGAGTATCGGTTTGTGAGCAGACATTCTAGCTCTTCTATATAATGGTTCGATAGTGTCGCTCCATTTCTGAAAAGATGCAAGAATACAATTTAGTTCAGACTGGGCCCAGTCGCTTTTACAAGTTCCGCTTGCAAATAAGAAAGGCACCGATGCCACAACATGATTAGTTTGGTTCGTTTGGGATAAGCCCGGATGAGGTGCACGAACTAAATTGATGACAAGTGGGCGAATTGCTTCTTGTATGCTGTCGAATTTAGCTAGCATAGATTCCACAATCGCAACGCATTGACGCATCTTTATCAGATGTATCTCGCTGACGCGCTAGTCATGTATTGAACACATCTGAATTTCGAATGTAGCAAAGGACCCGATAAGCTCAGGCTCCAGCACCGGAAAGCAAACATTGTGGAGAGGTGGATCGGAATGGTAAATTGTTTGCCCAACGGCATCGAGCATCTCAATGCCCATCGAAATCTGAGCAAGAGCAGATGCAACATTCTCATAGTAAGACTCGAAGCAAGCAAACAAAATATAAAAGATGAGCCGTGTTCTAACGTCAATACTTGTTTCGGTGATTGAGTGTTTGAGACCAATAATTGCCTTGTGATATTCTCTGTATGTAAATTGTTTCCTTGATTCCACAAGGGTAGCTTCCTCTGAGCCAAAAATTTTCAGATTTAAAGTACCAATTGCTGTTACAGCATGGCGGATGGAAGGATTCGTTTGTGAAGCTTGAAGTATTAGACGATTCCAGAGTTCGCATTCTGCTGGATTTGAGACTATAGAAGGAGCTGTATAGACGCAAAATCGTTGAAAGTAGGATGAGGCTTGCGTAGGGCTGAAAGTATTAAGATTCATCTATGACGGTACGCGAAATCTGACCAGAAGAGAACCAATCGCTAGGCCGGAATCGGCTTCTCGACCAATTGGGGTAGTATTATTTTAGATTTGCTTTCGTGCCGCGGGAAGAAATCGAGAATTACTGTACTCTGACATCGAGATGGTGGGGTACTTACAAAATTCTCGACTTGATCTTCTCGAGAAGACTATTTGATGCATAGCAGGAAGAGATCTGAAGCGAAATGAGAGGGGTGGGTATCCAGGTGTGGACTTTGATTGAAGATGGAAGAAGACGATGGCGAGATGGGGGAGGAAGCTAGGGTAGGTCATGTGGGCACGTGAGAAAGTTCGCAGTCGCTTTTCACCTAAATCCCCTCTTCCATTCATCTCACATCATCAGACTACCTTATCTGTCTATCTTTATGTCAAACATTTCATCGCTCCTAGTTTGACCTTCTTGCAGAACGTCCTCTAATAATTGTTTATCTTAAGGCAACCTATATCGCCGTCAAACTTCTCGTGCCGTTCCAGAATTACATTTCGTCCTTCAAAGCTTCCTCGCTTTCGATCATCTTGCTAAGTGGACCCTTCTTGACCATCAAACTCATGACTTCATATAGAGTGTCTGCAGCGGCCATAGTTGTGAGTTCAGCATTGGTATCGTAGGCCGGAGCGACCTCGACGATATCTGCGGCGATGAGGTTGATGCCTTCGAGCCCACGGATGATAGTTCGCAATTCTCTCGTCGACCAGCCACCAGTCTCTGGAGTACCAGTTGCAGGCGCGACTAAAAATCGTTAGCTCGGAGTGGGTTGGCGAATGGAGTTTCTTACAAGCAGGATCAAGAGTGTCAATGTCGATAGACAAGTACACTGGCTTCGTTGTCCCAACACGATCCTTGATCTTCTTGATAATGCCGTCTGTGCCGATGGTATCAATTTCTCTGGCTTCAACGATCTCAAATCCGCAGTAGCCATCATTTTCATAGTCGCTCGGACCACTCAAAGTTGTGCGGATACCAGCGTGGATGTTGGTGTCGTTTGCTAGCAAACCTTCTTGAGAAGCATGAAAAAAGTATGTTCCGTGGTTGATACTAGCAACTTTGCTCGGTGAGCCGCCGAAGACTTTTGGCTTCCATGTATCCAAATGAGAATCGAAATGAATCACGGATATAGGACCGTAAGCGCGGTTTACCGAGCGAAGCAGTGGCAGGGTTATGGTGTGGTCTCCACCGAGAGTAATCAGGCGAGGCAATGTCTTGTCTTTGAGGGCAGGCCCCTTCTTCTTGGCGTCTGTGGCAGGCTGACGAGTAAGAAGTGCATTGTGTCCTTCTTCGATTTGGTGAAGGGCCCAAGTATTATCATAACTGTCAAGTGTCAGCAATGGTAGAGATAAAGAGCATAGGGAGACATACGAAGTTACTGGGATATCTCCACAGTCTAGTACTGTAGCCCAACTGTTGAACGGATTCGTGTCCAAGGGGACATTGTATCCTCCACTGAAACCAATCCTGTGTGAGCCTATTATGTTGCAACGGGTATCAGCTTCTATGCTGTGGAGTTACTGACTAAAGATTGAGACGGCGAGAACCTTGACGGATTCCTGATGGGCCAAAACGCGCCCCTGGTCGGTACGAAGTTCCAGTATCAAATGGCGCCCCTTCACAAATTAGGATTGGCCGCTTGAGGATATGAAGTATCAAGGAGTACCTACCGATGAAGGCAATGTCGAACTTCACTTCATCCGATGACAGGCATGGGAAGTATGGCAGACGACCAAAGGTCGAGATACCAGAGAAGACGGAATCAGCCTTTCAATCGTCAGCGTCACTCGAAGGTGGGGCCAATTGATCTACCTGAGTTCCACCATCTCCAGGAAGTGTGTTGTACCACAACTGTTTATGCGGTCCTTGGATTGGGACTTGGTGCTCATGGTCTCCGTGTGCCAGAACCGTGGTAGCCAAGAAGGCAAGTGTGAGAAGGTTTGCTAACATTTTGCAGAGCTGCAAGCATCAAGAGCACAGAAGACGTTTAAGAGGGGAGGATTGAGCTTATGAACGGTGCTGCGTTGGCCATGCTTCGACTGGCGTCATGTTGACTGTATGTTATTACAGGCATGCTGCACGTTACTGTTGCATTCTTATCCTGTCAAGGAGAGCCCACCGGCGACAAGCTATCGCGGCCAATTTCATGATTACCTGAGAGAATAAGGTCGAGCAAGCAGCGTTCTGCGGGTTTCCTGTGCAGGTACATGACGGTAACCACTCATATGGAACAGGCGTTGGAAACATTGGCCATGGCGGGGCAGGAGATAAAGGATGTGATGGAGCTTGGGAAGGTTGTGCCAGTGTCAGTGATGGATGTGAAATAGCTTTTTCGAGAGCATTAGGTACAATCACCAGCTGCAAATGTGTCAATCTATTGCTACTGAGAATTGAGTAATGAAGAGGTAATGACGCCCGTTGCTCCAAGGGGAAAGCGGTGAGGTGATAATTGATAAGGTGAGTGGTGGGGAGTTTTGATCGGCATGTCGGCGGCCGCAGCGCCGAGGGAAAGCGGCGGTGCGGGCGCTGAAAGCAGCGTCGTAGGACCCTCACATCCAAGGCCACCGCAGGTCGATGTGAGTGGATAATTCTCTCTTATGCAGCCAGCCAGATTTATGCAGGCTATTCTCGGTGGTGTTCTTCCCTTCACCCATCTGGCGGCGGTGATTGGCCTCCGATTGGGGATCCAGCCTTTCTCTTTTTTCTTTTCCACGAGTGTGACGCTTGCGACAAGCCCCCGTAATTCTTGATACGCCGACGAGCATCACGAAGAGCAGTCTGGACAAGCTTTGGCGCCTTGATTCGCTGCCGGCCTTGATGGGATTGCGCAGAATCGACACTAGAATCCCAGATTGGATCCTGCGAGTCCTGCTTCCCCGTGTGATTCGAGGATTCAGGTGCGAGAGGTCTGGTCGGTAACCACTTTGGCCTGCGTCAGTCCTCCCAATCGCCTTTTCCAAGGCCAGATAGGCTCCGCTCTCCATTTCACCAGCACCTTCTCAGACGACATCGCCAGTCACAGTCCAGAGCCCGTCGCATTTTGGTGCTGGGCGAGTCGGTCGAGAAGAAACATTAATCGCTTTCTATACACGTCTCCCTTCCTCAATCCCTCGATCGATAATTCCGACCGTCGCAAGTCGCCTGTCTCGACCAATAACACACGCCAAATTGACTCCTGAGGCCCGCAGTTCTGACGTCCTCATCTCCTCGCTCCTCCAGCTTCAGCGCCTTGTTTTTTGCTTTTGCGCCATCGTTTTATTATCTGAACAGAATCACTTGGATAGAAATCGCCCATCTCCTTTCCTCGACGCGCCCTTCTCCTTCACTGTACACGTCTTGCGACACATAATAGACTTTGCATCACAACTTTAGCTCGAGACGAGAATCATGCACGCTGCCGCACTCCATCGCCTTTGAGAAGATGACCTATTGAAGACCCCACAACTGATCGATGACCACACACCCAACCCTGGATTACTGCTCTCTGTTCTCCGTCCAGCATTTCTCGGTTTGAATGCTTCTCACGCAGACAAACTGGCTCAGGATGCCGGCCTGCGAGCTGGGGAGCTCACTCGACACTCCGAATGGAGCACATGGTGTGGGAACATCGCTTCTGAAGAGACACAAGATCTTGCCACATCCTCGAGAGGAGCGCTTTATCGACCTCTATCCTTCTACCCCTGCGAACAAGCCTCGAGATCTCGTTATCGATACTGGAGTAACATCCATATCAAGCTCAGACGCCTCGAGTCCTCGAATATTGAAGCATTCGAAGCAGAGATTAGGCGCTTTACCTCCGACCCCACCAACTGGTCACTCACGACAATCGTCTGGAAGTAGTCTTCCCATAGTCTCGGCTCCTGTGCGCGACAACCCATCTATTTCGAATACTACAGAGGTTCGTTCAGTGGCTAGTCCCAGTACGCCACCGAACGCGAGAAGCCCGCCGACTCCAGATGTCACCCCACCCCGACAGCCCCCTTTGGCGTTTCGTCCACTTACCAGAATACCTTCCTCTCGAAATGACTCTTTCAAAACTGCTAGAGAGGATCCATTTTCTTCTGATGAAGAGGAAGGAGCTTCTACGGTTCGGCCAGTTCTTCCATCTGCGAGGAATTCGTCCGTAGAGGTTCCTAAGCCCTCGCATGCTGGACCTAAGCGGAAGGAGGTTGGTCTTGGATTGGGCGGCTTAGGCTTGGAATCTACAGTACCTTCTGATAACGAAGGAACAACCACGCCCAAACCAAAGCAGGTAGATCGTTCGCAAGAGGAATTTGTGGTATTTGATGGAGAATGGGGAACAAGCAAGGAGGATGTTAATGAGGTTACTAGGGAGTGGGACTCGAATTTAATGAGGAATGTAACTGTGCGAAAGAGACCAAACCGACACAGATTTCCATTGTCTCTGGATGGACCTGTAGACACAGTATTGGAGGATGATATTGTGTCGCCTACAGCTGCGACCAAAGTTGTCAGAAGCTTGCCACTCCAGGAGAGAATTGTAAAGCATCGGCTGGCAAGAGATACATTGGAAAGGACACCAGCTGCGGATCGATATAGCTGGACGCCAAGTGCGGCCTCCGGATCACCTTTAATATCTGATGTGCGACGGCTTTCAACAATGTCGGGACGGTCGACGACTTCAGCTATCATAGAAGCTGTGGTTGTCGATACAGCTCCAGTTCGAAGGAAAACTCTTCGGCATAGTAAGAAACAAATTGGGTTGCGGGACTTCAGTTCGGACCAATCGACAGCGACTTCAGCTCAAACCTCCGTAGTATCTATCGAGCCACAGCACCGCCTTCACCATCCCAGTGCAAGAATTCCTGATAACAAGCATCGAAGTGCCATTTCAAACACAACAATCAGTACAACATCGTCGAGTGCCAAATCTCGAAGAGAAATCGTCAGAGCCGGAGGAATTCCCGTTGTGGTCATACCAGATAGGAGGTCGTCTACTAGATCCTCAAAACCACCATCACTCAGATCTACCAGTAGCCGAAAAACTAAACGTAGCTTGTCCCTCAGCTCAGCCCCACTTTCAAACTCATCCAAATTCAACGAGCCTGGCTATTTCAATACACAACAAGTATCGACAAGAGGACGTACACTATCAGAGTCGGCGGGTTCCGGTTCTGTGCATACCATCGATTTTCCTCCCAAAATCCCGGTCAGGTCCTCTTCACTTTCTGCTCCCACAAGTCGAAACACCTCTCGAGCTGGATCAAGAACTGCATCTTTGACAGCTGAAAGTTTGAAAGCACACAATCAACTTCAAGCCACAAACCCGAAGGCTGTTGAGCCAGAATTTCAGGTCACTCCAACAGGAGAACCTGATCCAGTTGAACCCGTTGAGCCGACTGATCCAATCGAGCCAGACACGCCAGGTCGCCACAGTCGTCTGAACGTCGATCACAACGGAGATCCCTTCTTTGGAAAACGTCTTTCAACCCAAGTAACTCCTTTCTCACAAGTATCTTACGAGACCGCCGGCACAGCAGCAGAAGTTTCTGAAGCCCTTGCCGTCTCTATTTATCCCCATCAAAACAAGTCTGTTTTGGTAGTACAACATGAGCCTCTACCATCCAATATCAAGGCAATCGATATGGCTACAAACACAGAACCCCTTGTGAAACAAAATCCCAAGATCGTTATGGGACCTGTGACACCTCCTCAACCCATCTACCCGATGGATTCGATAGATTCTCCATTGAGAAACCCAAGAGCACCGCCCGAGCCACCAGCAATCAAATTCATTCCACCAACCCCAGCAGGCACAGAGGAAGATCGTGAGCTTGGCGGCCGACCGAGTACTTCAGATGATACACAGCCAAAGAGAAGCATGTCTCTCATGCGCCGCTTCTCTAATCGACGCTCATCTGAACCGGCTGCTAGTCCTGGCTTTATCCGTCGAGCATTATCACTCAGCAAGAATACAAGACAATTGGCCGATGGATCGACCCAGACCTCGAAAGGTGAAGCCAATCCTACTTCTATCTACCCTTCAGTACTGGAAAGGCCCGCTGATGGTACTAAACTTCATCCCTTTTGGCGCCCTGCAAATTTCTGGGATGATTTGGAAGATGATGGATTTGTCGATGGATGGCCAGAGATCGACAATCGTCCTGGGCCACCTAAAAGATCCCTAAGTGATAAGTTTAAGAGGAGCATTGGCATCGAGGATGGTAGTGAAATGAATGATTGGGGCTATAGACCGGTTGATCGTAGGACAATGGTCAAGACACCTGGTGGGAATTTGAGGGTTGTTAAGCAACGGAGCACGTCGAGTTTGAGAAGAGAGAGGCTGAGATCGAGGGAAAGTAGTAAGCAGAGGCCCCACACTGAGGGCGCAGAGAAAGAATGGGGTGCAAACTTTAGAGAGGGAAATGGTGGTAGTAGAGTCCATGTTATTCCTGGCTTAGGATTGAGAGTTCAATATGTTGGCTGGAGTGGAATCAAACGACGAATGAGCGAAAGACGACGGGAGAAACTTCGCGGACGGATTAGTGGGCCAAAGGCATTGAGAGGAGGTGTCGACGATGTTCTTCGACCCTCACAACCACAGTAGAAATTGGCGCCAGATCTACGGTCGATGAAAATGGGGATTGTATTCTAAGGGAAGCAGAGCTGGATATACCATGATTGCGGAGGATAATTTGCTTTCTCATTGTATTTTTGAAATGGGTATTTTCCAGAGCGTGGGACACGAAACGACCGAATGCCACTTATGAAGGTATGACTGACGATCAGGACGAGGACATGACTCTCGCATTTAAATCAATTACTTTCTACTAGCTAGTAGATTTGATTCTATGACAGGAATGGGAGTTCTGAATTTAACAACAAATGAAATAAGTCCATGCACTAGATTAGTTTGCGTGATCTGAAGCATTAAAGAAGTTGTAGTTGAAATTGAAAGAAGTTGCTAGCGGCCGCATCTCGAAAAATTATTGAGTTCCCCTCCAAACCCAAACCAAATCCTTCAACAAAACATCTTGTCCTCCTTTCAGGCTCAGATCCATAAGAAATACACAAGTTATATTCAAGAACATGGCACAAGGAACAATCAAATCCAAGCCCAAAAACTCCGCGGCCTCCACCAAACGTCCTTCTGTCCTTGGTCCCAAGAAGGGAGCCCGAACCATCGCGCCCCGGAAGCAAGCACTGGTTAAGAATGCCAAGATGACGAAGGTATGTTCCTCTCTATGTAATCTAGAGTAGGAGTTTCCATTGGCATTGTGGACGGAAAATTGTATGACCGCAGGATGAAGGGCTAATTGTCCGGGATAGAAACATTCAGCGGGCTTGACAGCCATGACAGAACGCGCGCTAGGGGCTAAGGCGGGGCATTTGGAGTTGCTCGGGGGTGGGAAGAGGGATGCGAAGAAAGGAGGGAAGGGAAAGGTGGTGGAGGGGAAGAAGGGGGGTAGTAAGAAGTTCGGTTGATGTGACTTTGCAGTAGTTCTGTTTGGAAGAAGGTCGATATAAAAGCTCTCGCATGATCCAGCGAGATTGCAGTTTGCTGGTGAAAAGATGGAGACGATACACCAAGTAGCTGATGGGGAGCAAGGCCAAGGAAGGTACCAAGTATTGCCGCCCAGAGAATAGACTCGGAGTGTATACTGGACACAAAGCTTCGATGTTGGTAAAATAGGTGCGGAAAAGTCATCGATTTGTATCAGTCAATTCGATTCTGCTATTTGGTTTGGTCATTCACCTTCAAAGTAAGATCCTTGACCACACAGAATGCATCTCAAGTTGAGGAAATTTCAGTACCAGCTTTAGATAGGAGTCAGTGTTTACATATATGAAATTCACTACGCGCTTCTACTCTTTGTTACTTCCTTGACCAGTGCCTGCTTATTTCGTTAATGTTTGTCGCTTACTCTTAAACGACTTTTTTCCCACTCAATCATCGACCATATCTACCAAACCATATCAGTTTGCCAGATATGGATCTCTCCGGCGATATCGACGCAGCCTCAGCAGCTCTGATCTTGCAACTCCAACATGAAGATGCCACTGCACTCATCCAACAAATGGCGGAGGCCGGAGAGGCTTCTGAAGACGTACCATCTGATATGCAGCTTGCTTTCAGGATATACAATGAAGACCTCCAACGCAATGCCTCTGTGATTGCGGATCGTCAAATGACATCTAGCATCGCCCTTGCTTGCCAAACTGATGGTGGAGCTATTGCCGTCGAGGTACCTCCAGAAGAAGCTCCAGCCCTTATGAACGCCGAAGTGCTGTCAAAACTGGAGGCTATCTACGTCTTAACGCCAACAATCGGTGATGACAATACCGAAGACCAACTAATGGAAGACGGAAGCCTAATGAGCCTAAAACGAACCTGCACTGCATGCCAGGATACATTTCCATTTCATGAAGTGGCGCGCGTTCCCTGTGATCACGAATACTGCCGTGGATGCCTTCGGGACCTATTTCAGTCCTCTTTGAAAGATGAGAGTCTATTTCCTCCAAGATGTTGTCGACAGCTGATTACATTTGATGGGGGAGTCCGATTACAACTCACCTACGAGCTCACTAAGCAATATGAAGCCAAGAAAGTAGAATTCGATAGTCCTAATCGAACATACTGCTCGAACAAACTTTGCTCTATCTTCCTCCCAAACAATTTCATTGCGAATGAACGGGCATCATGTCCAGGCTGCGAGACGCTCACTTGCACAGTTTGCAAAGGTGAAGCACACATAGGAGATTGTCCTTCGGATACGACCCTTCAACAAGTTTTAGAAGTCGCGGCTGAGCAAGGTTGGCAGCGGTGCTTCAATTGTCACCGGTTGGTGGAACTAGATACTGGATGTAATCATATAACGTGAGTCCTCCTTAGTATCAGATCTCTTCGATTTTACTAATTATTTTAGCTGTCGTTGCCAATTTCAGTTCTGTTATGCTTGCGGGGACCAATGGAAAACTTGTGCATGTGCTCAATGGGACGAAGGTATGCTTCTAGCTCGTGCCAACCGAATTGTAGCTCGCGCACCACCTCAGCCAAGAGTAGCACCACAAGAGGCACTAGTCGCTGCGGTTGTGGAGGATTTACGAGTGCGACACAATTGCGAGCCTCATCGGTGGCGACAAGTGGGAGGAAATCACCAGTGTGAAGAGTGTCAGCAACGTTTGCGGCATTTCATTAAAGAGTGTCGACAGTGTCACCTTCGAGCTTGTACTAGGTGTATGAGAAACAGGCTTTGAGGTTAAAGGAATCCTGGCCGTGAGTTGGATGGCATAATCGTATTTGATGCTTTCCATTTGCGTATCATAAACATTGACCATACACTAAAGCTGTAGCTGAACCCACCAATACATATTGATCTAAATATTTGCTGCTATGCCTTTTTGAATTACTTCAAACTTCTTGGTCAGTTCAGTCCACACTCTTTTCTGCGTCTCCAAGCCTTCACGGCTCTTTACAAAGTCGGAAACGGTATCTCTATAAAAAGTTAGCATTTATCTTATTTGCACTACATTTCCACCTACAATTTCTGATCACAATTTGTAATATACTGTCCATTTGATTCATATCCAGCCGTTGCAGCATGAACAAGTGTTTGACTCCCCTCCGCTGCCGTTCTTGCCATCAAGAACTTGAAAACCTCCAAGGCTATAGCAACCCCACCCGTAGAATTTCGTGTCAATGCTGTTTTTGCCAGTCCAGGATTGACGATGTTAATAGCGACTCGGGGTTGCTTTTTCATCTGTGCAACCAATTCTCTGGCTGCAAATAGCTGCATTAGTTTAGATACGGAATACCTGCGTGAGTTAGAGTCATAATGTTTTGGCTTCATATCTTCTAGTCTCTCACCTATCCCCCATTCTCGCGTTCTTCTCATCCTTCAAAGCATCCAGAATACTAGGATTCGCTCTCTCAGGCATTTTCGTCCACTGATTCCTCATAGAATTAGCACTTTCTCTTTTCAGTATGTTATCCACAAACAACAAAGCAATGACAGAGCGGGGGGCTCTTACAGCGTGTAGTCCCGAACTGACAATCGTGACGACGGGCACTATATTCCATTTGGATGCACTTTCCCTTAGTTTCGGTAGGATGTTCACGATCAAGAGGAAGGTACTAATCACATTGACAGTAATTTGCGTTTCATTGTCCTCCACAATCTCAAAAGCCCTCGTCGCAATGCTGGCATTCATCACAATAGCGTCGACTCTCTCCAATCCCACCACTCTCTTGGCAAAGGCTTGGGTGGAAGCATAGCTTCCAAGATCAATCTCCCATACTTCGGTGGATCCAGGCCGTGATTCGGAGGCTTCAATCGAGGTTTGAGCTTCGAGTCCTTTTGATATTGTGCGAACGCCAAGAATGGTTTTGCTAGCTCCAAGGCGCACGAAATGCCTGGCTGCCTCGAGACCCAATCCAATATTAGCCCCAACTACGATGATAGTTCGGCCAGTACAGTCTATTTTCGGATAAGGGAGCCTTTTGGTCTGTAACCAGAGCTCGTTTACCATTTTGACAGGTGTTGATAGAAGTATGGGAGATTGCCAGATGATGAAGATGATGGACTAAGACCAGCAAGAAATGTTACACAATATATTTTTATTGGTTCATTAAATACTAAATCAATGTCCACCGACCAAACTTGCCTAAGCATAGAAGTTTGGCATACAACCGAAGTCCGCGGACTTATTTAAATACTCGACAATACGTTTTAAATGCCACAAAAGTAATACTTTTGTGGCATCCGAAGTGAGACTCTGGCTATCGGTGATATTGCCTAGCGGACCTCCCTTCTTACCTCCGTACCCTCCATCACATCGACGCATCATTAATATCAAAAAAAGTCCACGGAGAAATTTATAAATCAAGATCCATTGAATCAAAACATCAATGACTAGCCCCACACGACTACGGAAGCCGCGCGTTCCTCTTTCATGTGAACCATGCCGCAGCAGAAAGTAAGTTCATCTGCTTCTCAAAACACATGGCTAACCATGCATGATAGGCTCAAATGCAACAGAGAAAAGCCATGTCAAAACTGTATTGTTAGAAATAAATCTCCGCAATGCATCTTCAAGGGTTACGAAGACGGTGCCCTGACTGTCCAGAAATTTCGGGCTGAAGATATGCAGGAGAGAATCAACCGATTGGAGAGTCTGGTCACAAACCTGGTGGCGCAGAATCCAGATGGAGTTCGTCAAATGAATGGTGAGAATCATAATGGACAAAATCCTCCTGAATCTGTAGTGTCTGCGGGCTCTGGAGATGTAACTTCTGGGTCCGGTGTTTTCAGGTTGGATGGAAATTGCTCGCTGTATAGGGGTAGTACTCATTGGGGAGATGTGCTTGAAGAGGCAAGAATCTTGATTTCACTCACTGAACTCAGCTAATTGCTTCAGTTACATGAACTCAAAAGTCTTTGGGGTCAGTTTCATGGAATGAGCGAGATGGGAAGTATGGGGATCCCCGCAATAGGCTCCATTGATGGGCCTAGTTTTCTTGGTGGGGGAATCATCAGATCCACCAGTAGAGAAGAGTTGCTTGCAACCCTTCCCTCGCAGCAAGCTATTGACAAATTACTTGCAAGATTCTTCGATGAAAATGATTCTCCTATCCCAGCTTTTCGTAGGAAATTCATACACTTTCAACTGACAAATATCGACTAATACTCTCAGATATAATTCATCGCCCGACTTTTGAGAAAGAGCTCGAGGAGCATTGGAAAGATCCAACGGCTACTTCAGTTATGTGGCTAGGAACATTATTCTCTATATTAGCTTTGACAATGTTGTCTTATTCTGTACTCGGCGAGGAACCACCGGAATACGAAGGTGTATCTACTTCTCTCGCTGAGCTCTACCGTTTACGGACCTCACAGTGCCTAGTCATGGGCGACTTAACAAAATGCCAACCACACACCTTGGAAGCGATGATTTTCAACACAATGGCAGAGTGGGCCCTTAACAGAAATGATCAGAAACGGGTATGGATGATGTGCGGTATTATGGCTAGGGTAGGGATGCAAATGGGATACCATAGGTATGAGATGTCCTCAATTTATACAGCGACTTCTCATGCCAAGATAGAGATCCGTCTCACTATCCAGAGCTTTCCATACTCGATGGTGAAATTAGAAGACGGGTGTGGGCTTTTATCTATCGCACCGATGCTCTAACTTCCTTCCTGGTTGGTCTCCCAAGTATGGTGCCTGCTCTTTACACGGATAGTGCAACTCCTAGGAACTTGTACGACTCAGACCTGAGCGTAGAAACGACAGAGCTCCCTCCTTCGAGACCGAAAACTGAAATTACACCTGTATCTTATCTTCTTGCTAAAGATGCGATGCTCAATGTACTTGGCCAGATTGGGCACTTCCTGAGTTCGATTGGACAATACTCATATAATAGAGTATTGGAAATTGATAGGGATTTCTCGGAAGCTTATGCTAACCTTCCACCATATTTCAAAACAACGGACGTGGAGTCTTTGAGGAGTGTTAGCACCTCAGTTGCAAATCGTTGTATACAATTGCTATTTCTATATCACCAGGGATGCTGTGTTCTTCACCGCAAATTCTTAGCTCAAGGAAGAACAGAACCTCGATTTGCGCTCTCTTATAAGCGTTGCATAGATTCCGCGATGACTTTACTTCATCTACAGAATTTTTTGTATACGGATGCTCAGGTCAAAGGCGAAAAGGTTACCCGCCATTGGTACCGCGTCTCTTACATGACTCAGGAATATATTCTTTCTGCTATAATTCTCTGTTTGGATCTCAAGCATCGGAAGAGGCACAATGGCGCATCTAACGCTCATTCGACTGAAGTGCGACAAGATCATGAGATCTTACAGCTCCTCCACACAGTATGTAATATTTGGAAAGCCTGTCGGGACAACTCGCCGGAGGCTGTCAAGGTGTATGATGTGCTTTCGTACATGCTAGGCACTCTAGAAGACAACAACGAACAAGTAGTATTTGATCGAGACGCTCTTGCTGATGCACCAGCAAACCTTGAAACCCTTACTCTAGAGAATCCTCCGAGAGATGTCGCTACTCCTGAGATGGACTTTGATTGGGTATGTTTGTCATTAAACTTGGTAGACTACAGCTGACTAGTTTGAAGGGTGTTTGGAACACGTTCATAGAGGGAGCAAGCTTCGAGGAGACATATGGAAGTTACCCTATGGAAAGTGCAGAAGTAGATGGCTAATTTGAATGAATAATGTCCATTTTTCGGTGTTCAATACGGTTTCTGGAATTTCATTTCCTAATACTAAACATCTTTTCCCTCACCCCTACAAGACTCTATCTCAATGCTCCCGTCTATCGAATCTCTTACAGCAAATTCCTTATCCTATCTTTCTATTCAGCACATCTTCTATTCCCAGTAACAAACGACTCACTGCTATTCTTGCCATTGCTTAATTTCACAGCCCAGTCAAGATTTGACTCCTCTTAATCACCTATTGCAATAAACCTCGCATCCTTCGCGACTCGGCCGCGGCCTCCAGAAGATGATTAGGGCGAAGAAGATAACGAGGTTGAGCATACACCATGCAGACCCAGCATATAAGAGGCGCTTAGCTAGGACCATCCAATCAACGAGCTCTTGTAATTTCTCCCGGTGGTGGTCGAACAGGTAGGTATCTACGGGCTTGCCGTCTGAAGTCTGATCAAGAAGCTTGACCGACATTTCTGCTGCGCTTTCAAAAAGATGTGTAAGTGCCGAAGGAAAGTCGAATAGTGACGAGGTCTTGAGTCCAACACCGGAGGCGCAGCATCGTCGTCCGTAAAATTGGCTTTCTCGGAACCACCACCTCATTCGAACATCCTGAATATCCCGAGGCGAGGTGAGACACAGCGGGCTCTCTTATGGAGGCGCCTCATCGTCCCGCTGCGCGGTATGGTTGGTTCGTCCGAGAAAGGTCGAAGGATGAGCCAAGATTTAGCCACTATTGATAAGACAGCACGCCACCAACAGACTGTAATGCGCCGCCATCCCCACGCAACGTACAAAGGTTACGTTGTCCCTACTGAAAAATGCCTACCGGTATGCCTGACGAACATTTTGCCAAGAGAAGTACCGGTGAGACCGCATATTCCCAAATACGACCATCCAGATTAGATTGGTTGTCCCTTCAAAGAAAGCCATAAATTAGGCTTTCTTGCTTCATTGTTGGTTTTCACACACAACATCCAGAGCCTTCAAAATTTGGTCAAGACTACGAGTTCTCTCGCCATGCCAGGCGTGAAGAGTTCTTCTAGGTACTCGTCTATCCTTTTCGACTTTGTTTTTGCATACATATGTGATATGATTTAAGTATTTTGCACAAGAATTATTGATGATCGGGCTTGACGAATCTCCACACAAATTCTGATGCACTCTCACTTTTCTTTGGTGAAAGCGAAAATCTAAGAGAATCAACATAAATGACGATATATTTGCATTATCTATTCTATATTAGCATGCCATTTCTAACGTGTCCATTACACCAATATCGACATTATTCTCCTACCCACTCAATAGACAGCACCACAGGCTCCTGCACTCCATCCACCGCAGTTTCCACCCAGATAGCTACCAGATGGGCAGCTTGATGTCGCACAAATAGGTTGGTAGTTGGCGGCATAAGTAGCATTAGTATATGCATATGCCTGGCTAACGCCCCACCAATCACTTCCTCTGTATTGTCCCAAGTTCGTAGCGTATTGCGGCGCCCATTCCTCGTTGTACATGGAGCAGTAGATACCCTGAGGAGTACTCATGTCACTGAGAATGTAGACGACAACTTGATTGCAAACATCGGGCTTCCTGGGTGCGGCGGGTGGATGGCGAGAATTGTAGGCGGTTTGGGCGGTGCAGGCGGAGAGGCAAGATGCTACGCCATTCTGGAAAGATTGTACGCCGTTGGTGGGATCAAAAGTGAAGAACTTATAACCCATATAGGTGTTTGTGTTGGTTACTGGATCGTTGGGAGCGTTGATGGCTCCGGCTAGAGCAACGGGACCTGAGAACCCTGGGGCAGATGGTGGGCCTTGAACCCTGTTGTAACCGTTACTGCCTGAGATGACAACTTCGAAGCTATCTTCAAGTATGTTAGATGGGGCTTGCATCAAGAAGTTTTGGAAGTACTTGCCTCTGTGCTCGCCTGTATTCTTGGCAGTCGACGCAGCGACTTGCACACCCCAACGAACACACTTGATATTTGTGACGGAGGCGGGATTTGGGCAACTGGCTGCGTTTGGCTGTATACTGGGGTCGCGCTCGTAATAAAGATTAAACGCAATGCAGTCTGATTGTGCAGCACAATAACCTGTTTTTTGCATGGTTAGCCTTGCTCAATTGGTGCTCATGGAGAAATAGATCAACACTTACTTGCACATTGAATAGGATCATAACTAGTAAGTGTCTTATATCCCAAGTATGAAGTGATCTGACTAGAGGCATTCATATTTTGAAAAGCCAAGTTGTAGCCTGGAGGAGTTGCTGCAGTTAGGGAAGCAGTCCTAAAGTCCTCGTAGCCTAAAAAAGAAGCGGCATCATCATTAGGCCTTTAAATGTTAGCAAATAGTTTTTCATCACAACTAGAAAACCCACGTAGTGACAGGAGGTCCAGTTCCAGTAGGTAAAGGACTACAATCTCCTTCTCTTTTGCCCAAGAGTTTCACTGAACGTTTGTTGCTTGTCGAAGCAACATCTGTAACCTGGGCTGCTCCAAGACTTTGTGCAGCAGCCTCAGGCTGAATACTGACAACTGAAGGAGCAGTATTGACGTCGACAACGACCGGATCTGGTGCGGTATCAACTTGATCGAACTCGATGTCTTGAGGTCTGGGTGCTGCTAGAGCAAGTGCTGCAAAAGCACTCATGACAAATGCTGTACGCATAGTTATAAGCTTTAAAGAGGTAACAACTGATTGAAGTGTTGTATAGAATGAAGATAGAATAAAATTGGAATGAAGGTGATATGAAACAATTGAAGATGAGGAAAATTCCTCTTATATAGATCACAAAGGAGTAAGATGTTTACCTTTGCACATGGCTTAGACCTGATCTCTTGCTACCAATGTTATACGAAAGACGCCACAACTCTCAACTCGGATTCAAACCATGGAAAATCGACAGGGCGTTTCTATCAATAAGATCATGTGGGCTAGGAAAAAAGTGATGGAGCTTCATTAAAAAGCGCCGATGGAATGTGGCGCAATTGAATCCGATGAAGCGGAACTCTGGAACTCTTGGCATAAAGGTATTTTAAGAACTGTTTGATGCTCTGATATGGGAATTACAGCGGGTAGTCCCAATCGAAAGGAGGCAGCGCTTCGTTTAGTGTGTCGTACCAATCTGGCAGGCATTGACAGAAAGATACTTCAGCTGAGCACGATGAGAGATCAGAGATACGAGGCTTTGTTTCCCTGGACTTGACCCTAATTTAACATTTGGCTCTGTCAACGGATTACTAGCCACAAAAAATTACCTTGGGTGTTACAGAACCTTTGGATTCGTCCAAACAGATGCTCATCAGCTAACTTCTGGAGAGAATCGAACCGTGAACCAGTATTGCCGTAAATAGCACAAGTCAGCCCGAGCGCCTCGAGTAACAGAAACTTGTCCAGATCGGAAATAGGGCCACTCATGAAAGAATGTACCAAACGGATCTGAGCAGTGTTTTCGTGGTCCTACTTGACCGTATGTGACAGGAGTCATGGTGTCCTCGTACGGCCACAGGCCTGATATCACCGCTTTCCAAGAGATCAATATTCGGAAAGCAGTAGAATATCTTCCCAGAATTACAAAGGAAGCAAGTTGAAAAGGTTCAAAGAGAGATGCAGAAGTCTCAGCCACCCCGCAGCCATGGAGTCGTCATTCTTGATACTGCCTGATAGGCTTCTGAAGGCTTTCTAAGATATCTGCACATCTAGGATAGGACCCACGGTCGATCTCCGGCTCTGACATATCCACGCTCCTGGGCAAAGAGGCTTCGTTCGCACTGCGCTTTCGAGGCTGAAGCAGGCCCATGAATAACGGTGCTCTGGTCAAAGAACTGTCGTTTGTGCAGCCTCCTCGTTCGTTTGGTGGGTTGGTTCTTGGATTAGCAATTGTTCGAGAATGTTGCTGAATGCAAGTCAAAGTTGAAGCGAGCAGGGCGAAGCGTTCCTCCAATTTCGAAGGGCCAACTAAGAGTTTATTTTGTAACGGTGAAGAGCAAACTTGCTCGAATTCCTCCGATACCAAGTACTGTAGATAGAAAAGGATTCTACTTTGTGTTTCCGCGATTTAGACGGTTTAAGACTGGTCGAAGGCCCGCAACTGAAGTCTGGTGCATCTCCCGAGGATACCAATACGCTGGTACACCCGAAATCTTCTCGACTACCTACGTATGTCCTCACAAACCTCGAGGCCCAGCACTCTCTCGTTAAAACTTGCAAATACATGTTGACCTCAAGCTTACACGATGTGCTTGTCGGGGAGGCATGTAGTTACCGTTGTTTCAAGATGTCTAGAATAGATTCAAACACTGGATTTCTCGCGCCATGATAGCGACTTTCGGGAAGGTTACACCAGCTAGGATCCTTCGCATCGAGCCTCATTCGCCTTGGCAGTCGCATCAATTGGACTTGTCTCGAAGCTTTGTTGATTTGGAAAGTTTTGTTGCATTTCGAAAAGTCCAATAAATGAACTTTATAAAACTCATTGGCCAAATGGATCCACCTCTTGAATCGTCTCCTTTTCTGCGCATGTGCTAGCTAGCACCACGCTAGTGGAGACGGCAACCGAATCACGATGCTCTGGAGATATGTATAATATCAAACTTCGCCGTTCGAATTTTGAGAATCATAGCTTTTATATACCAGTAACGTAGATCTTTCAAACTCATATCAAGTCGTCAGGTCATCAATCATCTGCATCGTACTCTTCTAAAACTTACGCAGCGCCCACCCCGCCATTTGTTTGTCCTTCTGGTAACAACCCTTCTTCAGCAAGCTCACCATGATCCATTCGCTTGAAGGCCATGTCAACTTGATGTTCCCAATCCGACCACGCAACAATGACCCACTCGATCGCACCAACCAAATATAGCGCAATACACTGACCGACCCAAAGTCCAGCAAGTCCCCAACCATGAAACGCAAGCCAGATCCCAAGCGGTAGTGCGCCCATGTAGTAACTCACAATGTTGACTATTGCACCGATGTGCTGTCTACCCATGCCCCTCAAACTTCCTCCGCACGAGCCATTCAGGCCGTCTGCAATCTGGAAAAGTGCAACATAAGGCATAACCTCAGCGGTAAGACGAATGACGTTGACATCATCGTTGAAGATTTTGGCGTAGAAGTCTTTCACGGCCATAAGAATGATTAGCACTAGAAGGCCCATGAACATGCTCAGCCATGCTGCAACATTGGCTGCCCTCGCTGCACCCTTTGCATTCCTTGCTCCCAGCAAGTTTCCAACTCGTGCAGAAGCAGCAACACCAATGCCAAATGGAATTGTGTTCATCACTTGATCAGTCGTCATAATCACACTCTGGGCTGCGAGAGGGATTGTGCCGAGTCGACCAGCGGCAAGAGCAACGATTTCAAATGCCCACCATTCTGTACCAACGTGAACCACCCCGAGAATGGCCAGACGAGCAAAAGTCGACATGTTATGCAGACAAGCTCGAGACCAACCACCCCAGCAGCGAGAGCCAGCAACGAAACGTGAATATAGGAGAAGGAGAATGAACGAGAGCCAGTAAGCGACACCGGTGGCTAAAGGTGCGCCGATGAGTTTCAAATCGAATGTATAAACGAAGAGATAGTTAAGCGCGGCGGATACTGGAGATGTGATCAAGAGGACATAAGTTCCAGGGCGCATGATTTCTAAAACAGTAAGATGAGATTTTTAAGGTGGGAGACAGGAACGTACCTTGGGCTTGGAGGTACTTCTTCATAGCTTCAAAATATATATATCCTAGTCCACCAGGTATGAGAGCAGTCAAGAATTGGGCGCTGTCGATGCAGATATATTCCTCCTGTCCTAAAAGCCGGAAAACCGGTGCAGAGCATGCCCAAAGGATTGCAACAGGTATATAAAATGCAGTCAGAACGATGAACGATCGTTGGAGCAGCACTCCAAGATCATGAGGATTCTTGCTTCCAGTAAAGGTAGAAGATGCCAGTGTATCTAGAGCCGTTGATCCTCCCAATGCAATGAGCCAGGCCGTAGACATGGCAAACATGTAGCTGAAGGCCGCTGTAGCGAGAGCTTCGGGACTCAATCGTCCTACGATCAGAACTGAGAAGGTTTGTAAAGAGTTCTGGAGCGTATATGCCAATATCACCGGAACCGAGCCGCGGAGGAGGAGGAGGAACTCGGCAAACCATAGCTTCGCGACTGGTTCATTTTCGTCGTACTCGTAGGTCTCTCCCTCTGTGGTAATTTCGTTATCGGCAGGCTTTGGAAGGAGGGCAGATCGCTCGTTTGGCTGAGACGAGGATGCTTTCGTGTGAAAGAATTTTGGTAGCCATGTCTTTGTATCATTGGGTTCGTCCATTGCGTTATACTGTGCTTGTTAATTGCAATTGAATGCTACCGAAACATTGAAGGTATATAGGAACAAGATAAGACGATAGGGAAGACTTCTCCATATCAAATACTTGGCCTGCCGTGCAGAATCTGCGATATCTCTGATTTGCACAAGTACATGTGGTATGTATGACATGACTTGGACAGGGACATGATTCGGTGACAAAGAGGTAAGTAAAGCGATTGAACAGCTCTTGGTGCACCTGTGGCCAATAAGATGTTCTGGCCGTTGAGTGGAATCTAGACTGGCAGTGCAGATGTGGATTCGACCTGATGCGCGCGGCGATTGATATGTGAATTGAGTAAGGTCGAGTCGCTTTTGGTGCCGAGATCTTCTTATCTACGGCCCTTCGATTCGCGGGAGGAAATAGCGCTCACGTGCTGCCCTGTTCTCGGTACGTAAATGGTGACCTTGCGTTTTTACACATTCTTACCTACCTACTGATTCAACACCACGAGTGAAGTCAAGAGCTTCACGGCAAAAATGCAGCCCTTTTTTTGGTCTTCGGTACCAATTCCCATCTGGACGCCACCCTCGCGACAATCACGCAGAACAGGTCTGATGCTCTAATTGACCCTCCTATCAAGCCGCTGGCGGTTTATCCAGCGATTGACGAGTGCATGGTGTCAGAGATAAATCCGGGGATGTAGGCGATGCCGTTTCATCAGCAGATCAGATGGGGAATCTTGAGACGAAAGAACGAAGCGAGAGAGATGTTGGGCTACGATTTTGTAAGACGAGGCGATTTGATATGGTGAGGCATTTCCTATCACATTCGAAACTGGGTTGCCGCTGCTGCGGTTGGAACTTCCAAAGGAGAGACACTAGAGAGAAGTATAAAGTCTCCATGTTCAGTATCCATCCTCCTCCTCATCAACTTCCTTAATTCCTCTTCGTATCCATCTTCCATTCTTTACCGCAGGTCGGCTATAATACCTTTACACTCATTCATTCTTCCAAATCACTTCAATATTAGCTATATTCGTTCTTTCAGAGTATACACAGACTTTCATCTCAACTCCATTCATTCAAAATGCAATTCACCACAATCATTCTCTCCCTCTTCGCAGCCACTGCACTGGCAGCCCCAAGTGGCTCCCTCGCTGCCCGTGAAGAGGTCGCTGAAGTCTTCGCCCGAGCCCTCGTCAACAGCGGGCGTCCTGTCTCTTCTGGAGCGTGCTGTATCGCCGACACGAACAAGAAGGGAGATGTCTGCACCAATGCTAAAGGTGGAAAGGGCGTCTGCGCTGTTGCTGATACTGCTGGCTGTAAGTTGGATCCGATTTTATGTTCCCCGTAAGACAATAGCGGAAATTGATATTCTTTGATACTAGGCGATGCTGCGTTGACTTGTGTCTAAACCCGTGGTTAAGATAGTGCTTGGTGATGTCTCGGACAAATCTTGAAAAATCTATGATTTTAGATAACTTTGATGTATCATATTTTGAGACGGTACCCAATTTGAATCTTGCACCGGCCATTTTGTTCATCCATTGGTCTAGTGATCGTCAAGTTCATGTGAAACTCTTTGCTTACGCAAATTAATTGACCTATTCCATTCAAGAACAACACAAGATCTTCTTATCCAGCTCTAGTTCTCCTCCTCCTCGGACTCTTCCCGTATCTCAAAGAAATACAAAATGTGTGTAGAGCACTAGGATGGTTGAATCATCTCCATCTTGACTGGGCGACCAGAGGTATTCAGTTTCATGTTTTGATTGAATCTGGAGACTTTGTCTCACCATCTATCCTACACAACTCCAACACTTACGAAACTCCACCGCCCATCTCCCATCTGAAATTCCAACTCCATCACAATTCATTACGAAGGCCGCTCGGTGTCGGCACAGGACGACGAGCAGCATCAGAAGATTTCATTTGCGAGTCTACTCCACCTTCACGACTCGAGTTGTGCTTCTCAACTGGTTGCCGTATCACTCCTCCAGCCGAGAACCTGCCTCCCTCCTCGGTCCTCGCACCCGGAACAGTGCCGTTCTGCTGCAATTTCATCTTCATGATCTCCTGGGCGGCGTTGGGAGCGTACATCTCGCTGCCGGATCGTCGGCGTAGGTGTAATTGACTGGGTTGGTGATAATTCTGGTTCGGCGGATACCATCTGTTGCTGTTGCCGTTGGGAGGATCATAGCTTGCAGGTGGCTGTGGATGCAGCATTGTTTGCTCGTACCTTCTCGATGGAGGGATCCAATTCTCATCATCTGGAACTCTTCTACTCTCGGAAGATGGGTGGGTGGGTGGATTGGATGACGTTCCGTGTGACGAGGAGCGCTGTCTCTCTCTTGTTAGAGACGGAGTGTTTTGTGGCTGTTGGAGGCGTGAATTGGACGAAGATTCATTTGAAGAGGAACGCTGTACACCATTGTTCGAAGGTATAGGTTTTTGCAGCTGCTGTGGTCTTTTCGCCTGCGGATGGCTAGATGAAGGAGGAGGAAACATCACCATGCTGGGCAATTTTCGTTGGTACTGCAAACCAGGTATCACATTCGAGGAAGCAATAGCACCGTCCGAGTATGGAGGCATACTCTTTCGTCGTTGTTGAGGCAAAGCAGCATGTCCTGAGGGAATACCAGCGCTATTAACATGGAGTAAAGTGTCTGGTTGTTGTTTTGGTTGTGAAGGTCTTCCCGATATGGAAGAGCTCAAGGCGCCTGGTAGATATGACTTCGACTGCCCTGAACGATTCTCGCCTGCATCGTGTAGTTTTTGTTTCTTGGTAGGGGGCTGAGATCCAGAATCCACTTGTGAGAACGGTCTTTTCTGCTGGCCAATAGAAAATACCTGCTGAGATTTTGGTCCTGGCCGTTTTATTGCTTCACGTATCAGAGTCTCAATAGGATTAGATGGTACCGAAACTCTTCGTCTTTGCGGTTCTCTAGCATCAAGAATCGGCCGACCTCCACGGCAAACGTGATTGCCTGAACGTGGCAATATACAGGTTCCAAGCTGTTGCGGTTCACTTGCATTTGAGACCTGTCGGGTGTTATCTGGACTCTCTGAACGTGATCGATTCGAACCAGGTTGGTACTTGATATACTTGAGAGCTATCTGAAACGGCTCAAAATCCATAGAGAATCCGTTCAGATGTTTCAAAATCTTTTCAATATACCATCGAGGACATTTCAGCTGGATCAGACGAGACAATCCCTTGGTCCAACGATCGTACTCCATCTTGTTGGTCTCTTTCAAGTTGATAAGCCCGTCTACAGTATTACGGGGGTCAAAGTAAAAGGCTACTTTGACACGAGCCATGGGGAGTCTGCTATCAACTATTCTTGCTTCGATTGTCTGATATGTTCTTACACGCTCAGCGCCATAGTAGTGGTGTATCTTCATGTCGTCCTGTCGGTCTACCTTGACCAGGTAACCAAAGACCCAGAGATTTGTGGAATTGGCCTCATCAATCTTGGTACTCGGTGAGGGCATGAGGTAATGAGCGACAGGATCCATGTTGCCCGTGAAATACGCTTTTCGTAGATTTGCTTTGCCTGCTCAAGACGTCAGCGAGTATCCAAGGTCGCGAGATGAAAGCCTACCTAGAACATTGATGTGAAATCGGAAGCCTTTCAAACCGCCAAATCCAATCAGTTGGGCACTCTTGAAGTTGGCCGCGAATTCGTCGAAGTTGTAATGGTGGTCATAAACAAAGTGTATGATGTGTGTCCGTCCAGTAAGTGGTGGAAGCGCAGCTCCCAGTGGCCCGCCACGAAGGAGATGGTCTGTTTGATGAATGCTCATGATTGCAACAGCAAGAACTCGAGTTGAGCTCGTGTCGTGTGGCGGTTGTTCCCGCAACTGCAATGTTGAGGTGCGGCTGTTTTTGGAGGTGGTCGTCGTCGAGAGTGTTGCGGTCGATTAATTCCTGATCGTCCTCGAAGAAATAACTCTTCTTGAGATATGACTGTCGTTGAAGGAGAGAGAAAGTTCGAGTTGTTGTTCAGAAAGTCCCAGAATCGACTCTCTTTTCATGATCTCACCTAATTCACCTTGCATTCACCTCCTCGAATTTGATCTCACCTTTCACCACTAATGTCTGAGAAACCAAAGATCATGACTACAATTATAACATGATGCTAAACATAGAGCTCACCATCCCATCAGCCGGATTCGAATTATGATTTTGAGAAAATATAAATTAGAATCGGCCTCGAAGGATTCTTCAAAGCCGCAAGAAATATTTACACTCCCGAAAATGCCATATAACGCCTCGATTCCTCCATACACGGAACGAGATTCCAGACCGCGCCTCAAACGTTGACCATCAAAACGCCGACCCTTCACGATCCGAAATTCCACTGGTCAATATACGTGGGCATCTCCACGCGGAGGTGATGCGTGGGAATAGCAACTGATCCCCAGGAGCCAAAACAACTGGATAAACAGTCCAGCTCGAGGGACCCAGAGAGATCAAGCGGACGAAGGTTGGAATCTCCACCTGCTGAGAGAGCACGAGGAGCGGCGCCGGAAAACGCCTCATTCACACCGCCATTCACTTCCAGATGTCGGACGGGTATATCCTCATCTCCTCCCAGACCTAACTTCGAGTCAACGAGAACATGATGGATCGGTGGAGACGATTTCTACGGGAGCGGGGCGGGGATGTTGCGGCGCGGACGCTAGCCATCTAGGAAACTTTCAGAACACCGCATCAGTAGGCTTCCCATATCTGCAACCACCCCCATCCTACAGCTTGGGATAGACTGTGCGGTGCTGTTCTCCAGTCACTTGGACTTTATTGTACGGCTATTGTCCGAGAATTCAACCTCTTCAGAGAGGAAGAAGGAATCATGGTGTTTCAAGTAGAGTGATAGAAAGTAAACAAGGTCACGTGTCAAGTCAAGCGAAGAAAGTCATTCAATGGCAAAAGGATGTCATTGAAATCCGTCGGGCCGGCTAGTTGACAGGAACATGCTTCAATAAATGTGCTCTTTCATCATCCCCTCCAATAAACTCAAATATGTCATCCCAAAATCCAATACCATACAAAGCTCACTCCTCCTCCAATCATTAAGTAGTGTATGGGTCAATCAGATACTAGAATTCTCAAAGCAGCCATCCTAATTTCCTCGTCAATCATCCAACCGACTGGTCCCACATTTCTCAGATATCAAGGAGGTCGCTGGGGGCGAGACGAGCGAGTTGAAAGGATAAAGCGCAGGTGCTTGGAGGAGACTTCTTGAAGGCCTGCATGGTGGCGTGGATGTTTGCGTCGGTAATCTCGGTTTGGCCAAGACCGTTGCTCCAAGCAGCACCGATAGCCTCACTAGTGGTGTCCCACTTCCAAAAATTAGCATATTGGGTTATGTTTTGGGAAGAAATGAAGATGTATTGGCCTGTGTCAGGAGAGTATCATTTAAGAAGTCTACCAAATGAGAGTGGAAGACAATAGTGTAGCGGATCTTGGAAAACTTACAATAGCCTTGATATGGATGGACTTCAAACCCTTGCCCCAGATAGCATCATCAGGAATGTTGGTACGGCGGAGGAAGTAGCCGCGCTCGAGGTTGTGGAACTCGTCACGGACATTCTCGGCGAGAGTACGACGGTTGGCAACGTTGGCATTGAGCATGAAGACCTCCTGAGCAACAGCACCGGAATTTCCGTCATCTTCGACACGGGAGAGAGAGACACGAACTGGAATCAGGTCTTGGACGACTCCATTCTGGATAGGAGTCTCGTCGAGGCTGTGCTCCTCATGAAAATCAGCGGCGCCGTCCTTGTTGGGCATGAGCTGAGCAGGCTTCTGTACTGCACCGTTTGGAGGAGAATTGGTTCCGGCCATTTTTCGGGAACGGAGTGGCAAGTTGTTGGTGGGAGGTTGATGATGAGAAGTTGCGACTTTGAGAGCACTCAGGAGCAGTTCGCGAATGGGATCGCGCGATGAACTGAATGAGTCTTCTGAGGAAGCTGCTGAACTCATGGTTATTTTAGGAAGGGGAAAGAGCCTTCAATATATAGAAATTTGAGCCACAGAGTAGACCTTGAAATACGTGTGACTAATACGCATCACAGTTCAGAAATAAGACTTCTTTGAATGCATCTAACGAATGCATACTTGTTTGTTGACCCACTCCGTCTTTCTGTAAAAAGCTGGATCATATTTCGACATGAATTCTTTCAATAAATCCAGTGTTTGTACAACTTGATAGAAATGGATGCCAGCATCTGCATCTTGCAGATGTCATCTTGCCGCAGGGAAAGCATAAAGCAACTTGCTTGAGGCTTTTGATAAAGGGAAAAAATTCGCCATATAGGGGTTGAAAGCAAAGGATATATGAGCATCCAACTTGGCAATTACACCAGAGTGTTGCAAACAGCGGCTATTCGCACATAAAAAATTTGAACGACACAGTTAGAAAAGCAAGCTAAGGGTTGGGACAGGTCTTGAGCCTTTCTTCCTAGTGTAAAGACCAACAGAGGAACTTGACACACGGACTCTCTAAGTTTGATGCCTTCCCTTTATGGCATACATTGACCTACATTGTGACTTCACTTAATCGTAGCCTTCATACCCCTGATTGTAGGCACCCATCTCCCTTTGCGTGCTTACCCATTCTTCACTCTGCAGGCCGTATTCTTTTGCCTTCTTGAGAGCAGTCGCATTCTTATGCCAGTCGCACGCATACTCACATTCTGGGATCTTCTCTTCGCCAAAATACCTGCAGATCAAATGATGTCTACAGGTGTTTGTATCCTCGCAATAATCCACAAGCGCTTGCAAGCTCTTGGCCCGGGCTACGAGGTTCGACTGTTCTTTTGTTGCATCCTTGCTCATGCGGCTGTATGCTCGATCCCGATCCTCCCGACTGTAATACATGATGCATATGCTGGCTTTGCCATCCCGTCCTGCACGGCCAGCTTCCTGGTAGAAACCTTCAAAGGATTTCGGCAGCTGCCAGTGAACAACAAACCTAACATTTTCCTTGTCAATCCCCATGCCAAAGGCTGTGGTCGCCACTATCACATCATATCCTTTATCATTATTGACCCAACGCTGCAAGGTTTCGTTCTTCTCCTCGTTGCGGAGACCTGCATGGTAAGGCTTCGCCCCGATTCCGCTGGCTCGCAAGCGGGCAGCCAATGTTTCGCAGTCCTGCCTGAAAATCGTGTAGATGATTCCGGATACGTTGTCCACTCTTTCCCCTGCAGCTTCAATTTCTGCTCGTCGCTGCATATTCTCGGCCCGGCGCTTGTGAACTCCCCTGAGCCAACCAAGAAAATCTTGGTAGTAGTCTTCCTCATCATTTTTAAACCTGACTTCGTAATGTAGATTCTTTCGACTGGTCGTCATAGTAAACACTTTCAAGTTGGCATCATTCAGACCGAGGACGCTGATGATATCTTCTCTCACCTGTTTCGTGGCTGTTGCTGTCAGACAGATGATAGGTACGTCAGGGAACTGGTCCCGGAACCAACGCAGCCCCTTGAACGAAGGCCGGAAGTCGTGACCCCATTCCGAAATGCAATGAGCCTCATCGACAGCTATCCTGGCTAATTCTCTTTGCTCATGCACCAATTTCAAGTGCCTGCGAAAGTTGTCAGTGGCACACTGCTCCGGCGTGACATAAAGCAGGCGAGTTAGAGGGTGGCCTGTCTCTAAATCCTGCAGCAAACGCTTTTTCACTTCATAGGGTGTATTTCCATTGATCGAACCTGCTTCAATATCTGCAGCTCGAAGGGCATTGACTTGGTCGGTCTGCACTATGTAAGCAACCGGAATATCAAACGGAGCAGTCCATACCATCAAGGAAAGAAGGGGGGAGATGACAATCGTAACTGCAAGAACTGTTAGCTTGAGACGGGAAATCAAGACTTAAGCACTTGCTCCCATGGTCTATGACAGCAGGCAACTGAAAGCATAAGCTCTTTCCGAAGCCCGTCGCCGCCTGGACAAAAACATCATTCCCAGCCAAGGCGCACTCAATGACATTGCGTTGGAGCGGTCTGTGAGAGGAGTCAGCACATGTTTCCTGCAGAGATGTGGTAGCAAACCTGAACGTGGTCCTCTTGAACTTCCGTCTCAGGGTAAAATCTATGTCCACACAGGAGTCGGTCCTGGAGAGAGGCGGCATCTTGTCGACTACACGTGATCTATCGATGGCCGATTTCCAATTGTCCTCGAGCTTTTGGTCGCGTTCGAGGTCGAGGTGTCTGGAAAGTAGTGTTCATTCTCGAGGGGAGTTTGTGAGATATATGCACGTCGAGGATCGAGGATCGAGCCTCGTAGAACTCTGCTCTATTTGTGTCGTGGTTGAAGAAGTCAGGTCCCCGTCACGTTTACCAGGTGGTGTGTGTGTGTGTGTGTGTGTACGGGAGCCGAGAATGCTGGTGAAGCTTCTGAACACGGAGGCAGCTACGACAGAACAGCATTTCACAGACTGTTTACTAATCTTGCCTCAGGCATGGAAATTCATGATGAAACTATTGTTTGCTATTCGGATCATTGGGCAGTGTTGATTGAGCCGGTGAGGAGAGACTTACTCAACTTACTGTGAGAACTGATTGACTCCCTCTGGAAATTGAAGACGGTCTTCGCTTGACTAATGTGCTCTGTGTTGACACGAAGACTCGCGCTGACTGGCTCGTCTCGCCGGTGCGCTTTCTGCACTTTTTGAAGGCATCATGGTCTCCCTCTCTCACGGAGAAGAAAGTCTTTCCTCTCTCCCGTCTGCAACTTTCTTCTCCCCACCAGATGCAGTACAGTACAGTACAGTACAGTGCAGTGCAGTACAGTACAGTGCAGTACAGTGCAGTACAGTGCAGTGCAGCACAACTTCCTCACGCTGTTGCTGGGCCTTCCCCGCATCGCTGCTCAGTTTCTCTTACGACATAACTCCTCGGAAGAGCCTCCACCGGTATTTGCTTGACGCACCCTGAGAGCCAATTGACGAGGAAAGAGGTCATTGAGGCTGACCAATTCTGGAAAAGATGAGACGCAGAGATTGTTTTGTTGCTCTTCGCACCTTTTTTGCACTTCCTCGGGCCAGTAGTTGGCGGCAGACTTGGGGACTTGGCAAACCCTTTGCCATCAGTGCCGACTTAGCTGGCAACAATGGCGACCACTGCTATAAATAGCACCCCCAGTTCATTTTATCCCAGAGAAATTTAATGTGAGTTGGATGAGTTGGTGAGTTGATGATTTGGTTTGGGTCGGGTAAAGCCAGCCCGTTTTCCAGCATTCTTCTCTACACTTGTATTTACATAATATAACCATGCACCCAGATAACTTATATACAAGAGAAATTAAGGTATCTCCATCACTAATATTGCCGAGTAAAAATCACCAAGAGAACCTGGAGTCTGCCAGCCAAAGGTGTCTCTTCAGGTCCCAAGCTTTTTATCCGCTTACATACCCATTACACAACCAATAACGCCAAAGTGTATGCCGCATGCCTTTTTTCCTCGTACAAAAGACGCCGTAGAAAGGACATGATGAAACGCCTGACGCGGAACTGCACATATTTCCATCAGTAGTTGTTGCTCAGCGACGCTCAAGGGTGTTGCTCAATCGTCCAAAGAATCCGCTTCGAACAGAAGCGTCGCTCTCGCCAGAGCTCGATGAGTCTTTGCGCCCTCCACTCGGTTGAGCAGTGGTCCAGTTTCCTGCTCCTCCTCTGCCCACATGCCACACACCACCTTGCTTCATCATCTTCTCGCGTGTCGTTTGGCGATCGAGTTCTTCATCGAAAGAGAAGACGGTGCGTTCTGAAGGTTGGTGAATGTTACCCGCACCACCTCGACCGCTGGAGAATTTGCTGGTCGATTGTGGGACAGTGGGAAGGAGGGATGCAGGCCCGGACGCAGTCGCACCATTGCTCGTCTTTGGGGCCTTGAAGGTATTGCCAGCACCGCCTCGGCCAGTGTGAAGGTATGTTGAGGCGGTTGGGTGTGGTTCAGTGATTGAGTAGGTGGCAGGCATTTTTAGAGATGGAATTCCTTGGCTGGATTTCGGTAGATGGGACGTGATAATAAGCAGCAGTCGTTCGTTGATGTGGTCAGGAGGCTCGAGATGGAAGAAGTTGAGCAACGGCTGTGGTTATTGCTGCTGCTGTGTGATGAGTAGGATAGATTCTTGGGGYAGCAAGCAGGTGGTGGTTCACGGCTCTTATACCTCTAAGTTGGCCTCCCCTTTGCACGGCGCCATCCAGCAGCAAAAGGCGCTGGACACGGCGATGTTTGGAGCTTTGGAGCTTTGCAGCTTGAGGTAGCGCATCCAGCGTAAAGTTCAAGCGTGTAGTCATAAATCGCTTGGCGAGCCACTCAGCGTGGCACATGGCAGCAGCAGCCCCTGGGCGATTGAGTAACAGGTTGAAGGGGGAAGGCATCACTTGACATGGAATTGCCATCTTCTTACCCCCAGGAAATCGACCATTGGATTGCGAGAGAAGGAGCCTTCGTCAGCGCTTCTGGCGTGTTCATGCCGGGGAGCTCCTGCCATCATCTCAGGGGCGCGATTGCAAATTTTGCTGGAACCGGTCAGGTGGCAAACGTGCTCAAGCACAACAACATCATTTGGCTCGAGCATCAAAGTATCATGCCAAGTCACTCGAGATCCTCCCCTGCATTGTCCTTTGGGCGCTGGCGGGTGTCGTGATCTCCAGACGTCTTGTCCCGCCGACGAAATTTCTGATCTCCTCAAAGAGGCTGGGCCACGAGGTACCGTTCCATCACCTTGGCTTCAGTTGCCAAGTGAGAGCGAGCGCATCCGCCTGTAACCGCAGATGGTCAGATACCAGCATGACTCGTCGTATTCTCGAAGCATTTTCAGGGGAAATCTTCTCTTGCTCCACCGAGCCATCGCCAGAATCGTCGGTTGAGCTGCCTCACCCCGCAATCCGCTGAGACGGGCCGCTTCTTGCGCCAAATTCAGCGTCATGAGGCTGTAAGATAGCGCTCTCCTATCTTTGCGCCGCGGCCCTTTCGAGCGGAAACCCCTAAACTTTGAACGGGTCACAAGGCGATATGCTGTGGCTGAGCTGAAATGGGATGGCGGTGTCCGCCGGCCCTCCTCGACACCCATTGTCTCTTTCACCTTGGCCATTTCAAATCAAGACACCGAGAATCTCATAAGAAACTCGACAAATATCATATCAGTAAGTCAATACAAACCGTCTAATGGAGAGTATCTCAGTCATCATTCGTTACGTTTCCACCCCGAAGGCCTTGGATAGAAGCTCTTCAAGTCAAGAATGGTTTGTCTTTCACCAGTCATAAGAAGCATTTGGTCATACCCACAGTTTGTCTCCCGTTCAAACGAATATTGAACCCCATCCCCGAGAACCGAGGACATGAGTCGCAAAAAATCGAATTGTATTCTTTCTTCTACTTTCGTTTTAGCGCATTCCTATCGGCATCGGCGGCTCTACACTTAGAGCCAGGACACAATGCATTTTCAAAGAACTCTTTATGATACCAATGGCCGTTTCGTGTCCATAACGACTGCCCCTTCGAGTGTGGTCATTGCAACTTGGTACGACGCCCAGATGGAGGAGTGAAGGGCGTACCTAGGTACAAGCTTCTGTTACGTTGCCTTCCTTTCTGGCGGAGCAATGGAACAAAATCCGTGTCGTATTGCTCCGGAATCGATCACCTTGATCAAATCTAGTCCTCTTGAGCATAGCTTTAGTCTTCCGCCACTTATCGAGGAAGACGAGGGACTTTCACGGTGTCGGTACACAGAGTTGTGACGATTCGGTGATCGCTTCTTTCATTGAGTATCCTGGTGGCTACTAGTCCTCCATCAGCGATTTTGAGCTTATCGTTGCTTCAGTATGGGTCGTACCTACCCAACTCTACAGCGCAACGACTTGACGATCAGAGTTGATCGCTGCTCTGAGCAGGCATGCAGAAGACGTCGCTCTTCTTTGAGACTAATTTTGAGGTCACCATATCAACGGGAGACCTCACATCTTCGCGGAAGCCATAAACTCGCCACGGGCGTATCTCACGGCCAACATCCAACTCATTCAGATGGGACTGGTTGCTGTAACCTGATGTTAGCTTGTCCATCAGTGTCTCATGACAAAAATACTTAGCTAGTGAGATAAATACCCAAGCCAGGACAAGATGCCGAGAACACAGCATGCAACCATGCAGCCACACTCGCCAGAATATGTTTACTCTTCAGCTGCTGCGGTAGACAGAAAACTCTAATCAAATTTCCAGCCATTTATATTCCGTTTCCAGCAAGTGTTACTTCTGTCAAGTGGGGTTTATATCGGGTGTTCTTTCCGTGATCCGAGGCCCCTTTAACTGGCCCCTTCAATGCCCAGCTGGGTTTTGTGAGCTAATTTCGACAGGTCAGAAACTGGGGATAAGGGCCTTTTCACGGATTGGAGCAGGAACGAAATTGGTTGCTCAAGGAACCATGCCATCCGTCAGGCACCCGCTGTAACCGCGTGGAATCGATTGATAGGTTTAATCACTTCTTGAGATGTGATCACGGCACAGAACTTGACCACCTTCGATTAGCATCGGGATCTTATCTCAAACTACAAATTCCATACCGAAACTGGATAAAACAATCATGTTATCTAGAGCCCGAGAATGCGCTGCTACTGCGGTAAAACTTGGATCTTCATCTAGTGACATATTCTACTTGGAGCCAACAACTTTACGAAGCTAGTCCTACGCTTCACAAGCCTATAAGAGGAAAAATATTCCTGTTGCTAACCTCAGAGATACTATTATCCCTAATATCGAGATAGTAGAACCTGTGAACTCATTAGTCCAATTGTCTAAAGTGAGAAGACATTAGTACCGGTTTTATTTTAGTAAATAACTGGACCTTCTCAAATTACATGCGTGCCATCTCAGCCAAAGGCGTTGTGCCTTGATGGTCACGTGTACCCCCTGAGCCTCGCTAAACCTGGGGGTAAAATCACCACTGTTTACTTTGAGCCAATGAGTGAAGTGTTACTGTAGCTCGTCCACCTCAGAGCTTTGAAGGTACCCGGATACATCCTATAGTACTGACCGCTATTTAATTATGGCACTGGAGATATCAGACGACATTGTGCACGTCTAGAATAGAAATCCGAACGAGGGATATCTCCACCTGCGAGCGCAGCACCAAGAGCTTATCTCGCCGCTTTGGTGTGACCGAGTTGAAATGAAGTGAAGTGAACTGAGACTGAGCGAATGACTCCCATGGCGCAGAAAACCCTCTCGCGAGAATTATATTTCTGTTCAGTCCAATCAGATGATGATTGTATTCTTGTCGGCTGAAAGAGAGGGCACCAAGTTCTGAGCCTGCTGGCATAGCTGAATCAAAAGCAAGTCAATGACCTCATAAAAGAGCCTCTTAGCATATCTTACAAGCCAGAACTCTCAAACTCTAACTCAGCCCGAGAAGTTGCTTCGATTTTAGCTTTCATGCCATACCGGGGCCATCCGATGGAAAGCTTACGGGATCACACGCCTGGCCTCGGATCCGATTGCCCAACTCCCATGGCTCGAATCCGATCAAGGGAGAATCTATGACGTGATTCCAGCCACGGGAATACGGCATCTGGTGGGTCAGGTTACCGGTTGTGTGCAACGTTTCAGAGCCAGTCTAGAGGTGTAGGTAGAGTCGGTCCAAACACCAGCTGATGAAAAAGAAAGAGATGGCCCTCAGAGGTTACCAGCCACCGCTTTGCTTCGACAGAGACCAGGCGTCGTTCTCTTGCTCGATCAGAACTTCGGTGGGCTAGAGACTTCCCGCCTCGCTGTCGACCTGCAGGGACTTCGGCTTGCCGACATCGGGTTTCACGACTTGCTTTTATGTGTGCATGTATGCCACATGATCTCTGTATGAAGTTGCACATCAGACATCATGCCGGTAGTGTTTCTTCTTCTCGCTGCCAAGGACAGGCTTCAGACACCTGAGCCCGAACGCTGCTGGGCTGGTCATCCCCGTGATACAACCTTTTAAGCCGAGTAGACACGTTGTGGTGATGAAATGTTCCTCTGAACGATGAACCCCCACGATACAATGGCTCTAGCATTCAGCTAGTGACTCGAGCTAACCTTGACCCGAAATCCGAGGAGGCTCCTAGCGCCTTCCATGTAGCTGAATCATACTTCCTTGAGGTTCCCGTCTGAGGATTGTTCGGTCAGCTGGGCGTGAAGGAACTCTCCATTGGAGGAGGTAGATCTCTTTGAAGATCAAGGAAGTAGCATGCCGGAACTTTGCTACGTGTCATATGACACAGCATGAAGATTCTCCAATGAGACAGACATGACACGCGGCTAGCCCGCGAAAATAATACCAAGTTTGGGGCAGAGGTTGTAGTTTGAAAAAATCTAGGCATTGAGCTTGTTTTTTGGCACACTCAAAACCATGACGTCGGTTGGTGAAGTATACCATGCCTTGTAAATTATGAATTCTTACGCCACAACTATTATAGGACGCAGGGATCTTCAAACCTAACGTCTTCTTTTGAGACCGACGTACTTGTTCTTTAGGTAGACAAAAATGAAGCTAGCGAGAGCCATGATTTGAGAAGCCTTCGCCATGACTACGGCATGATTTTGTATTTCAACACTAGCTCGAAGACAAGAGATGAAGGAGTACGTGTAAAACTTATGCGCAAGAGTTTCAATGATATTCGTTATGTCATTACTATCTAGAACGATACTGAAGACAATATAAGCATACTAACAACGTGTTATTGATTTCCGCAATCACCATCTCAGACTACTCGACACTACTCTTGTGCATAATAGCACAGTCCGAATTCAAAGAAGCTCTTATAAGCTTAACTTTGCAGGATTATTCTCGTTGCAATAATGCTGAACTCATTGGGCAAAACAAAGCAATAACTTGCCGCCATCAATAACACGAAGCCAAAAACTTCTTGAGAGGCTGTCTCCTAGGACATCAAAATGGATTGAATGGTAGTTTTAGTCACTTTCTGGTGGTCAAGCCATAGCCTTGACATTTGTTGTTGTTGATGCCACTCCCATATCCCGTGTTTTCACCATAAGACGCAAAACTATGAGTGGCAGCGGTGGCAGTGGCTGAGTAGTAGTGACCATTGGGACAATTCTCTGCTATGGTTCCAGAGCCATTGCATGTCGTACATGTAGCACGACTATGAATGTAAGTTGAAGCTAACAATTTATGCCATTCAAGGATTCTATAGGATGGAAACAACTTACAGTCGAGGATGCCCTCCGCAGTAGGTGCAAAGCCTGTAAATGATGCCATTGATACAATGACATTCAGTAGGTTGAGTTCCGTGAGCCATAACGTTGGCAAAAATGGACCTTGGAGAAGTAGTGGACTTAAAGTTTGTGTAGTGAAGATAGAAAGTCATTCGGGATTTCCTCAAATAGTGAGAGCGGCTTTGTAAAGAACTCGATTTTTGATCTGACGATGGAGCAGTCTCTGAAGAAGAGGAGCTTTTACCCTTCTTATAGTTCTCCATCGTACCTTCTTCTCTCGTGAGCACCTCATTCCCGTTTCGGGCTTACTGAAAAGACCTCAATATCGTGCCTGCTAGGACTGGATAGCTTGGCCGCCTCGCCGTAGCTTGCAAAAACACGAAATGCCTCTCACCGCCCCCTTCTTGGGTAGTCCATTGTACGATTGGAGTAGAATGCAGAAGCACCTCTTGAACCTTGATCGGCTGATACCTTGAAATGCAGACGCCACAGCGTCCGCTGTTCTGGCACGAGAGCCCGATACAGTGGAAGAGACATTCATAGGTTCATGTCCAGGGTATCTTCGTAACTGCATTGAGAAGCCTCGACGGGTGGTAACTGCATGACTGGCCGAGGCCCGTTTCCGCAAACCTTCCGTACGCTTCGGAGAGCTGTCAGCTTTCTTGTTCAACAGCTCTGTTCATGGGCCGGAGGACTATTTGAAACCGAGTGGCTATCTTTAATCAAGCTCCTAGAAGCACGAGCCGACAGGAGCCTCGATCATGCTCATACTGGACGTTCTTGATGTGATCGTGCCCACTACTAGACGATTTTGATTCCATTGCACACGGCACGTTGACAGCGGGGTGAACATATTGCTAGCAGCAACGGCTGGCATCTGTCAGCGTGTGCAAGTTTTCGTTGGTTGGATCCTGGACAGTCAAAGTCGAGAAAGGGGGCTACTGTCTGCTGGCAAGGCGAGTGGCGTACGCTCTCTTGTTGTACAGCGTTGAAAAGTAGTACAAAGTCGCAGGACGGCTTCGTTCTTGGGATAGCACCCACACTTTTTGATAGACAGATGAGTTGTCATGAGCAGAAGGAATATGTTCCTCCAAAAAGAGCATTTCCCCTGTTGATCTTCCAAGATCAGGCATTGAAGATCGGCCAAGTGCAGAATCGCGAAAGGATAAAAATTAAAAACATTGGTTGAGACGGGCAAGATAATTACAGCCTAGCTATCTCGTAAAGGAACAAAATCGGCGCCTGTGACAAAATTTAAGTGCAACAACAGGCATGCAGAAAGCGTGGAAGCTCCCACGTTCCACATAGATGTTGCCTGCATCATCTAGAAAGGTTGAATAAAATATGATGGACCCGACACATAACGTCAGGCTACTTGACGCCTCTTCGGTTGTCGGCGCGATATACGATGCAGATGCAGAAATAAGATTCATATCGATAGGACAACTATTAACCTCTCTTGTTTCAAGAGTAGCGTAGACTTAGTATTTGAATCACCCTTGACAAATGATCAAACATTAAAAGAGAGACAGCCATTGTAACGGTTTATAATAGCCATTGTAATAATTGAAAACAGAGACCAAGTCCTCTTTGAGTTTTTGATACATTTAACAATGGACAATGACTGAGGGATTCCCTTGCACGAAAACAGTAAGGCCGGTTGGTATGAACCATGAGAATATTGGATATGTTTTCTTCTTCTAAAATTATCTGTTTCCTTGATTAGCGTACACTTGGTATGAGCTTAGACTAATGCCTTAAGCTGATAAGAGTATAGATCCTAGTCCCATGATTGGGAGGTTAGTTGAATACTTCACGTCGTGCTACGTAGGTAAAGCGGGGACGAGATTCATAGGACCAGTTCGTGAGGTCGGAGCAGTCAATGTACGTCAAAGCATGAAATAATCATTTACTGCAGCTAAAGCCTATGAGAGCCCACGAAAACGGTGAAGCCGTTGCACAAGCAAGCCCTGACGCCGTCCTTGACGCCAGAATGCGGGAAGAGACCCTGTCACAGCCCAAGCAGAAAACATTATTCCCTTGCTCCCCGATCCCCAAAGGTAATCCCGATCCCTTCCTCCCAAATAAAGTGTGTAGTTGAATATGTTCTCTCACATGACATAGCAATTCCAGTGAATTACTTCCGAGACAATTTGAGTCTAGAATTCTGGAGCTGTTTTGACTAAAATAGCGAAAAGGCCGGCAACAGCAGTGACGCCCCCAAGAGCAAAGTAGCCAACGTTTCCAAGATTCCGCTGTTTCTTCCTTGGGCGAATCTCGGAAGGTGTTAATATAGGAGCAAGATCTTGCTTAGCATGGCTTCGATCAGCTGTTTCCTCCCTTAAGAAGTCTGTATTTGATGTTGAAACGGATGGAATATGGCTTGTCGGATTCTCGGCCCATATTCTGAGTTCTGCATCCGAAGCTTCGGAAATATCATCGGCCTTTCGTTTGTTGCCCATACTCGGTTGTGGTGAAAGAGTACTTTCGATTAAATCCTTAATTTTGATGCCTGACCTTGTATTAGCCGCAGCGGCAGCAGCCATGGTTTCTTTGCTATTGTTGTAGTTCACTGCACTTGTCATGTCGGGAAGTGGACTGGGATCTCGAATAGGGAACAAATTGTCGTCTGCGCTATCAAGGAAAGGACATGGTTCCCGAGTTGGCATGGCTGATGTTGTCAGGGAAGTATTCATTGTCGGACCTCCAGAAGGCATACTGGAATCATTTGACACAGATGTGGGGAATGCCGCCGAGGGTACTAGCTTGTTGGATTGTCCGTCGTCATTCTGTCCGTCCAACATGCAAACAACTGGCGCGGTTGTGAATTGAGATGTTGTTCTTGCCGAAGTTGGCTGAGACGATTCTGCAACTTCTTTGTCCTCCATTCGTTGAAAGTTAGCCTTATTGACCTCCCTGGCTTTGAAATATGCAATTTTCCCAGACTTTTCACCTAGTTTTTGAGCAGAGCAGCTGTCAACCTCTCCCATCATGCAGTTACCGAGATGTGCTGCAGTGCCTTGCTGGGGTAGGGTGGCCGTTTTAACCATTGCTGCATCAGAAGGACTAGGTTGTCTCAACACCTGAGATGGGCGACTCAGCACACCTCCTAGGAAGTGTTGAGCAGTGGCGTTGGCTGCGGTGATATTTGTGCTGTGCACCGAGTTCGGGTCCATAAGACTTTCGAATGAAATATGTTTTGGAGCTTGTTTGGGTTCGGCGTCCTCATTCCCTTCATCCCGAGGGCTTTCAAAACCGAAAGGCACACTAATCCCGCTTGATAGCAGGTTGTTCTCAAACAAGGCCTTCATACCTTCAGCACCGGCCTCAGAAAGGCCTAGATCACTTTGATCATCACTTTCTCCATCCGAAGTCTCAAGATCGGCGTTTTCATCAAAGAGGAGCATTTTTGAGCCGTCGATGGTATCGGTGACATATTGAACAAGGTTGTCCAAAGGAGGAGCCTGGGCAGCTTCCAAAACCGATTCTGCGTCATCTTCATCCTCATCATCGTCGGTATCATCTAGATCGTTCAGACCAAACGCAACAGGTGTCGCTGCGTCCAAGCTTTCAGGATCGGAATCCGAGTCTGAATCGGTTGAGAAGTCGCCGTCATCTTCACTCTCAATGACAATCGGTGGCCTGCCAGCATATAGTCCAATGCTCACTGGGTCTGGGTTGTGATTGATATCAGTAGGGCGTCCGGACATCATTCCTAGAATACGACCTTCCGCAGGAGTCTCTCCAGTTAGGTCGACTACGTTTCGGGATTGGCCAGCTGGCGAGTCATCTCTTGTTAAGTCAACCGAGGTAACAGGTTGCGACAACTTTCGAGTTGATGAGACAATAGAGGTACCATCATCGCTAGATATGTTATTGTAACGTCCTGTTAAATCCTCCTCGTCGCTCAGCTCGTATTCTTCCTCTTCATCTACCTCGGAAGAGTCTGGGAACGCAAAGGTGTTGGGTGGTCTGTAATACCATGTCAACAGAGTCCCAAAGTACCAGTTTGAAAGGCTTACTTGTATGGAAGGATCTCGTATGTAATTCGGAAAGAGCACGCAGGGAATGTTTCGGGTCCACGCTTAACTTCAGCTCCGAATACAACGATGTCTCCGTCTTCAACTTGCGTAGTAGACTGGGTATCAAGAAGAGAATCATTCAGTCGAGTTCCATGCATTGATCCAATATCTCGAATGGTGATAGACTAGAACAAGTGAGCAAAAATCATGACATAAGACCGTTGAGCTTACATTATCCTCGAAGTTCATAGATATCTCCGCGTGGTCCCGGGACATGACCGGGCTATCAAACCAAGCATTGTCTATAGCTCCCTGGAGACCTTTACTGAGACTTTTAGATGCTCTGCCGATGGGGATAYGGTGACATTCTGGCGTAAGAATGATGACTCGTTCGCTCGGAGTGACAAGGTCGGGATTCAAAGCTGTGAGGGTGACTTTGGCTGTAGATAGTCAGCATGAGAGTTCGCGGCACAGTACAGCTATGGCACTCAAAGTTGAGTCTACGAGATTAGAACTGAAGATCATCTTGGCCGCGAGTCTGAACTGTGCCACTTGGTAGTTCGCGCTGCACAATTCGGGACGGATGGTCAGTATCGATAGGTGGCAGCCTTGTTCCTCAGCGTTAGAAATGGAGGAAAGAAAGATTACCTTGAGAATCCATTGTCGAGGTTGATTCAATAGCAGCCAAATGCAATCCGGTATTGGCGTTGGGTTGCAGTTGTAGATGGTTGACGAGTTGGAGTGGTGGGTGGTGGAGTGGTGTAGTGGGGTTCGGTTGCACGATACGAAACGTAACGTCGTGGGATACCGATGGCAGAGAACCAAAGCCTCGAGAGCTTCGGGGGCCGTTGACGAGAACAGCGTACGTGAGGCAAAAAGAACGAAGGTTGAAATGTGTAGATCAGAGAGTTATCAAAAGGATAGAGAGAGCGAGAGAGTGAGGAGGAATCGTATCGAGGCAGCAGCAGCCTGGCCTCCTACCTACGGCTGTGGATGGCCCTTTTACTTTAGGTTCTACGCTAGTCTAATCGATAAGGTAAGGCAGAAAGAGGCCTTGTTCGGGGATAAGGGAAAGACTCGAAACCCGCCCCTCCTCGCCCGATGATTTGGGCAAAGGCAACACACGAATTCATCGGAATCATGAGGCAGTCTTTTAAGAGTCATTACGATCCTCACACTATACATGATTTCCATCTCTACATCTTGGCTTCCTGAGGTGACGTGACGAGAAGATGAGTTCTCGGACTTTGGAGCGTGGTTCCACTCAAGCGGCTTTATCCCTAGGCTAACACCAGATTCTCGCCCCTCCCCTCCATGCCTTCGCATTGTCACCAGATAGTTATTGTCACCCACAATCCCTATTCTTATTCCCCATTCATATTCTCGTTCCGCAAACACTGTCTGCTTGTGACTCACACATGGAGGAACTAACTAGGTCAACATTCCCACAAATATTCTACGAGCCCGCTCTACGATAGCAGCAGCACTCTCGCAAACTCGATTCTAACACGGGAAATCTAGACCCTGACCACTCGAAACCAGATCTACGAGTTCTTTAATCTTCGACCCATTCCCGTCCAAAGTCGTCGGAATGCACGATTTAAGGCGCCAGGCGCTCGAGAGCGGCAAAACTGTTTCCAAGAAAGCACAGTCGCGCATGTCCTCTCGCACCTCCTCTGCAGCGAACTCCCGAACCAACTCGAGGACCCAGAGTCGCCAGGCATCCGATGACGAAGATGGTGATCTCAGCGACAGTACCAACTGGAGTGTCAATTCTATCGATGATTTGATTGCCACTGACGTGCCTGAAGACGCTGCAGAGACCGAAGCTTGGAAGCAGGACCTCGGCGATCGTGTAGAAGAAATCGTCGATAGGAAGAGAAGTAGCGTCCAGGGCAGAGAGGCAGCGTTGGCTCAATATGCGTTCATGCTCATGTCCCACTATGCAGCGGATGAGATTCAGCATAAGACCGGGGAGCTGTTCCCAGCCTTTTTAAAGAGTGTTAAAGTAGAGAGCAGCGACAAAGAGACAAGTCTTGCTCTAAGAGGTGAGCAAGACTTTTACCTACATGCAAGCCCATTATTGATATTCTGTAGCTATTGCGCTGACGATAATTACAACGCCTTCCGAGACCTTATATGATGGAGCGTATCAGGCACTAAAGCGAACCATCTCAACGTCAGAGTTTCCTAGTGTGAAAGCTGTAGCCATTCATACTCTCAGTGCTGCAGCAATTTACGGTGGAGCTTCGGACTCCGAGATTGAAGAGATTATGGATGACTTCCTCGCAATTGTTGAATCTGATGGTGAATCTGTAGAAGCAGGAGACAGCAGGGAGGTTGTCATTGCAGCCTGTGAAGCTTGGGGGTATCTAGCGACCTCGATTGACGATCTGGAGGATAAGACCGAAGTCGCTATGGATGCATTCGTGGAACAGCTGGAGAGCAGCGACTCCGGAGTTCAAATCGCAGCCGGTGAAAACATTGCTTTATTGTATGAAAAGAGTTACACACCTCGAGAGGCGGATGACGGACCAGCAAGTGACGAAGAAGACGAGGATGGAGACATCATAGACTCCAGCATGGTCAAGCGGTATGAGGTGTACCGCCAGAAGAATCAGCTTGAGCATGCTCTTTCACTGCTCGCCAAAGAATCATCAAAACGGATTGCAAAGAAAGACCGGAAAACGCTTCATGCCAGTTTCAATGATATCCTAAACACTGTTGAACATCCAAGCCGGGGACCTAAGTATCAGAAGGCTATCGATGTGGAGACGGGCCGTAGCTATGGTTCCAGGATGACAGTTCGCATTCATAAACATGGGAGTATGAAAATAGATAAATGGTGGAAGTTACATCGGCTTCAAGCACTTAGAAGGATTCTTGGGGGTGGTTTCCTCGTTCATTACCAGAACAATGAGATTGTTTTCGACAGTTTACCTATCTTTATCTCAAAGGACTAGGGATTTTGGTTTGCTATCTGAATTTGGCACATGTTGGCGTTTGGAACGGAAAATGGGCTAGCATTGGGAACAGAATACTCTGTCAATTGTGATTCTTCCAGACAAAGGCAGTCGAGTGTGATTTCGCGTGTCCTCTACAGTGCAAAGCGGTGGGAGAGAGAAGTACATCTAGCTCAGGATGTCCTTGCATGGCAGATAGGTAGAATGGAGATGCTCCTCTCCAATGGAGCATACACACTTATTTCCTTTTTAGTGAAATGAGAAGAACACTTTCCAACCAAGCTCGCTCATGTGCGTTTCCCAATGACAAAAATGATGAAATCTATTATTTCTACCCCACCTATCACTTGCATGCCTCCTCCTGGAACATTATCCTGGAGCGGAATAATTCTCCGCAGCATTCCTAGCTGCGGCTCTTTGAACCCAAACCTCCTGAACATCAGCTTTTAAAAGTCTGAGGCCTCAGCCCCTCAATCTCACCGCTACGAAGCTGGCCAAAGCGCGAGTAGTTTTACTTTTATGATGCAATATTGCCATGTCTCCTAGGCAACGGGCCCAGTGGACTGATTTCGGATGGTAGTGTTTGGGGTGGCGTCGCACCGAGCTTTTGATTGTCTTACTGTAGTTTGCCTGAAATCCTGGCTGTAAATCGAGATAAAATCTACAGAATACGGACTGCCGGGTTCCTCGACCGGTACCCGTTTGTCGTGTAGAAGTTGTACCAGATCGAGCGGCCATGGAAGAGATTTTGAAGGATAATTGGTGTCCTGGGAGAGCCTCGAACACTGAGATCAGGCGGGGCTGAGAGGTGCAGGAGCCTACCTGCAGCTGTTGAAAAGGGCAGCCCGATGGATGTATTGGCTGGAAGATTTTGGTTGTGTCCAGCGACGAATCTCACACTGCCACAACAGCTGAAGATCATGGCAAGAAGGATGACAAGTGACCACGGTTGTTTGCAAACGATCAAACTGTCGCCTCTCTGACAAGAAGCTCCTTCTCATGGTTCTGAGCAGCCTAATACTTTGGGCTACCGGTAATTGGAAAGAAGGCTTTATTCAGACAATCGGTTTGGGCAATTTTTGGGGGTCAAGGGCGCCCTTGATAGCGTTTCGCCTCCACCACCTATTCCTATTGGGTGGAATTGTTGTTTTCGCTGGCCAGCACATCAACCTACCTGTACCCCGAGCAAATCTCGCAATAACAGTGACTTGTTATTGTTCACATTCACCTCTCAGAGCTGCTGCTTAGCCACCCAGCACCTCGATAGCCTATTTCTCTTTCCAATTCGTTTTCCAAGGCAGTGCAACCCGCTCGATCCTACCAGATCCTGGCACCTGCCATCTCACCAGCCTCCGAACCTGTCCCATCCAGCATATACATCTCATGCATCCCTACAACATTTCGGCTGACTTTTAAGTTGCCACAATGGGTGTCGATTCTCGAAGGCCTCCTCCATTGCCTGCGCCCACAGAAACCGACAGCACAACTGGAGGCACTGAGGTTGAGGCGCCTGCCACAGATTTTGGATCGCGGGTCACAGACAAGAGCTCCTACAGCTTGCCGGAGGATGGCAGCCCTGTTACGATAGCTACACGACGCAAGAAATCCGAAAAAGACGGCCACGGCCTGAGCTCGAACAAATCACAGACATCGTTATTGATTGAATATTTTGAGGGAGGGAAAGGCAACCAGGCTGAATCTCGACGACCGTCTGTCAGAGTCAAGGTGACGCCGTCTTCGAAAGGCAGAAGCCGATCATCTCATGATCACATCCAAATCACAGAGAGAAAAGGCACCCGCAAGCCTTCTTACACGAAACGAATTCAACTCCCAACAAATCCCAAGGACGACAGATCACCTGAGGCTGACGGTGACGACAATAGCCTGCACTCATACCGTTCAGCCACTGAAGAATCAAACGTTACATCTCGAGGTGGAGGACCAATTGAGGTGGAGATAATGCCTAGACGTCATGGAAGCCCATTAATTCCCAGCACTGAGAGCGGTTCGAAATATGTGCAACAAAATACGTCGGACATCTCATCGATGCCTGCCGACAGTTTCCTCGATGGGAATACGCATTCGGTAGAGCGGAAGAGCAGTCGAAGCTTATCGCGAGGTGAAGCTTTAGCTGCGGGTGCTGCAACTGGCCTGGTCGCCGCTGCGGCTGCAGACAAGCTCAGAACGCCTTCTCGAAGGAGATCAAGAAGCCTGAGCCGGGAAAGGATAATTGCGCAGAAAACAGCAGAAAAAGTCAAAGGGGAAAGCTCTTCCGGCCGCCGGCGCAAACATAGCAGCAGAAGTCGCAGTGTAAGCGCAGAGCAAGTTTCCGAAGTTAAGTCGCCGCGTAGGCGGGCAAGTCGAACCCACAATGAGGAGTCAGTTATCTCTGGAGCTGACTCTAGTCTCCTCAACTCTCATTTAAGTGGAAAATCGGGCGATGCATATTCTTTCCGTTCAGGAACTTCAACGAAATCTTCGATTAACAACCCCAAATTACTGGAAACCGTAGAGGATGCTATAAGACGGCTTATCCTTCCCGAATTAACGGCTCTCAAGCGTGAGCAAAGCAAGCATCAACAACGGGATAGAGATCGAGATCGAGAGAGGGATCGCCGAGGCTCTTTTACATCTGGTAGTGGTGTTTCGCGAGAGTCGAGAGAAGATAGCTCAAGTATGAGACGCTCAGAACGTGAAAGCGGGACTGATGTGTCGGGGAAACCCAGAGTAGTTTTGAATGACTCGGAGGTGATTTCTGGTAATTCGACAAAAGATCGCAAGGACAAGATTATCGATCGTGTCAAGGATTCTCCTCGAAGCTTTGAGCGCGAAACCTCTGAAGATACAGTTATTCAAGATGGTGAGCGAGACGGTAAAAAGAAAGCTGATGACAGTCATCATGGTATTAAAGCCGCCGCCGCCGGGGCTGCATTGGGTGCGTTGACATCTGCAGCACTGCACAAGCATTCGCAAGACTCGCCTGAGGGTGAGAAAAAGGAACGACGACGGCGAAGAACGAAAAGCCGAAGTGATAGTTATGCTGAAAGCTACGAGGAGCATGAGCATGAAGCAGTCCCACCAATGCCTCTCATGAGCGAAATCAATCCCTCAGAGATCACCAGAAGTTCCATCCTATCAGCCGAATCGGAACGACCTCACTCAGCAAGCCATGAACGTGTAACGCCAATCCGCGAGGTCCCACGAGGAATTGCCTCACCAGCATCGCGAACACCTACCAGAACTCCGGTCGCTTTACAGAAAGGCCTAGGAACACAACATTCCAACTTTTCGCGCGGAAACCTAAGCTTACATAGCCAGCCTAGCGAGCATCAGCTCCGTGGACAAGAGTACGAAATTAATGAGTATGGCCGCAAGGTTGCCATGCAAGAATCTCCTCGAAGTGTTGAGGAAGACGACTCATATGTTGAGGAGCATGATAACAGGCATTCTCATGCTCTGGAAGCTGGACTTGCTGGGGCAGCTGCGGGTGCAGGATTAGCAGCTATGCACCATCGCCACGAAGATGATATCGATGATCACGAAGATCCCGAATTGCTTGAAGATGAGGAGTATGATATATATCAAAACACTCAACAAGTACCTCCTCCTCTGCGATATGTTCCTTATGCACAGGAAAGGCGCGGTCTAAGCCCGATTCAAAGTGTTTCTGGCTATACAGAAGGCGATCCAGAGCAAAGAGATTCTCGCTTAACTCATAGCGATGGTTCCTACTCGTCAATAGGCAAGTTAGCTCAACATAAGCATTCTAAAAGATCTATTAGATCTCTTGACTCCTTGGGTCATCAGCGCGAAAACCGACATGATTTCGCAGAAGTCCGCCAAGGTGGCCTCACAGATTCTGAACTCACGCAAGACGCTGAGTACTGGGAGGAGCAACACCGAGAGAATGACAAAAATCGCGATTTTGATGAAGAAAGCTATCGGAGTTCTGATCCTAGAGCCGACTATAAACACATGACTAATTACACCGATGACAGCATGGATGGCCAGCATCTAGACCGAGTCATGGCAGGACAGAATGTTCGTGGCCTTGGGGCGAATCCCAATTTTGTTCATACGCCAATAGCTGTAGAATCTGCAGTGGCCTCGCTGGTCGATGCCTCTCAGCTTACTGGGGAATCAGGACACTCAGGAAACCACGGACAGTATGACCGTAGAGAATCGTATGCCTCATATGAAGATGGATCCGAGAATCGATTCGCAAGTCGCAGCCCAACAAAGAATGCGGACCGAGATCTGGGTAGAGATATTGGCTATGGTGCTTCCGATCGAGGAAGTCGACAGAACAGCCCTTCCAAATATCATGAAGAGTATGATTTAGATGAGGCCGGAAAAAATGTTGCGATGCCACAACAACAAACTTCTCATGCGACCGAGAAGGCTTTGGCTGCTGGAGCTGTTGCTGGAGCTGCTGCTGCTGCTGCTGTACTTGCTGGTCGAAATAGGAAGTCGGCAGCTGATGAAATTCGATATGAAACTCGAGATGCAACCTCGGGGGCACCATTGCAAAAGTCTTTCAAGGATCGTGCTATGGAAATTCCAGGTCAAATTCCATCTCCTCAACACAGTATCGATGCACCACTAAGCGAAGCTGCAAGCCACGAAAAGCTCAAGATGGGTGCGAGTGGGATCCCCGATATGAATGATCCCATGCCAGAAATTGGTGCTTGGAACGACGCTGCATCTGATGTTCTTACGAACCCATCGGTTCTTCAAGGACCAATCTCCGGTACACCTCAACCACACTTTGAGTCAAATCGTAGCCAAAAATCTGATCCTAACTTGAAAGCCGCTGAGGCGGCTCTAATCGGATCTGCTGCTGGCATGGGTGGAGCTGCTGCCCTCGTACATCATAATCAGGAGTCCAGCCCAATTCGTGAAGATGAATGGCGAAGGAACTCTGCCGATCGAAAGCGGGATACTCTTATCACGAACCCATATGAGGGTACAAGTCCAATCGCTGCGATAGGAAGCGGCCTCGACCGTGATCGTGATATTCTGGGTCAGTCCGGCCTACCCAGTCTCAACAATGGTTTTGCACCAACCAAATTGGCCTTCCGGGATGCTAGACCATCTGGTTCACCTAGAGACGAAGGTTACATCTCATCAGCTCCCAACAACCGATCCCCAGGAGCTGTCACTCCTGAACCCAAGCTGAAAGGTGTCGGATTTCGTGACCAAGAGCTTGGAGAAGATGCCGATATGGATGGAGGTGATCCTTTCTATACTCCCAAACACCAACGTCACTTGAGTGGTATGTCACATGGCATGGGATCGCCTCTCTATGACAGTGCTACTGGAAATGGCATTGATCGTATTCAATCAAAGGATATAGTTGCATTGATGGACCATGTAAGTATTTTTAGGCTTTTAAACAACCCTTTGCTAATTCGTGATAGCTTACGGTTCGTGATGCGCAACGAAGTGCTCGAGATACTGAAATTCTTGTGACACTGGTCCGAGCTGCCGCAGAAATGAGAAATTCTTTCGAGGATATGAAACGTCTGCTTGCTGATACTGAAGATGTGATCATCACTGAAGTCAAGGATAACACCGAGAGATCCGTCCAAAAAGTTATCAACGGACCAAGGCCCCAACCGACAAGTGGTTCCAGATCTATTCGGCAAGGTTCTCAGGACTATATGTATGAGGATATCCCTACCAAGAAGAGAAATGTGTTTAGGCGGGCATTGAAAGGTTTGAGCATGAAGAGCTCGAATGATCTTGGCAAAATTGAAGAGATGCTTGTTCAATTGCTGGGAGAAGTTGAAGGTCTCAAGGTTGCTCAAGGGCTTAAACCGAGCAGTCAGCGAGCAGAATCTTTCGATGATCGTGATATTCATCAAGAAGGAAATTATGAGAATGATCAAGATGGCTACGAACCAGAAGGGAATGCTGGAACTGGTAGCCAGGCCAGCCATTCAGGTCATCTTTCAATTCCTTTATCCCGGGGTACTAGTGCAACAAAACCATTCGATAGCCGAAAATTCTCTGATCACCGCATCAGTACTGTTCCAGAAGGCGACGAAGAGGAAGACTTCGAAGCCGAGCCTGAGCCCGAGGAAGAAGTGCTCCATAATAATCAATACGAGAACAACGAACACCTTCGCAACCCAAGTCGCGAAATTGAACGTGGTGGCTCAGCTCCACTTGGCACCCCCCCACAACAATTTGTCGCTCCAGCTTCTCTTAGTAACGAAAATACGCCTAGAACTGGGACTGACAAGAGCAAAAAGCACAAGTCGAGCAGCTCTTCTGGGTGGATCCCTAAGATGTCTCGTTGGTCTGAGACAACTGCCTCTACGGTCTTCCGCGGATTCCGAAGTAGTAAAAACCGCAAGGGAGATGACCAATATGCATCCCCTCCGTCAAGATCTGCATCCGATCTGGGTAACTACGACCATGAGCCATATGACGAAGACAAGCTTCATTCAGGGTTTTCGGAAGAGCAAATCCAACAATATGATGAGAAAGATCCTCTAGGTTCCTTGTTACCACCGGAAGATCCTAAATACAAGGCTCATCGCAATTCCTTGAACCTTCAACATCCCCAACCCAGACCTGGCCCAACTCATCGTTATCAGACTGCCCTCGAGTCACAAGCTGTAAATTTTGGCTCCCCAACGTCACCAAAATCTCTCGACTGGGGCTCGCAAACAAGTCTCAATCGCTTGCCGCAGCAACAAACAAATCGTTACAGCACTGGGACTAACAACACTGGGAACAGATCCCCAGTATCTGATGGGGGATATTCTAATCACTCCGCATCAAACCAACCTCCTCAACGACCACCAAAAGAGCCACTCGCACCCGAGCGACCGGCTAAGATCCGAGCAGCTAAGCTGCAAAAGCCAAGTCCGCTTAGCAATGAGCATTTAGCTGAAGATTATGAACCAGGAGGATCACCTCACTCAGCTGCAAGGAAACTATCAGGCTCCCTTGGTGTTCCAAGCAGGAAGCCTACAGGTCCTCGGAGCATGGGCTCATCTAGAAGTGGGGATCTAGATAGAGATGGAACTGTGCGACGAAACAAGAACAGAGGTAAGCTGATAGGTGGTACTCACTCTAGTGTTGGACTAATAACGAACATAGATACATTTGGCACGATAGCGAGTGTGCAGAGCGGAGAATCTGAGACCTTCTAATGGACAAATGGGGCACATAATAGACTTGACGATAATATCTCACGATATGGGATTTCGCACAAACTGGTGTTCTTGGATCGTTTTCACATACTATTACAGAACACTACTACTTCTTGTGTCTGATTGTAGACTTTGTTAGGATAGGAGAGAGATGTGGAAGTATTTATTGGGGGAAGCGAGGGAAGCGAGGGAATTTTGATGATTTTATGATGATTCACGACTCTACTTCTCTATTTCTCTACTTTCTGGCGACAAAAAGCTTTGCAAATCCATGGTGCAGGGCAGCGTGCATATGTGTGTTCTTGAGCGACGATTTGCTTATATAACTTTGATACTTAGCTTTAATGGAGCCTGTTTATCCACACCACGAAAGTATGTGCATCTAGTATTTGTGCTGCGTTCTGGTGAACAGAGCGGTTAATGGTAACTGCCAAGCTGTTATAATGTGATAAATCTAGTCACACAAAGTAAAACAGTATAATTCTTCTACGCATGCCTTCCAACTCCGTAGGTAAAGCGGCAAAAAATCCCGGACTGCAATGTCGTCTCCGATTCCCGAGTATTTATGCCGCACGTCGGGAGTGGCCTACAAAACAAACGAAACTCGCCGATTCCTGATCTTCTGATCTCGACGACTCTGTCGCCACTAGAGCCACAGGCATAAAAGCGCTCTTGGTACCTCCACCTCCCTGCACCATCTAATTCAATCCGTTATTGCACTTCCACTTTGATCCTAGCTATACCGATCCGAACCTTACTCATAACTCACAAATCGGTACCTGTTCACAGGTCTTCGTTACTCGTCCTTGACTGAGATTCGACTCGACTCGCTTCGGCACCCTGCATGGGCGAACAAAGTCTGCCTGAGACAACGCTGCAACACTGCGTTTGGTGGCACGACTGCATACCTTCTAGCTAGTGTGTGTGAGCTGCAGGCAAACACAACACAAATACAAATACCACCTCCCTCATCTCGTTATTTGATCTCCTAGTCGAGATCTCTTCGTCTGCTTCTTCCATCTTCTACTCCACTGATTGAATACTTATTCTCGCTCCATCGGAGAGCTGAAATTCCGCAAATGGCTTTAACCAAAGCACAGCGCCTCGTGCTGGTCATCGGCATCTCCTTCTCTTTCTTCGTCGCTGAGATCTCTGGTGAGTGCGTTTGAAGTTCTTTACCTGGTCTGAGAAGCGCTCATGTGTGTTGTTCGTAGTGGGCTTCTACACGAAATCGTTGGCGTTGGTGGCGGATGCTTTTCATTATGTAAGTAGTGAGTCCTTGCGTCGAAGGAAGGGGTTAACAGAGCATAGATGAATGATTTGGTGGGATTTATAGTTGCACTGGTGGCGTTGAGGGTAAGTTGTATTTTTGGGTTGTTTAACTTGTTGAGTTTATGAATTGGGATTGAGATTGTGAAATAGATTTCCCAACGTGAAAAATCCCCGGAAGCGCTCTCATTCGGATGGCAGAGAGCTCAGCTTTTAGGAGCCTTCTTTAACGGCGTCTTTTTACTTGCTTTAGGGGTGAGCATATTTCTGCAGAGTGTGGAGAGGTTTATCACTCTGCAGGAAGTTCAGAATCCTATGTTGGTTTTGATTATGGGCTGCGTTGGGTTGACGTTAAACATTGTTAGCGTGATGTTTCTTCATGGTAAACACCTATCACAAATTCCAAATCAGTGCTCTAATTGAAGGATAGAGCATGATCATGACCATGGACCTGCTACAGAGGCTTCAGCTGCCGATGTGGATGGCAATGGTATTGAGTTGGAAGATTCAGACCATCCTCACAAGGACCATCGTCACATTCTCCCCAAGAAGAGGCATAGCCACGGCCACGATTTGGGTATGATGGGTGTCTTGGTTCACCTAATAGGCGATGCCATCAACAACATTGGCGTCATCATCGCTGCGAGCGTCATCTGGAAAGCTACATACCACGGCCGTTTCTACGCCGATCCGGCAGTTTCCATGGGCATCTCGTTCATGATTCTTCTGTCTTCGATTCCATTATGCAAGAATGCCGGTAGCATCCTTCTCGAGAGTGTCCCATTGGGTGTGAGCTTGGAAGATATTAAACACGATCTCGAGAAAGTCCCAGGCGTGTTTAGTATCCACGAATTACACGCCTGGCGACTGAGCCAACATAAGGCGCTAGCTTCTGCTCATGTCCTGACTACGGATGATAGTTTAAGTAATTTCATGGAAAGCGCAAAGATGATCAATGAGTGCTTGCATGCTTATGGCATTCACAGTACCACGTTACAGCCGGAACTATTTACGAAAGAAGAATTGGAAGCGAGTTTGAAAGTCCGATCGACTATTGGGGATACCGGGGCAACAACGACTGTTAGCGGAGCAAGCTCAATGAGAAACTTGAGTTTAGATGCGGTGAGGAAGAGGTGGGTAGGTGGAACAGGGAAGAAGAATTGCCAGATCATTTGCGGGACGTTGTGCGAGGAACTGACTTGCTGTGGATGAGCAGCCAACTTGAAGTATTTGCAAAATTTAAATAGGCGTTGATCAAGTCGGATGGGACAAATCGGACAAAGTGATTTATAGCTGGCTTGGAAACAATGCAATGAGTTTATGGGCCTTCAAGTTTTTTGGTGAGAATTGAGACACTTGTCCACAATTTCCTCAGAGGAGAGGAGAAGTAAGCGCAGATTTGCTTCCCTTCAAACCTTGTTGCGACCTGGGATACTGGAGTATCATGGAGGGTGGCTCGTGGTGAAGAAAGGGGAAATCTGAAAGGGGTTTAATATTTGATACATGGAGTCATAATTGAAGGTCACATGATACGGCTTTTAGAAGTCGGAGCAGGCACATGAAGTTGAATCTCATTGTGTGGTTTGTGCTTGATAGCAAAATTCTGCTCATACTGTCATCTGATATCTAAGCTTAGAATCAAGGATCGAATCCTCCAGGTGCAGATATTTCAATCATGTCAGCTGACGAAACTGGGGAGGCGACGACGGGAGCAAACCCACACAGAACAAACAACACAGAACAAACAACACAGATATCAGATGAACCGTGCCTACGTCCCCGACGAGGCTTCCTTCCAGATGCAGTCTTTTCAAATTGCAGTTGGCGGGTGACGTGTTTACTCGAAACAGCCATCTCCGCGAAGCACGACAGGCATCCCTAGCAATCTGCTGCGTTTCGAAGCCTGGATGAGATGGGACGGGATGGATGGATAGATGGGTGGGCGAAACAAACCAATCCAACAAGAGAGAGGTCCGATGGAGTGAAGGCGAATCAAGATAGGAGGGGCCAGAAGGATTTGTGCGTGATGGCGCTTCACAGACTCGAGGGCGCTTTCAAGGTTGGAGGGAGTACGCTGGTGAAGTTGTACGAGGATATACGCAGTGCTCGAATAGAACCCACATGAACAGATGAGCTGGCAGTGCGATGTTCCGTCCGAGTTGCCATGGACGTTGCAATAATGAGCTCATGACGAGTTCACTGACTGTTCTGTGCCTCTGCCAGGTACAATCGGAATCATCAGATCCTTCTCAGGGGAACAACAGACAACCCACGGGATTGTTTCAAGTCACCCAAACGCACACCCTTTGCGACGGGAGAGATTGAACAGCCAAATATGAGGCTGGAGGAATTGTGCATGTCAGGGAGAGATCCTGAGCAATTTGAAGGCCGGAAGAATTTTTTATATTTTTTTTTTCCCCTCCGAGAGTTCAGAACAACCAGATCTTTTCTTGGCCTCGGTTTCCTGACCATTTTCTATTCCGAGCTGATGTGGAGAGGTGCAGTGTCCATCCAGGGGAAGTCCGCTCACTCGCTCTTCCAGCCTCTAGACTCAGCGCTTGGTCGGTATCCGGAGGCTATGCAGCCAGATACACAGATCACGAAGGTAACGGTTGCGGCGTCCAAAATAGGTGCCCTGCAAGTAATAATTTCCGGGGCGTCAGCATCAGTGGCGGAGTGGTCAGTCTCACTCTGGACCTGCGCATACCGACAGACTCTTCTCAGCATTTTATTTTGTGCTATTTGCGCTGGACAGCTCGTTGACGCCAGCCTCCTCCTCGTCGCCACGAGCTGGACCGCGACCAAGTGGGCGAGAGCATAGGGACATAGACAAAGGACCAGAGAATGTTTGGTTTGAGTGCCGACCTCGTTCTATGACCTTTCTCCAATCACACTTATTCGCAGGCTCTGGGGGGGAAGTTGAAACGAGTGTGCCTGTCGATCGGCTGCGCCATCAACGCCAATCAGAGGTGCTGGGACCAACTTGCCGTTCAGGTGTGCACCCAAGCGAGCCCCTTATCAATTTTAGCCGTTGCTCAACCCTACCACCAACCTTCTTTCGTTGCCAAACCAGGAGCCTCGTTGTCATCCTTGGAACCGTTGACCTTGCGGTTATGAGAGGCCCTTAATTCTTGCTGCTGCTGAGATCCCTGGCAAGCGCAATGAGGTCTTCTCTTTTGTCTCTACCACTCCCGCCTGGTTTTCTCTCCCTCTCCTCACTCTCTCTCTCTTCTGTGTACCAAGTCTTGTCTTGACAATTACAGTCCTTACGGTCCTTTTCTGCTTAGACTTCTTCTCATTCTTCTAAATACTTTGTCATTCTTTACTTGAGAGCTATCTTTGCGAAATCGACTTTCGCTCTTTTCATACTACGCTCACTCAGTAGCTGATTTTCACGGTACAAACGACCTACACAAACGAAAAAGCATCGATTGCTTGAGACCAAAAGAGAAAGAAAAGAGACCATCAGTCCCTAAACCAACGAATATCATCAAAATGCAGTTTACCACTTTGTCTCTAGCCTTCTTCGCCGCCATGGCCACAGCTCATCAATATTCACCTCATTATTTCCACCACAGACGTCAATTGAATGCTACCGTCCCCCAAACTACTTTGACTGTCTTTGCTACCTCTATCTACACCATCACCAGCTGCGCTGCCACTATCACCGATTGTCCGGCACGCCAGAGTGAAGCCACTAGCGAGATAGTCGTGACGGATACTATTGCTCTTACCACGGTAGGTTCAGGATGGAGCAGGAGAATGACCAGATACTGACAACACCCAGACCGTGTGCCCAGTGGCCGAAGCCGAATCTGCCTCTTCTGCAATTCTCGCCTCATACACCTCAGGCTCCCTCCCAGCGGCGGCATCTACTGCTGCTGGTGTCGTTTCCACGCCTCCTGTATTACTCAGTACCGGGGTCTCAGGTGCCCAAGCAACCGGCTCAGATAGTGGCTCAGAAAGTGTTGTTCTAAGCTACACTCTTGGGACAGGAACCAGTACTACAGTTGTAACAACCACAATCAGGCACACTTTGACAGCAACAGTTTACGAGACTGATTCTCCTCTTTCTGCCGGAGCGTCTGAGACACCTGCTCCAGCCGCTGCTTCTGAGTCTTATAGCGGAACAACAACTATCACTGGCACGAGCACGAGCACACGATATGTAACAGTTCAAGCAATTCCTTCAAGCACTGGCGAGGACACCGGCGCTGGTTCAGGTGGAGTCAGCGCTGTGCTTGGCGTTGTATCTGCCTCAGGTGCAGCTGGATCAGGAGCTGGTCAATGTGCTCCAGTGACTGTCACTGTCACTGACGCTGCCTCGACAGTTACTGTCAACAATGCTGCTGTCACCGTCACCGTCGTAAGTTTTCTCCATCATTAATGCCAAGCGAAACTAACGATTATGTTAGACCGAGACCGCTTCTCCTATTCCTGCGGCATCAGTTGGTGGCGTGGTCGATTCAGCAGCTACATCCAGTGCTGGTGGGGTTGACTCCGCGGCTACATCAAGCGAAGTTGTCATTCTTTCGACTGCAACTGTTGTTCCCATCCCAGCCTCCACTGCTGCGCCATACAACAATGGCACTGAAGCACAGACCACCAAGAAGAAGTGTAGCAGCATCTACCCTTCATCTGGCTTCCTTTCCCTAGCCAAGCCAACTGGCACGGCCCCAATTCCGATGGCTACTGATTATTAAATCGGCCATTCTCTGCTTACTCTTTGAGGAGGAAATGGAACAAACTTTACACTTCTTGTTTTTATATTAGACTTTGGGGAAGATTTTGGACTGGAAAGATGGTACCTCTTGGTTGCCCAACTTATCTTTACACATCTATGAAAACGACAAATGCCAGCTGGTTTGGAACTGGCGTTTGTCAAAATGTAGAAGACATTTGACTGCGTTGAATGATGAAATGATATGTTGTAGCCAACTCATGCTTACTGCCTTCTGTCGTGAAGATAACACACGTGATTTAATTTGCTGAGCTGAGAGATATATATGCGAGGGTGGTCGATAATTGAGCCTTATTCCAGACTGGTGGTGATTCGACCCTTAAGATCCTTCAGAGCAAGGTGCTTCAGAAGGTCGATGCACGTCCACAGGACCGAAGTAGAAGCCCATTGATCCTTCATGGTTTGTGGACATCTTACAACGATAGCGTACTTGAGAAGCAAAATGACAAGATAACTAGACAGAATGTCGTGTCTGAATGATGTGATTCAGGTGCGAGCTCAATCCCGTGACCAGTCTATTTTGAGCCTGTCATTTGTGAGTGATCTGATGCAGCATCCCAGCCACCAGCCACCAGCCACAGATGACGAGCATTCGGATCATTCTGAAAACAGTCGAGACAAAGGGCTTGATCACGAAGCGGCGACTCGCTTGCCTCGTCAATCACCTGGGTGTGTTGCCTCGAGCCCTCGTGGTCCTGTGGATTGTAGAAATCCTCTCATGGCTGAAGGCTCAGGGAAAGGAAAAAGATATATATTGAATGTTCCATGTCCTTCTCTTGATCTGTAAGTCATTGATTGTGGCTGAATCTAAACCAGCTAGCGCCAAAGAACAATCCGAGCCGGGCTGTTTGCTTCAGCAAGACTCACCCCGTCATCTTGGACCTCTTCCGCCTCCAACCTCCTCTTCTTCCTTCTCCTCGGTCGACGAGCTTCCTTTCTCTGTGCACTCTCTTGAGAACGCATCGACGCGGCAGATCCTGCGAATTTCTCCCTCCCACTTGTACTTCCATTCCAACCTTATCCTTCATCATCGACTAGACATCCGGCACTACATTCACTCTTTGCAATTCCACCTTGAAACAATATCATTGTACGAGACGAGTAAATACTCTACCTACCCTACTTCGAATGTCAAATCATACTTAGCTTGAACATCAACAACAATAACTTTTACGATATGCATCGCGCGTCCGAGACTCTCAGCGACCCAGATCGCAACCTCGCCGAGTCTACAGATCAAACTTCCGAGCTCCCGGAAATCAAAGACTTAGACCTGATCTCTGAAGAGAATTCAGATACCCGAATACACACCCCTCCTCCGCGCATAGCAGCGCGCTTTTACCGTCCCTCCACAAATCGCCGCAAGTCATCTGCCGCGTCTTCTCGTCGTAATTCTGTCTCCTCTTCACAATCACACCAATCTGCATCCCGCCATGGCGGACCACAGAGCAACTTTATTGCGCAGCACTTGCGCCGCGCTTCAATTCTTGAAGACCGGAAGGCGAGATTGGCGGACCGAGCTGCGCATGCGGAGAAAGTCCGATTGAGAGCTGCGCTCTCCAAGGCGGCGCCGAGGAGCACGACGAACAGTGAAGAAAGGGCATTAGCTGCACAGCAAGCGAGAGAGAAGAATCTTGCTGAGATTGTCGCAGCTTGTGCCGAGGAGGTGAAAAGGGCGAAGGGTATCGCCGAGAGCATAAAAGAGAAGAGAGAGGCGGAGGGGAAGAAGTTAAGGAAGGATATGGAGGAGAGGCTGGCTGACGCTGAGAAGAGGAGGGAGGAGATACTTCATAGGGCAAACTTGAATAAGAGAGGCCGCTCCATAAGTCAACCTCGAAAGAGCACTTCTCCAACTCTAGAAGCGCGGGAGACGATTAGCGAAGTCACAGCTGCCTCCCGGATCCAACGGAAATGGAGGGTCCATAAGAGATGGAAGGCAGTGAAAGACTTCCGCGCACTCAGTCTCACAATTGAAAGTGTTCGAGAGAGCCCATTCGAGAATGTTGCTGGTTTACTAGCCCAGGAGAAGGTCCTAGTAGGCACTGCTCAAGTACTGAGAATGTGTGGCTTGAAAGAAGGAGAGTCCGGCTCAGTCGACGAAATGGCTGCCGTGAGAACATTTCTCAGCGCATTCTTAATTTTGTCACATCCCTCGCAAGTCTTGAGTGGCAAAGGCGATGTAGGAGAAGAACAGCAGGTGCAGGTGGGAGCGTTACCGTTAAAAAGAGATGATCTTGCTAATCCACAGTTGCAGGACCTTGTAGCCAAGGCCCGCGATTTACTCATTTCTTTTGAGAATGTCTTGTCACGATTGAATGCTGCTAACAGCTATACTCCACCACCAGCTCAACTGACAACATTGTCGGAGGTTTATGCTACTTTCTACAACGCTTTCATTGCGTGGAAGGCTCGCGACTCCTCAACTCTTATCGACATGATGGTTTTGCAATTTGTCGAGCTTGACTCGATATGGCAATCTGTCAAGGATAGTACAGAAGAGGCGGTCACCGATTCATACCGAGACGGTATTCGAGAGAATCAACTGAAACTAATGGTCCGAATCAAGAGACTTGCCGGTAATGTGCAAGGGAAAAAGTTGATCACCAATGCTATTCGGGAAGCTAGGAAAGCAAGAGCTGTGAAGAAGCCTGTAGGTGATGCTCGACCCCGTGCCGCGGAGTCTGTTGAGCCAGAACAACGAGCGGTCGATATTTCCGTTGCAGAGAAGTCGGTAGCCTCCCACTTGCAACCTCTTACTCCTCCGTCTACTCCCCGCCGCCACGTTCAAAGTCAAGCGGACGAGCTTCGAATCACGAGACCAATTCTTCCTCCAAATCGTGTGCTAACTCACGAAATTGCCGTCAACAAAGAGTACAGAATTGAAGAAGACGCTCTGGAGGACAGGAATACTATCATGCAAGCTGTCTTTGATAGCATGCGTCATGAAATTGCCTCGGGAACAAGTGATATCTGGGTACTTGCTATGGCAGAGAATATTCGATCACGACTGCAGGGGCTTTTGAAGGAAGGGAATTCAATGCATAAGCTCATTGGCGAAGCTCTAGACCACGAAGTCGTCGCCCGAGAACTCTACAATGGCTCCTTCTCATATGAAAAGTTCTTTTCATTTATGGCATCACTCCTGCCAAAGCTCTGCGCTCCATTCCGTGATGCAGAGATCAAGGATGTTGTCGAGTCGAAGATGCAGAATGGCGATATCGTCTCCAGGCTTCAGGCTCTAATGCACGGTATTGACCTTATGCAGCTCGACTACGCGAATTTTATGCTTTCCCAAGCTGCGCCTGCTCTTATGAAGAATGCCACTTCCTATGAGACAGCTGCATTTAACCAGATACTTGCAGATACGAATGGTGAGCTCACAGCAACTGAATCTGCCTGGAGAGAAGCCCGTTCCAAAGTCCTCATAGAAGCCTCACATCGAGATCCTGAGAACATCAACTTGCTTAGAAATCGTCCCACACCAGAGAAATTCTATGCACAGATGCTCGTTGATGTCTTCACCTCCGAAATCCCAATCCCCGAAACGTTGCAGTTGGACGAGAAACGTATCCTTCGCATCCGTTCAGATGTCCTCAGGGTTGTCACCGCGGGCGCAATCTTGATACAATGCAAGAATCTGCTCAAACGTGACGTGCGCTCGCAGTGGAAAACAGAGGCTATGCGCATCTACTCTGTTCTAGAGAATGACAAGACTCCAGAGCAAACAGTCCAGGGAATTCAAGCGGCACTGGAATCTTCCCGGTCGATGCCAGTTGCTACGAAGACCCAAATTCGTCAGCTAGTTACACGTGTTGTGACCTCTGCCGCAAGCGGTGGCAAAGAACTCCGCGATCCAGTTCTCAGACTCTTGATGGCGAGATTGAGAGGCCACGTGCTTGGGAGAGTAGGAGCAGGCACGGAGAAGGAGAAAGTCAGAAGTGCGAGTATGGCAAGTGAAGGCCTCGCGAGCCAGGGTTTACCAGAGTGGGTTAGTAAAGTGGGCGGGATGGTAGAAGAGATTGGGAGGGTGGGTGCGTTGGATAGAGAATCACATGCAGGCGCTTATGAGCTTGTTACTAGGAGGCTAGAAGCCGGTGAAGCTGCTGCTCAAGCACAAGCTGGGGAGGACATGGCGTTGGACTGATTGATGAGCATTTTATGGCGATTTTGGCATGATATGGATACGACGGCTGCATTGGGTGGAGCAGGGATGGCGCATCTGGTTTATTTTACCCAAGGCTTAAATTGATACGATATGGATGAGATGGGAAGGGCTGGAGGTTAGGATATGTATGCTGGTGGATTGGGTGGGCTGGGAGGATAACGATCACGATTTCCCTTGTAGTTCCTCCTTGCCAGTTTGTTATTCTTAGGGCTTTGGGTGGAGCATCTGATTGATAGCATGGAACTTGCATGCATAGTAGCATTTCTCTGTATACAAGATAGCGGGATGGCTTCTTGAGTGAGCATCAAATCATGGTTTATTTTCCTGAGATCATGCCGAATATTGAACATTTTTATGACTCTCGCACCGTATTGTGAATAGATATTTATGTAGATCTGGCAGGTGGGTATCATTGATTAAAGTAAACAAGTCGCTCGTCCTAACATACAACAGTACATCTCTTTTAACAGATCTCTAATTAGAAATCTGAACCTGAATCTGAACTTGTGAGTAGGGATCCTATATCCCTAAGACGGCGAGCATTTTAATACAGCCAAGTCCTGTGCTTTCGTACATTGCCTCTAGCTTTATGGAGGTTTCTGTCGTGTGAATTTTATGTTCCTCTCGGTTTTTATCATGCCTCAGCCCAGCTGATATTAGCTGGCAATTCGATAGCAAGGTGGATTTTGTCATGTAAAGTAATAGTCTAGCTGAAATAGTGGAAAGTGAAGTCTCTACTCCGTAGACTATGTGAATTTCGTGTGGATGATATCCGGATTCTCATGCCAGTCGTCAATGCTCACCCACATCTACAATTGTTAACATCTACACAGGGAAATCACAAGACTAAGACAACATACTTTTCTAAAAGTGCTCAACCCGGCCAGGATACTGCCTCCAATCCAAGTGCTGTACTTCCTCTCCGGTGGAGCAAAAATCTTGATCCTCATGTCTTTGACAGCTAACCTTTGCACTTCGTGTAGTAACCTGTCTCCGAATCCTTTGGTTAAAGTGCTACCTCCACTTAGTACTATATTTCCGTATAGTGATTTGCGCAGGTCCAAATCGGTTCGGTTGATAGCATCGACGACAATTTGGTGAATCCCAGGGTATTCGAGTCCAATTATTTCGGGATCAAAGAGAATTTCGGGTGCACGGAACCGCTCTGCACCAATCTGTGGATAATTAGCAAGAGTATAGGGCCGGATTTCTTTGGAGACGAACCTTAATCTTGTTTCCGTCAGGTAGAGCGTATTCCACAATTTTCCCATCACCGAGCTTCCCAGCGGCACTGGCCCACTCCTTCTCTTCTTGTTTAGGGTTCGATGCTACATAGCTGACTTTCTCTTTGATCATCCTTACAACTTCCTTCTCTGCACTGGTATGGAATACATAGCCTGATTTCCGTAGTAAAAGCTGCATATATTCTGTGACGTCTCGACCAGCGACATCTATCCTTCTCATGGAACTAGGCATGGCGAAACCTTCGTAGACGGGCACAGCATGGGATACTCCATCCCCTGCGTCGAGAACTATTCCTGTCGTACGGCCGGAAGCGTAGAGGGAGAGAACGGCTTGGATGGAGGTGTAAAGGGCCGGGACGTTGAAGGTCTCGAAAAGGATCTGGGCAGCCGTGTCTCGGTTGCTCCTTGGGTTGAGGGGCGGCTCTGTTAATAAGACTGGATGCTTCAACATCATATTAGCCATGCTTCTATCAATCTTGATCATGCGTTTGCAACTCCACCATAAACTCACTTCTTCACTCAGTGTTTTCAGTCCTTCTCCATATACCCACTCCCATATCCTTTCCATATCATCCCAGTCCGTCACAATGCCATGCTCTAGCGGGTATCTGATTTTGAGTAGTCCTCGTAATTCCTGTGCTCGCTGTCCAATGAATACGTCTCCTTCCAGTGCACCTGCTAGAACTCTGAGATGCTTCGGTCGCCCAACAAACGAAGGGAAATAACATTTCGGGGAATCTTCTCCTGCGAAACCAGCGCGGATAGTTCCTGACCCGTTGTCCAGGACTATCGGAGCGTTGTGGAGGTTATCGGCCATTATGGTGTTGAACGAGGTGGATAACAAGCCAACTGAGTCCTGGGGATATTAAGAAGAAATCGGGATGCGGGCTTGATGATGGTGAGATGAAAGAAGTGGGTGGTAATGGGTTGGTGGGCAGAGGTTTGGACAGGTCAATATTTCTCGTTTCGAACTCCTGAAGGTTCGCGCAGACGCGCCTGACAGGGGTAGCTCAACTGGTGCGCCTCATCAACACCACCTTCTACAACCTCATAGCTCTTTCAAATACCGAGAATTTTGCTATCGAGACACATATCTACACCTATTGAGTGGCTGTGTTCATCCTGTTTGGGCTTATTCCGTATAGTGAATACACACGTCTGAAAGAAGGCGACCAACACAAGATATTAAATTTCTCTCCCGGCAGCAGTGCTGTTACTATATTCTTTGCTGTTTTATTGGCTAGAAAGCATTGCAACTACCTGTCAACCTCAGATCGTGCTTAGTGCCAACAGTTGGTTGATCCAGTTCGACCTTACTTATCGTTTATATCTTATCGACTGTCCATGGCTTGAGTCACTTCCAAAGGTTGTTATTCCTTTAGCTACCAAGGGTCTGCCCGTTCCCGGATTGCAGTCGTAGATTTCTTTAAAGTTGATAAATCTCGTTTTTTCAAGTAGTCGCATTGTCTTCTCAGTAAGCATTAGAATGCTCAATGCTTGCTCAATGCGTGTTCTTGCTGAGGTAATAATAAGCAGCGACTAATCAATATTAAATCGTATAGACCTTTTGATATTGTTATAGACTGTAGCCCAAAATTATCCTTTGTTCAAGCGGCGAGGAAGTACTTTGCGGGCGTATTCACTAGTGCTGGCAATCTCGGTATTCACTCTATGTATAAGAACAACTCCTAGGTTGAGGAATTCATGATTCTCATTGAGAACCTTCCAAGTAATCGAGACCATCAGATTCATCAGTCATGTCAGCAGAAATACCCGCAATTCAGGTTTTATCAAGGCAGAACTATGAGGACAATACATTTTCCGACTTCCTAATGCTTTCCCTCTGCCGGCATTAAGATCTTCATCGCTCCGTATCAAGTCTAGTATTCTCTCATTAACTACGAACAACTTCACTTATGCGCGTATTGGTCATCTTGTTGGGTGGTGGGATCTTCATCCTCTACCTCCATCAATTCCAAATCAGTTTTCCAATCCAAAAGATTATGGTCGGATCTCCGCTTGGGGTGAGCATTCCTGCTTCTTATTCATCATTAGGAGGAGACGGGTCCCTGAGACGTGCCTTGTAAAGCTTAGCTTTCATTACATTTCAAGAACTTGCATTAACGCGTTCATAGGTTATGGGAAAGTCATTGAAAGTACTGTTCCTGGCATTCAAATTGGCACCCAAGTTTACGGATATCTTTCCATTGAAACCTTGCCAGTAGATATGGATATTCAGGTTGATGACAATGTCCCGGGACTTTTCTGGGAAATTAGCAAACATAGGAAAGCCATCATGCCAATCTACAACCGCTATATTTATTATTCGCCAGAGATAGCACCGGACAAGGAGAATAGAGGTCTCAATGCTCTTATGCAAACTCTTTTCAAATGTGGTTTCCTTATCAATCGATTTCTCTTTCCCTGGGATCAAAGGGAGCTTATCCAGCCTTCAGGTGGACCAGACGATGGTTGGACCTTCGAAAAGGTGAGAGTTGGAGATGATACCACCTTTCTACTCTTCGCGGCCAGTGGGAAGACTGGACTCGCTACGGCATACTGTTTGAAGAGCCAGCGTCCAGCAGGAAGTAGAGCCCGCCAAATAATTGCCGTTGGGTCTAGGCAATCTAGGAATTTTACTGAAGGCACAGATCTATTCGACAAAGTGCTGAGTTATGATGCTGATGAGGGCGACTTGACACGGAAACTCGATTTGAACTCGAAGTCGAAGATCATAATATGTAACTTTGGAGTGCGAGACTCGGCAGATGATAAATAGGCTACCAAGTTGAGAAATGATGGCTTTGAAGTTGTCACACTCAGAATTGGGGGTGAGGTTGTTGCAGAAAGCCCACAGAAGGCTGAAGAGAGGTTCTTGAAATCGAGAAAGTCTAATGGCGGCTTGAAAGCAAGCCTGAATGCCTCGGGGGTAACTTTCAAAGCTATTGATAGGGTGGGCGAGAAGCGATTTGCTGACGAGTACATGTCAGCATGGCAGGCTGCTAAGGAAGACGTCTTCTGTAGGGCTGAAGTTGGTTTGGGGAGAAGGTATAGACCAGCTGGGGAAGGGGTGGGAGAGACTCTGTAAAGGAGAAGTAGGTCCAGACGAAGGATTGGTGTTCGAGTTGGACGGTGACATGACTATGACCGGAGATCAGAAATCATCTGTCCATCACCTGTAGCGACCTCGAAGGTATTCCGCACGCCGTGGAAATAGCTGAGATCTCTAAACGGATTGGCAACCTAGGTCTAGCTAGTTGAGATTATTGACGCATGTTGTGGGTTAGCTCGTCTCTTCAATGTCTACGCCTAATACGCGAGTTAGGTTAAGATGGTCACAGGTGAGTTTGTTGAAGTACCAAACCAGGAGGCATGGCTCCCGGGTGTAGCATGTATAGTGCTCGCATTTTCCTTTGTCTCTCTTGATACGATTTTAGGTTGAGATATATACGAGGCACGCTCTAGCGATCGTATGCCCGCATCCTCAAGACCATGCGGCAGGATTTTCCGGTGGATTTTCGTAAAAGGGGGCTTTTCCGTGTAACTCTTCTAAAGAAAGAAATGCTTGAGGTCCCACCACATCCATCGTCTCTCCACCGACATGGTTTCGGTGGTGGGTTGTTCTGAAGGCTGATTGGCGGGTCTAGCGTACCTGCAGTCAAGTTTTGCCGCTAACGATAATCTGTTACGGAGGGACATCACGACCTGGACATCTGCTTTGTCCTAGAAGCAGAGAGAGCGCCAGCGTGGTGCGAGCGACAATCCAGCAGCTATGCTTCCAGTGTCTGTCCACACTTGACACCTCCACATTCTTCTCTCCCGGCGTTGGGAGCACCAGAACCCTTTGCCGTACCTTTTCGCGCCTGCACAGTTGAAACGCTTAACTCGCAAGCACAACTTCACAAAGCTTAGGTCCGGCTCGAAAGCAGGTAGGCGTTGAGATGGATCGACCTTCCGGCCCCCTTGGAGCGGCCACTCAGTCGACTGGCAGACCTATGGCAGAGAATGGAAATACCAGACCGACTCCCCTGAATACAGTTCGAAGGACTCCAACGGTACGACATGCAACTTCAACACCCTCCCTGTCTACGCGGGTGCCGATATCTGCGGGTCAAGTCGTAGTACTTGCTCGAGAAGCGATGAAGAACGCCCTTGAAGAGAATCAGACGAAGGCGGCAGAGGCCAGTGGTGTTAGTAATGAATTGAAGCCAGGAGTGACGATCGACCTGAGCCACAAAAATATCCAGATGTTTCCCGAAGAAGTGGTGGATATAATAAAGAATGAACTAGAGAGGTATAATCTATCTTGTTCTCTATCGTTCACGAAGTAGAATCAACTGACACCAGACTTCTCTTAGACTTGCTCTGTCACACAATCAAATTTCCACTTTTCCTTCTAGGTTCTCCGAATGCACATCGCTCCGCTATCTCAATGTGCGGAGTAATGTGATTCGAGAATTTCCCCTATCTGTATGTACCACATATCAAGTAAGGGGTTTTGAAGATTGACTAAGTCTGCAGATCTGCGAGTTGACCTCTCTTGAAATATTGGATCTCGGCCGGAACAAACTCAAAATCCTTCCCAATGAACTAGTGAAGTTGACATCCTTGAAAGTCCTGTCTGTTCAAAAGAATCGGATTGAAGCACTTCCCTATATTTTGGCGGATATGGTTTCTCTGCAGGTCCTCAAACTTGATGGTAACCCAGTCAAGTTCCCACCCAAAGATATACTTCAAACACAAGCTACGAGCCCTCCAAACGGCACACTTCAAGAAAGCGAAATAGACGATATTGCGGTGACCTCGCAGATCAAGAGATTTCTGAAGCAAAAGCAGATATCGGATCGCTCAGAAACTGAGTCTGGTGGAGAAGAATCAAGTGAGGGAACTGAGACCCCACGGCCTATCAAACGAGTCATGAGTGGCAGATTTCCCATCAAGGTGAATGGTACTGATGTACCAGACCTACGATCTCCAGCATTGCCTAGGCCGCCGCCAATTCCATCTAGATCTCATTATAGAGGTTTATCGCAGCAAAATGCTGCTCTTCGGAACACCGGAGTAATGCCATTGACGATTGGAACTGCCAATGAACGACTGCGCAGTAACAGCGAAAGCCTTTTGCAAGCGAGTCGTGAGAGGCCCTCGGATCGGTCAAGGCGAATGGGGATCGTCTCAAAAAAGACGTCGGAATTAGACACGGTTGATGAGACAAAGTCAAATCGATACAGTCATTACAGAGGTCTTTCTCATGGGTCTGCAATGCAGGCAGGTAATCCCGCAAACGGAACCACGAACTCTAAAAGTCCAGCAAGCCCGGCCGACTCGCTCATTCAAAGAGCTACATATGTTCGACGTCTTTCAAGTCTCCCAGAGCGGAAGCGAGAGTCGCTATCACCCGATATCGATGTCGAAGCTGCCAAAGGCATCTTGTATGCACTATTCCAAGTCCATCCTCTAATTCAGAGCCTGCTAGGTGTAACACGCGACACCACGAATAAACGAACAAGCCTTGAACGAGTATTCTATAACGCCACTACTCATGTAGAAGAACTTGACAAACATATACAGGACTACATGACATACTCAGAGGAAGATGAGGAAGGTCTACCTCGTTCTAACGAGCTTGTCCGCCGTGCATGTGAGACTTGTGTCAACGCTTATATACATGTACTCAACCTTCTTCTTCGTAACGTCGACACCCTGATTGAAAACGGTGATCCTCGTTACATCCGCACACTCTTGTTACTTCTTTATGGAAGCACTTGCGAGATATACAATGCGCGCAAGGTTCTTGAAAAAAATGGTAGGGGGCCGAAAGGGAAAAAGTCGTCACGGGTTATGAAGGATATTCGAGACAGCGAAGATGATATTGGTACTCAACCCAGAGATAAATCAGTTACTCCTACTCGAGAACGACCTGGCGCGGGACCAAGAATCAGAAGCGCAACCGTCGTTCAGCATGCTAATAACCTTCGAGTTGCGACTGATGCACCACCGCCTCCTTTTATGAATGGCGGCATGCGATCTGCAACCCTGACAAGTGCTACTCCACGATCTGGCGAGTCGTTTGCATCGTCTAGCACCTCCGGTGGTAGACTAGGCAATAATTTTACAGAAGAAGACAGGATATTCGAGAGGATCTTTTTGCGACTACAGCAGTCATCAGAAATGATAATTAAAACGCTTCCTATGCTCAATACTCATTTTCTCAACGCTATGAGAGCTAGCACTCAACAATCGAGTCAAGACAAGCAATTCTGGCAACTGTTGATCCAAAAGTGCTCCATTGCTCTACAGACGGCTGAGTCGCTTAAAATGCGGTTGTCACTCATTAAACTTAAGGAGCCAGGGATCAGAACAGAAAGTGCATTCTGGGAACTATGTAATAACTTCATCCAAGTAAGTGATTCTTCGACGTTCAGTGAACTAGCTTAGACTAACATCATTAGAATTATACTGAGTTAGCCATGAAAGTCAAAGAAGCAAAAAGTATATCCCCTCTCTTGCACCCTGAAGTCATCGCCCTTCTTCGACCAATCCATGCGACTATCAAAGATACCAGCCACCTCATGCAATCTTCACCTTGGTCATTCCTCGTTGCTTCACAAACTCAAAATGGAACATCAAATGGTTCCTACAGCACACAGTCTCCTGCTTCCCAAGTCCCACTTCCTATGACACCCCAGAGTGCGGCATTAGGGCCAGCTGTGCAGGCAACTGTTCCCTCAACACCACAGAGTGCAACCTATGACCCTACGTTCAGTCGAAGTTTCTTTGATAGGGTTGATCATTATTACGCCAATTCTTCATCCTCAATCTCTTCCCGAACTGGAACAATGACCTCATTCCTAGGCTCATCAAGTTCCAATGATGGCATATTAACACCAGCCTCTACGATAAGTCAATTCGGACCCAATCGATTCAATAATGCTAACAAGATCGCACTTTAACACCACTCCTATGCTAATTTTTACCTGCCAATAATGTATGTATGATTGATTACCTGTCTATTTGGCTTTAGCGTATATTCGAGCGATCTCATTGGCGTTGAAGGATGTTTGATTTGGGTGGCTTGCAAGCGTTCAGCATTCTTTGGGAGTTGTTATCAGGATGGATATAATATATCTGTATAGGTCATGGAATATTAGTTATGTGGCTAACGGGCTGCTGATGTCAAGGAAGGAAGAAGCATAACAATAATATTCGAATTTAGCCTACATCTCATGAGACCAATATTTACACCTGCTTTCCACTATCCATGGCACCTGGGATTGACTTCGTAAGCAACTTAGCATTGATCAAAATCCATGAGAAGATCTAAGAGAGGAGACCTCCGTATACGTATGAACGTCTCAGCTCATACTACACTGACAATAACTATCATATCACATCCATAATTTATAGCTATTATGATCTAAAAAGCCTCGCGGCCAATGTTTGCACTGAAGCTAAATTCTAATCTAAGAGTAACCGGGAATAAAATAAATACATCTAAGGTAACCAATCAAGCAACCTAATTCAATTCGCTACTCCCAAACCCAACATTGAGTGGGTTGACTGCACTCTTTCTTTGATACCCAAGACGCCCACCCAGAGCAGAAGAAGCAGAAGCAGCATCGCAGTCTATGGTACAAAAAGAAGTACGACTGATTGGGTGATCAAATTCGGGGTATCAGGAAGAACGCTGGAAATATGCTGCACCATGTTAAACACCGATTTATGCAGGACAAAGAGAGTTTGCGTGATTTGATTAAAGTAATATGTGTGTTGTATTGAAGAAGACGTTTTCGATCGCCTCTGCCCTAGAAAGTATGCTCCTGCATCAAGAGATTGTGGCGAGAAAGGTTGGTCAACTCTGGCATCTAGTAGTTGAGGGTAGTTCTACTCGGTATACTGCTGTGTGAAGTAACATCGCTAAGACTCTCCTTCTCCTCGAATCGACTTTGTCTTCAGCAGCATTAACGTATGTTGTCACAGAATCCGCTTAAGGGGTTTCATTGATCGAACCTCATGACAACTTGTGGGTTCACGGAAAGCTCTTTGGTCGCTCACTTATCATTTCGTTTTCGTCTTCTGCTTCGGGATCCACAAGATAGGCCAATTGTGCCCACACTCTCCAGTGCAAGATACCGATATGCGCAATTCGCGTTGCAACCTCAGAAATCTCTTCTTTTTGTCCCATTGGAAGTATACCAGAGCTTCCAGATCCATTTCTTGGCGCGGTTGCTGCTTCAAATATTTGCAGGCTCGTGAGTGGGGTGTAAGATTCAATGAGCTTATGTAAAACAGGGAATATCCAGGAAAGCACACGACTCTCAGCTTCCTTATACACTTGAGACCGGCTGTTTGACAGATGAAGAGCAAGTTCCAACTCGAATTGTGCAAGGTAACTAAGAGGAGTGGTTGTCGAACGAAGTATTTGAAGTGCTAGAGCCGGTGTATTGCCTTTCCATTTGTCGTGCGATGGTGGAGAGGAGAGAATAGCAACGAGGGATGATCGAACTTTGGTAGAAGTATCAACGGAAGGATGTGACAGATACAATGGTGGAGGAGGATTTGTGTCCGGTGTTGATGCTGTGGATGAAGGAGAAGACCGTGGAGTGGATGTAGAGGAACCGGAATGACTTTCCTCCATCTTCATACCAGAATAATCCCTCAAAAACCGGCCTCTTGTTTGGTCCTGTCTAAGCTTGCTAGCGGAGAAATGGTGCGGCGAGGGAAGTGTTGGAGATGAGAAAGCGCTCGGATCTGCAGGAGATGCAGGCCGATCACTAGGCGAGGGGACAAATGATGTTGTAGGCGTATCATCTGATGTGGTATATCTGATATCTTGCACTCTCGGAAGAGATTCGACACTACGGTACAGGATCATACAGATCTCGAGATTGACAAGATCAAGCATGTCAGCCCGTAGTTTTATCAGGCGTTCCTCGTCGAAGAGAAAGGTATGTGGAACCATTTCTGATGATTTAGAATGGAGGGTAAGATTTACAAGAGCCTTCATAAAGTCCCAAGCGTGTCCTTGGGCACATAAGCCATTGGGAGTTGCGACTTCTGGTAGGTTGCTTGCTCGTTTGAACCAGCCATGGGCTCCAACGATGTCAACTCTTCCCATAGCAATTTTTTTCATGAAAAACTTTTGCTCGAAATGCACAGTATCTTCAATTAAGAGGGGTCTTAAGCAACGAATCTGGTGATTTGCAACATCCTGCGTAAATGTTAGAGATTGAAGTAATCAATTACAAGGCCTTTGGAAATCTTACAAGCTTCATGGCCTCCAGGACGCCAAGAAGATTCTGCATCCCTTCCACGAGTAAAGTCACATCACCATTCCGGTCACCGTTGCTCAACTGAGAGACCATCTCGTCGACCCAGTTGTCTCGCATAGGAGCACAGTGGCACTTCAAGAGCTGAGAAAGCCAAGTAGACAGCTTCACCAAATCCGCGACACCTTTTCGAAACTGTTGCATGAGTAACTCGACATTGAAGGTCTCTTCGACTGAAGCCCGATCTCGTTGGGGAACAAGCGTTTCCAGAATACCTCGAATCGCTTTTAGCGTTGCAGGCAAACTCCACTCATTGTCACCCATCTCAAGCTCGAATTGCTCCCGTTGCATGAGGTAGTTGCTCAATTGCCGCCGCATTGTCTCCCAAAAATCATTAGCCTTCTGTGCTTTTCTCCTTCCTTTCTCACCATCGAGATTCGGTCTAAAATGTAGATCTGGGTCGAAGTTGATATCGTGTCGAAGTTTCGGGTTATTGACAATTTTATTGACATCGAGTTCGCTCAGAGTTGCTTTCGTCACCGGCGGCTCTATCGATGGTGTTTGCTCCCTGTTACTCGACCTCGCAAACCTCTCCAGATGGACTGACGCATATGGATGGCGATTTCTCGGTGACGGACTGCCTACCACTTTCCCTTTTTGTGACTCAATTCCGTAGTCCTGCGGTTCCAAGTGGATCTCAAGTGTGCTTTGAGACCTACTCTCGCTCGCTTGAGAATTGGTTATCGACCCGTCATTATTTGCTGCTGGCGTACTAGGGTGCCCATTCGTAGTCACGATGCTATTCGCCCTCCCTCTCTTGCTTGCGTCGGGTTCCATTATGGTAATTCCGTCTCAGCCCAGCTGAGGATTTTAATTGTGCCGCAGGTTTCGTGACTGTGTCGGGTCTCTTTCGGAAAACAGTTGGTACCAAACCCGACGATTGAGTGTAGAAGTGACAGCGGCGAAGTACGAGGAGATATCTAGAGCCATTGATCAGTATGAACTTAAGTAACAAACAGCTTGCAAGAGAAAATGGGTCTGTGTTATTCTCGTTGGACCTCGTGGGTTCATGAAACGGATAGTAGCATATTGTACGACTATGAACTTCGAGATGTGAGAGGATGTCTCGAGGTAACAACGGATAGCCATCAAGTTTTCTTTCACTTATGTGTTTGTGCTTCTGCAAGAGGACACATGCGACATACCTCTTTCTCGTGCTTCGCGATAGCTCGCTGGTCGCAGCGTTCGCTATTCCACCCCCAATTCCGGCTGACCTTTTTTTTTTTTTTTTGTCTACGTTCTACAACGGTATGGAGGAAGCACTAAAGGACTGGATAGCGAAGGGTTCGACAAAGAAAAGTTCTAAAGGACCGTGGAGCCAGAGGCGAAGATTGTTTTAGCTAATTGCTGAAGGAGTGACGAAGAGTTGGAAAGGAACGAGGAGGAGGAGGAGGAGGATTGGAGTGATGGTCGGTCGAGGTCTGTGTGAGAGAGGTGGTGAAGTATGTACACAGCAAGGGCCCAAGTGAGGGAGGTATAGTAAGGTGGAATTCCTCGACAGGGAAGTTGCCTTGACCTAATACCGGCAATCGAAGCCAATCTTGTCGGAGGTCTGGTTAGGGAGGGCTCTGCACGAGGAACAAGGACGGGGCAGGGCTCGAATACGGTCGTCTCCTCGTTCAAAGCGAAATTGCTCTGGATATGCGGACAAAGTATCATGTACGAACAAGAGGTCAGCAGTCTTACGAGAGGCGATGACCCAACTTGCACTCAGCTCGCTCTTTATTGATTTACGAGTCTGCGAGCGATGGTGGACGAAGATAGGGGCGGAACGACGACGACGCCAATAATTTGCAAATACATTTAAGATTGAGAGGTTCCATATCCGTCTCCAGCGCACTGGAAGGCACCCGAAGACTAAATAGGAGTGGTCGCCTCCCTCTACCGCCTCAACTTTTTGGTTGTGCATCAATAATTTTTTCCAAAAGCAATAATGTGAGAGCATTGGATATGCACGCCAACGCCACCGTCGTAACGACTCGCAGAGGGAGAGGGGGGGGGGACCCTCAACAACACAACCATAACAACATAACCTGAATCACCATGACTGCACGGGATGCATTGAGTCGGCAGGACCGGGGAACCCAACCTGGATTGGCCTCACAGTCAATATGTTAAGCTGTGCGCTTACAGCTGAAGGGTGGCATGATCCGCCACTCGCCGCTGATTGCAAATCGCTCCCAAGAAAACATTTCAAGGCGCATCGCATTTTGGCCAGTCCCCTGAGCTTGTTTCGGCGGCGCGCACTTGATGCATGTCGGTTGCCTCGTCACTCAGCTCAGCCCGTCACCGCCAAAACTCATGCGGCGATTCCATTGTTGGATGCCTCGTTGGGACAGCGACTATATAACTGCTTTAGCTCCCATCATTGGGACCTCTTCCTCCTCGCAGACCGAACCTCTGTCGCCTTAACTCTCGGATCAGCACAGCACCAGCGCACGCTTGTCTGTTCTCCCAGGACCAGGCCGCCAGTAGCAGCTTCATGGCGGCGAGAGTGCGAGAGTCAGAGCTGGCGACGCATCTCTACGCTTTGCACTGCACGTATCCTATGGCACCAAGACGGGACTCGATTGAACACCACGTCTGTCCCCATTACACACGCGCAAGCCTGGGCGAGCAAATCTTCCGTCTCCCTTCACAGGATTACACGGGCAGTCTTGTTGACGGGTCATGTCTCGACTGTGCTTCCTGGCCTTACTTTTTACAGTCCCATGGCCCTGCACAGCGTGACGCTGAATCCTCCGTTACCATGCCCGCATTCCCTAGACCATTGACTCAGGCTGGCCTCAATTATCCATAGCGTAGTCTTGAGATACTCCGTACCTACCGAGTTGAGGGAAGACCAACGGTTTCCGGGAGTATCGTCTCACTTGCAGCCTATCAAACCATGCCTCCCTCATGTCAGACGGTCTGTGGTGCGGCTTTCCAGATGCCCAGTTGGTGACGGCCGCTGCAATCGGAATGAGCCGCAAATCGAAGTCGGTATCGTGCCGCTCAACCATCTCGATCTGGAAACTCAGTGTGGTGATTCAACTCGGAGCATGCGAGGGAGTGCCCAAGTGGCATTTGCTGGCCGTGGCATTCCTGCGAAGCTATTGGTCGGCAAATGAAACCTGTGGTGATGCCCTCGCGTTTTGACCAAGTCCACCACCATGCAGAGTTCATGGTTGAACCATTGCTGCACCTTTTGAAATTCCTCGATGCACCAGCCGACAGAAGTGAGGCGGACGAAATTGCATGCTCTGCCGAATGGAAAGGTGGCGTCTCCACGTGAAATCTAGGTTGTCCTCATGTCTCACTTACAAAGTCGATCGCTCCGAGGGTTTGGTAATGGTAGGACAAGAATTCCAGGGCATGATGGAGCATTTTTCTCGAAGCAGCAGCCCACCAAGGGTCTCGCAGATCTCCATTAGTGCTGGCGGGCAAGAGTTACCATTTCAAATCATCAAGGGCAATGAAACAAGAACTGCGCTCGGTGTGCACGGCATCGTCTCGCCTTCCTCTCTGGATCAGCACGTCGTTTTCCCCAAAACTTCCGGCTTTTCCTGCTCCTGCTCTTGTCCAGCGAGCATCAATATCCTTCTATCGCTCATCCCTCAAGGCGTTCCTCTTTGTAACTTTTCATTTGGGCCCGCTTCTTCATTTTTATCCGCCTTGCTTCATGGGCAACGGCTCCGAACTGTCCGAGACCTGCATGCAACAGTAATACTTCACTTCAAGTCTTTACCGGCTGCTCGAGTTTGAAACTGTGTGTCAGGGTAAGCTATTATTCATCAGGACTGCAAGGCAACAGTGTCGCGTGATAGTAAGCTCTTGTTGCACACCTAGGTATCCTTTCTCTTTCTGCAGAATTACCAGCAGCAGTGCCATCTCATATGCCTTTCTTTCTTGCAATTCTAGACCTTCTCGTGTTCAAGATCAAGTGTTGATCTACGACCATTACAAGCTCTTTGCCCGTCAGATCCTTCTCCGAAGTTGAAACTCCGAAGAAGATACACTTTCAAGCTGGTCAAGCAGCTGTCTTTGAGCACTGGGGGTTTAGAATAATTTGTGGCAATGAATGTTTAATTCTTTGACCAAATTATCCATGATACATGAGTTGGTGAATTTCAAAACGAGAGCCAATACTCACTATAAATCTTTGCAATTTGTCTCTCTAGAATTGTTTTCGTTGTCGGTGTCAACGTCGGATAACTAAAGTTGTTTTTGTTCATGAGCTACGGCGTAGGCGCGGTAGTCCAGGTAAACAACAAGTAGCGATCAGTGGTAAAGAAGAATATTCCTCTCTTGAAGAATATTTTTTAGACTCTATAGGAGTATCATTCTATTGATTCTCCAATACAGGATGATTAAGATGAGGTCGAGTATTATTCTTTTAGTCACATCTGGAATCTATGTTTTCAAGGCTCTCTGCATTTTCACTCCTCCACTCATCAAACTAAACTTGATGGCAAGTCGTATCGAGTCTTGATTATTTTGCTCCGATTTTCTCTACGCTTCTACGCTCGGCTTGACGAAGCTTTACTGTCTAGCACAGGTCCTCGTTACGTGACCGCTAATTAACTAAAAAGTATTACCAATTTCAACACCACCCACCTCTTAAAATACCCTTCGATGCAGGCCGTCAACCCCCACTTCAGCCTCGTTCTCATCCACGCCCCCACCGACAGCCTCACTTTCAACTAAATCCTCCTCACTCCCATGCCTTCTACTTCTTCCCAACATAGCGATCTCCTCATCAGCCCTCCCAGCAGAAGCTCTCCCCTCCCTGTCATCCCCTTTCTGTTTCCCAACAGCTACCCAAACGACACCACCAAATATCAGAAAACTCCCCGCGAGACTCTGCCAACCGGGCGTCACACCAAAAACCATTCTATCCAACGCCAGCGCAAAAAGCATGTTCGTATAAATCATGTTTGTAGCTCTTGCCCCACCCGCTCTGCCACCCGCTGATAGACCTTTTGTGAGCAGATACTGCATCGTAAAGCCGCAGACGCCCAGGAAAAACAGCATTGACCACTGTCTGAGGCCGTTGGGGAGCTGGAAGCGAAGTGTGGATGAGATGTGGAGGGGTTGAGCGAGGGAGAGCGCAAGTGCAGCAATGATGGTGCAGAACGTAGAGAAGTAGTTTACAGATACTAGAGCGTGAGCGCGAGAACCGATCCACCGAAGGGTAGTGAAAGCTCCAGCTGCTCCGAGGACTCCTAGTAGAGCAACTGCTACAGCACTAAGTCTTTGCGCTGAAGTCGGAGGAGGAAAGTCAAAATTGATTGTACTGTTTGTGGCTGAGGCGGGTGGAGGTGATGCAGATGAGGAGCTGAAGAGCGAAGATGGACGAGCTATTAGGACAACGCCCGTGAGAGAGACTAAAGACGCTAACTGGTGTGAACGAGGGAAGGGCTCTGAGAGAAAAAGATAACAACCATAGGAAGCGACAGACGGTGCGAGAAAAGTGATCACTACAGCATCAGCAACGGGGAGGTATTGAAGAGAATCTATCGCAGTCGTCAGTTACTAATATCTCATCCCCAGAAAAGAGAGTAGACATACAATACATCCCAAAAATCCCAAAGAATCCCGATATCGCTCTCCCGATCAACAAACCTCTTATCTCTCTCCTCCCAAATGGAAAGTCTGGGACTTTTGACCACCACATCCATGCAGTGCAAAAGATAATCGTCAAGCCTTGCCGAGCAAACAAGACCTGAAAGGGATTCATGCCCTCGCCTTCTAGCTCCAAGATGCGAGTGGTTACATTCATCAAAGCCCCAAACAGCTGCGAGAAAGACACGAGAAACAAGCCTTGGTTCCTATGCCAGAAATCACCGAACTTTGCTTTCCATGTTCGAGGTACTGCGACATGGTGTGGATACGGAGAGAGACTGCGCGCTCTTCCCAACGAGGAAATGGTGCTTATTGAGAGTCGTCTGAAGGCTTCGGGGTCAAGGAGGGAAGAAGCATCTACACCTTTCGGTGGTTTGGGTGAGAGGAAACGGCGACCAGTGTCGCCGCCGTTGAGGGAGACATCGAGGCCAGGGAGCAGCGGGATGGGTTCTTCTTCAACAAGGCTGTTGAATTTGGTTGGAGAGGATGGGAGCGGAGCATATTGTGACATTGTGACCAAAGGGATGCATTGCAAGTAAGCAAAAGCAATCGAATGGTAGACAGCAGAATGAAAATTGATGGATATTATGTACAATGGATGTGAGACATCGGTGAGAGATGAGCCTCGACGTGGACAGGACTGCAAATGATCAAGTGAGGACGGCACGGAGTCAAATAGAAGTGGGATGGATGCGCTGCGACGCTTCCCCGATAGTGGGGCATGCTGGTGAGAATTGTCAATCAGAAGCTATTCAGGAGTGACGAGAAACGCCTCAGCCTTCTGCTTGGCGGAAGACAACCGCCAGCTGCGGAAGTACGCCTTGTGGAAACCCTCTCGAACCACTAAGCTGTCAAGAGAGAATTGGAGAAATGTATCGGAGAGGGGTGGGAAGAGATTCCGGGGAGAATGACCACCAAAGTGGATGAAAGAGTTGAGAGGAGACGGCATCATAGGCCCGGCACGGAACTCAGCCTTGCGCGATTGGCTTGGCTTTCTTGCGCTGGCTCCGTTTTCGCTCACCTTGCATTTCCTTCTCCGCTATGCTATTCTTCTCGGGCCTTTCTTAAGAAGACCTGCATGGAAATGCAAAACTCTCACGCGGGAACAGATCAAAATGCAACAGTCTATAGCGACGCAGTCTTGATAATCTTTTTCTTTCGTTGAGAAATCCACTACCAGTCTATGGATCAAAGTCGTCACGCATAGAAAGCCTGGATGACTTCATGCTGTCATAACGCCACAGAAATGCTCATCTCTGGCCGCAAAACTTAAACGCCTGAGTAAAACGTGACCCGATTTGCGAGGTGATGGATATGCTTTGAAGCGCAGCTTAGATAGCAAGAACAACCTATCCATACCAGCCTCGAATGTGCCGCCGCAATAGGAGTTCATCGACTTGCAACAATGTTTCCGAGTCTCATTCAAGACTCGATTGAGCTGTCTCAAATAGGGGATCCAATCTACCACAAGATGGTAGCTGGCCGATGGTGACAATGCCACAAGTTCCGTAAGGTAGGCTCAATCATTCGTGTTGTGATTTGTACGGAAGCAGTTCATCTTCCATTCGTAGCAGCAATGTTCTTCCCCTTGATCATACGAACACCCATCATCGCCTCTGGATCATCGTCTTCAACACCTAACTTTTCTTCCAAGACCTTCGCACTTTTCATAATCTTATCATCATTCTGATCCACTAGCTTTCGTGCTCTCTCGATCTCAGTCTTCTTTTCCAAGACTTCCTTAATTTTCCCAAGATAGACGGGGTTCTTGCGGCAAGCAAATTTGACATCATCGAGCTTGATCTTTTGTCTTCCAGCAACTTGAGCGGAGCGACCGGTTTCGAAGCATAGCTCGGTGATAAAGTCTGACAACAGTTCGTCGAGCACTCGTTTGGTTTGTTCAAGGGGCTGTGGGACATCACCATGTGCGTAGAGGAATTGCTGCACTAAAGACCATCAGCAATGGTTAAATGAAGAAGATAGAACTTACACTCTTGATCTGTAAAGACCTGTTGACCTCGATTCTTTCCAATACGCGCTCTTGGTTCCATGGTGATTGTTGATCTGACAGAGCCTGGATTATTGCCGCAAGACTTCTGCAAATACTTGAAGATTGATGGTCTACGAAATCTTGAATGGTTTGACCTCTTGGGTAGAAATGAAGAGGAGATGTTACCAGGACACAAGGCTGAAAGTTTAGGGTGTTCGGTAAAACTTCGGATGCAAGAACAAACAACCTGGCCTTGGCTTGCTTGTGCTCCTCTGGCATCTTCTGTTGAAAGTCCAACTCAAGTTGCATCATCACAAGAATCATGGTAAGTGAATGCGAATATACCTGTTTGATGTTCCTAAATAACCCGTCTGCAGTCTGCTCTCTTCAACTTCCAGTCTGCACTTCTCGTGCTCCTTCTCCTGATTTGCACAAGCGCATACTGTCACCAGCTTTTCCCTGCCTTCATGGATAGGAACAAGGAGTCGTAGGTTTACTAATTGATTTTCTTTCTGGGAAATACTCATCGTACTACAGACCCATATGGGGGACCTTCTGGAAATGCGCCCGGGTTGGGGAACGATTGAGTTTATACATAAGTGTGTGTTGCGTAATATTTGCAGTAAGTTGAGCCGGGTCAAAAGCTGTCGAGCATGTCTGACTTACATAGGTTCGGATGTTTATCGGTACTTAATGATATGGAGTGATTGAGCCGGCGTTAAAGGATAGAAAGGAAATACCAGGAGGTTGACTATCAAAAATTTGATTTATGAAAGCTGTGGATATATTATTACAAAGAGTAGCAAGAAGATCTCGCTGCTTTCAGAATACACCTGCGGGTCTCTTATGCCTTTCTAGCACCATGTCCAAACGCCATCGCAAATATTTGATTGACACATCAAATCCGTCATGGTTCATAAACACTTGCCCTCGAACTCTCACTCTCGCCCCAGATGTCTCTACTCTGCTGTTCCACTGCTTTCATGGAGTTAGCGACTTCTTCCAGCCTGGCTACTACGTCCAATACTCCATCATTAACTCTCTTAAAATATCGGTCGTTAGCCTCTCTCCTCTTCCTCGCAAGAAGGATATCAGACTCTGTCTCCTCCTCAAGTGTGTCCCCAATACCGGCAGGACCACCACTGCTATCAGGTCTTGCACTTCCGCTATGCGCCGTGCTTCCGGCTGCATCGAGCAAACTTCTTCCTTCACTCCCAAGTTGTAACCCTTTCCCACCAGTTGACAGGCCTTTGCTGTCCTTGTCAGCACCCTCTCCCACATCATCTACTTCACTCCTAGCCCAAGCCTTTGCAAGCTCAATCTGGGCGATCCTTAAACCCTCCAAAGCTCTCGCATGCTCTGCTCCAAAAGCATGTGTACCACTGGCAGCACTTATTTCCACCTCCTCCAGCGTGCTCTGCATTTGTAGCCATTGAGCATCAGTCTTGTCTGCTTGCTTCCTTCCTTCAGCATCCTGCTGTTGTCTTGGGAGCGCGGGCCTTGGCAAGGAAGTACTGGCCGCTGCGTCAGAAGGCCCGTCCAATCTTGAAACTACATGCTGAGAGAGCCTCGAGCTCTGGCGCAATAACGGCGCTCTGGAAGCATTTAACCCGCTCGGAACTGGAGGTTGTACAGGCGCAACACCAGGAAGGGAGACATGGCTCGCATTCTGCGATGGAGGTCCAAGGAACAGAGATGGTGGTGGATCGCGCAATTGCTTGGCTTTGACTTGCGGCGAATTCGACATGGTCACATTGTTATGGATGGTTGTAATAGAAGATCGATCCAGATGCGCTTCTATTGGACGATTAGCTGCTCCCTGTATGTCACGTGTTTGAACTTTTGGACCCCTCGCTTAGTTCACACACCAAAGATAGGAATTTCAAAATTGTATACTTTCACGACGACCAACCTCAAACCCAACCTTTCGAACCCCATCATCGCCATAAACCGGTACGCATTTACCCACATCGATATCCTTCTCGATTCATTGGAAATTCGAGTCTAACAATTGAATTCTAGCAATCATGGGTAAAGGAAAGCCTCGTGGTCTCAACGCTGCCCGCAAGCTCCACAACCACCGCAGAGAGCAGAAATGGGCCGATCTCTCATACAAGAAGCGTGCGCTCGGCACTGCCTTCAAGTCCTCGCCATTCGGAGGTTCATCTCACGCCAAGGGCATAGTTCTCGAGAAAGTTGGCGTTGAGGCCAAACAGCCCAACTCTGCTATTCGAAAGTGTGTTAGGGTGCAGTTGATTAAGAACGGAAAGAAGGTCACAGCTTTCGGTATGTGATTTCAATCTACGAATTGACTTGGAAAATGGTTTCGGGTTTAGCGGGGATGAACATGCATTAAGATATAGAGTTGGGACATGACTGATAATGATATAGTGCCCAACGATGGTTGTCTCAACTTTGTCGATGAGAACGATGAAGTCCTCCTCGCAGGTTTCGGTCGTAAGGGCAAGGCGAAGGGTGATATTCCCGGTGTGCGATTCAAGGTCGTGAAAGTCTCTGGTGTCGGTCTGTCTGCGCTATGGAAGGAGAAGAAGGAAAAGCCAAGATCATAGATTCTGAACTTGCATGGGACTGGGAAATGGTGTTACATTTGCAATGGTTACCTCGTCAAGAACAGAATTTGATGGGATTGGCATTTTCTGCATGATCAGAGAATCGGCTCACTGATTCCCGAATTTCGCGTTGTCTTGTCTGCGGGTGAAATTTGCCGAGTTCTCAATGATCCGCAGAAGACCGAGATGCATCCAAATCAAGATTTTGACCCACCAAGTTTTTCCTCGACCTGCATGCACGACCGAGCACAGCGCCATAAGTGTGGCTTTCAATTGTAGCTCGCACAACCTAGCGTCATCGAATCCAATGATGGCATTTCAACGGCTCGCAAAATCGCGGTTACATTTACAGATGTAGGTATAGATCTTTCCCCGAAAGTAGGGTTATGCTCGGCCCGCAAAAGCTGTTTCTATACAGTCTAGACCTCTAGCAATATGCAGTTTTCCAAATCTGTCCATCTTCTTGCCGCGGCCTTGCATGCTGAAACATGTTTGCTAGAATTCTAGACCCGAGAGCTTCTGTACGACTATCTTGTAAACTTGTGTAAATTCAACTTACGTACTCTATTGTCGTTATCATGAGCTTTACCAAGTTGACTTTAATTCCATTACTGTCTCCTTTTGGGCATTTATAGTATCAAACAAAAACATTTATTTACAGCTTTGATATGAAGATATGTATACTTCAAACCTCGGAAAAGGTCGAGATTGAAGTTCTATGATCCGCCCATCTATCTGCTTCCAAAAGGTATATAAAGGAGCGACAAGAATTCAACCGCCGTCCCTTAAAAAAAAAAAAAATAAGCCGGTGTAATCTCTATTTTCCGGACGTCTGGATCAGCGGCGCCTTTGCAGTCCCTGGACCACGTCCAAGCATCTCCTTTGGACTCTTCGTCCCAACCATCACCTTTTCTGCGGCAACGCTGCCGTCTGTGTAACCACCCACCTCAATCCCCACTAGACTTTCGCTATCGCTGACCACCGTACCATTGACTGCGGCAACGGTTCGAGAATACAATTCTACGTCATTGAATCCAGTCTGGGTACTTGTGCCAGTGAACTTGAAATCCTGGCTTGTACTTCCAAAGGAAGTGCTGATTCCGGCAGAGGGACTAGCGAAGTAGGATGCGTTTCCAATTTGTGTAGTCGTGAGTTCTGTGCCGGTCAGCTTGCCAACGAGAGGAGCACTGGCTGGAAGGAGAGCAAAAGGTTGGAGGCCGGTAGGGAAGACTGGCGTGCCTTCAACCTGGAGAGTTAAACCCCGGCTCACATTTGCACCGATGGTGAAGTTTCCACTAGGTTGAACAATGTAGGTCGTGTTTGCCCAGAGTGGGTAAGAATATGTCGATTTGTAATAAACTCCTCCAGAAGATTCATCTGTACCAGTGGTGCTCTGTTGGTTTACTTGCACTATTCCCTGGCCTGTATATAGGCCATAGTTCGTTGCCTTGAGGTCTTGTTTCCAGGAGACAACTTGGCTACCACTTGCTGTTTTGACCGTTGACGAAATAGAGACTGTTCGTTGCACATCAGTTGTGTAAGTCAGTGTTTCATTTGCACCAGTTGCATTATGCGTGAGGCGCTGATAGACATGAATCGTCGGATCAGGGAGGCTAATTGTTGGTCGGGTGCCAGTCGTTACAGCGGATGAGTCTGTATCGAGCCAGAGAAATATCTTTCCTGTAACGTACCAACTATCCCCAACAGTTTTGGTGAGTGTACCTGTGCTCTTCCCATCATCATCAATTCCTGCTACACGGATTTCGAAAGAATGCGATTCGCCGTCAGACAGAACAGGTAGCCATGGTGTAATGTCTATCTCATGCTCACGGAGATCGAAAGCGTCTATCCCAACGATAGGGCGCCACAATCCCGGCACCACACCACCAGTGAAAATGACTGGGAATGGCCAATGAACGCCTGCTAATTGGCCATCGATAAGTAATTGAACTTCCCGGAATGGAGAGTAACCATAAAGTGTACCATCAACAGCGTCAAAGGTATCGATGTTGGACTGCAGAACGTTGCTCCACCAAAACTCTTCAGTTGATTGACCACAAGCTGACACAGCAAAGACAGCTCGGTTGACATTTCGGGGGATGGTAATGCTGTTGGTGGCATTATCGCCTGGTACCACGAAAACACTGACTGAGCTTGTGGATCCTTTTCGCGCCGAAATTGGAATRATCTGCGATGCTGGCTCGACTGTTTCTTGACTTGTGAAGAAGGTCGCTGTGAGTGTGGTATAGTAGGAGCCAGTATAAGTGCTGTCAACCAGGTTTCCGAGGTCAAATATAAGAGTCTGAGGAGAGTTCCAAAAGTACAAAAATTCCGTCATGTCTTTGATATACTCCCATCTAATACCATTAGTCGTAGGCTCTGCAGTCGAGGTTCGCCAGACTTCGGTGTCGTTGAAATACATCAGGGCCAGTCGATCATACTGTCGACCGTGAGAGGTGACTGTGAAGTTCATGGCAACCCGGTTGAATTTGCAACTAGGCGGTGTGTAGTTGCCTGAGTATCTGTCAGCCGGTTCTTGACAGAGCAGCATCCAACTTACCGACAAATGGCAATCCATAACTGTAACCGAAAGTGTGGTTCATGAGAAGTTGCTGGCAGCTGTTTGCGAGATTGACTTGGCTGATAGACGTGGTACTCTCGATCCCATTGCTAGAAATCGTCTCATCCGCGGCACCGGATGGTGTCAACACCGGCTGGTATACTTGGAAGACATTCAGAACAGCTGAAGTTGCGGCTGGAGAAGCGACAGCATCTTTGACTAGGCGGGATCTAGTCGAATGCAGTTCGTGCATCTCCAAGTGGCCTTGCAGCAAACAAACGCTCAGGAGCCAAGTGACTCCGATACAGACCGTAACGGAAACCAAGAGGAGCGATGCTACTGTCCCGCGCAGATATGTCCTAGGACCATTCTTGCCTTGTATTCTGCCTAGAAAAGGACGTCTTTGCATGTTTGCTTCGTCAAAGTCAATCGAACCAGATATTTCAGACTGTTTCAACCCCCTATCCGTACCGTCTTTTGACAGGTAAGATCTATTTGCCGGGATTGAAGCCATGCTGGACTTGGAGAGAAAGATTTCGGGAAAGGTAGATCACAAAACCGTACGGCTATAATGTGAGGCTAAAGTTGAGCTGATCAGACTTTCCAAGATGATTCTAAATTGATATAATCAGACGCCGTTGGTAAGGGTTATGTGGTCCCAGTATCGTTTCCTTGCGTCGGAGGCAAGCTGTTGCCCAGAGAAACGGGTCTGAAAGTAATTGAAGACAGCGAATTCGTCTCTTGTCATCACATAGGAAGTTGGCTCACTTCGAATCTTGTTCCAAATCTCGGCCAAGGCGGTTTCCAGAATGTTCAAAACCGTGGGGTCCGAAGCACCCTCAGCACTTTCTCTAGCAATCTCAAGCGCTCTTGCCACAGTGGTAATGGCTGAGTTTAATTGCTCTCCTGTACCTCGATTGTTAATACTCGCCATGTTTGTTGCAGATAAAAGTAAGGCCAAACTGGCTTGGGATAGTCATAGAGAAAAGGTTGTCGCTTCAATGCATGTATAAACAAAACAGAAAGGTCTGTATAGGGATTTTGGTTACAGTCTGGGAAAAGGCTGCGGGCTTCTAGATAATACAAGCAAGAAAGGCAGCAATTTAAGCGGAGACACAGTATGAATACGGATATGGTTGCATACTCCGGCCACGTCAGGCTTTGGTATCACAAGAAATATCGGCGCGCAGGTATTGTCCGGCTACGCAAAAGCAAGCGGCAACTGGAACGGGGGCAAACCATAGATGCCTCTTATTTGTCTCTTTGCACCAGGCCGGCAGATCATCCTTGAAGCCGCGGACAGCGGGAGGGAAAAAGGAGCGAAAGAAACTGACAACTTACTTGTAAGCGGGATGCACCTTTGGCGGAGTTGGCGTGAATTGTCTTATTGGTAGGACCCGAGGGCGGCAAAAGCTGTCTGTTCCACGGTGACCTCGAATCACGATATAAGCCCCTTGCTTGGAAGGATCCACGTCTTGACGGTGAGTTGGGGGTTTAGTAATTGATGTGTATCAAGGTCTAACTGTAGGGCGCAAGCAGTGGACTTAGCAGACGCGGTTGGGTACAAGGGGAGGCTTGGGGAAGGATCTCCAGCATCAAAAGCCGTCTGGGAATCTCTAAAGATGGGCTCTGACAGCTGCTTTGGCCTCGAGTCGGGATTCTTTTTCATCGGGTGAGGAGACTTCACTGGAGAAGTTCTACACCTCAGCTCAGCCAACCAGCCAGCCAGTCCTGGTCTTCTCGTGAACCGTGAGACGGTGAGGACAAGATACGACGTGCCAATCTCAACTCGGTCCTCTCTCAAGTGTCTGAGATGTCGGGGATTCCTGGTGAGTGGATAAGTCGGTCGAATGTGGCGTGCCTGGCTGTGGATTGAATTACGAAGCCAAGTGACAGCTGAGCGGTGCGGGTGAGGTCGAAATAAGGGACGGGGCTCGTTAAGGACGGATTAGTTGGGCATTACGGACTCATTTGAAGGTGCAAGTTCAGTTGCTCATTTGAGCAGAGTCTTTCTGGGGGTATTAATTTGACCGTGGACCTGACTTGTCTAATCTTGGGGTTAATTTAATACCGTATCTGCCTCCTGGCTATTTCTGCCAACCCTGGACAAATTATCCCTCTCGCTCCCAAAACCGCGTGGTCAGAACTCACAAAATCCCTTCCAGTTTCTGCCTCTGCATCAGGTGAATCGCGGGCCAAACAAGATGCTGGAGTGTGGTTGTCTTGGGGGTGGTTCGGCGCTTGGTGCGGTCTCGAGAACTCGCGGGGATAGGCTGAGTGCCAATGACCCTCGGAAGCTCTGATCTTCCCTTTACTATGCACCCACCACCTTCCCTGTCTCTACCAAACCTTAACCTTACGGCAAGAGGCTTAAAGACGACTTTTCTTTACTGGGAACCATGTGAGCGTTCGGCCTTTTACTGGGACACTCCTTTCTCCGGTTGGATACCAGTCCCAGACTCTCTTTACCAATGGCGTGGACGCTTCGGCAGTAGCAGCTATTAGGGGGGGAGAGAGAGAGAGAGAGAGAGAGAGAGAGAGAGAGAACCAGAGACAGAGACAGAGCCAGAGCCAGAGAGAGCCAGAGACAGAGACAGAGACAGAGACAGAGACAGAGAGAGCCTGATATTACGTGCTACCTACCTAGGTATGCTGTCTCAAGGACAACGCGCGTTAGTTCGCCAATTCTCCTGACCTCACTCTCTTCCACCCTTCATCGCTCCACCACCCACCACCGCCGTCTTGCTTTCTCATCTACAGTCAGTTGTTCATGTCCCAATTAGGCAACAGACCTGGCTCCGTGGATATTCATGCGTCTCGGTAACACAAGACTCTCTCGCACAAGAAAACGTGCTGGCCAGACTGAGGGAGATTGAAAACTCCTAACCAATGATGCCACATGCCACATGCCACATCCCCGACAAACCTATCCACATCCAAGTTCGGAAGTAAACCATGCAGATCGATTTATCCTCATCTTTCTCTCACCATCCCACCGACAAGCACTCCGACTCCCCGCTCTGCATGGCTGAAGAGGCCAGCCACCACCATACTCGATATGGATTCATCGCCGTTCCAGTTGCTTTACTTATGACGGCAGTCATTTTTGACAGCTATTGCTCATAACCAATTGCACTCGGGTTGTACTGCGTCGCCAAGCTCTGTCACATTACCGCGACCTCAACCAAGGCATCGCCCACACGCGGGTGCCACATCAGCAGCCGTGAAATTTTACTGCACAACGGCCGAGTGAAGCTGAGGTCGCAACCCGCCAGACCGGGACAAAACACTTACCGGCGTTACGCTGCTGTGCAGGCCAAGAACGTGCTCCCGCATCAGCAACGACTCGGAAAGATATCTATGGCTTGCCTCGGTGCCAATTAAACAATCACTTCTCCAAAAATGTCTTAGAGACCGCCGGCGAGAACCTCTACCGTTGACGAGGGCGGGATGTTTCCCAAGTTGCCATATGACCCAAACTGACTACCTAAGTAACTCATCTCCCTTCCCAAAAAGGGAGGAGCATTTTCTAGCTTGATCCATGACGGCGAAACCTGCCCAGCGACAAATGCAGCAGATTGCGATATCACCGTACCCGGCGCAGAGACCCGATGAAGCGAGAAGGCTTTCGCCATGAGAAATATCTAGCACGCTTCATAAAGATAGCACAGCAACTTTTCTAGCTGAAGTGTTTCACGGTCTGCATCTTGATCGAATCGCTTGACGTTTGATTCACCCAACAGTTAGCGAAACTCGGTGTTTAGTTTTCTGCAGCTTTCGACTTTCGCCGCCCAACCATGATTGAAATAGGTTTCACGTACAGATAACTCTTCTATTCCAAAAAGTCACCCCCACTCCTTGAGGTTTCAGATGCAAAGACCGAGGAGTCTATACTGTATCACGTGATGACCATCGTATATGATTCTTCCTCGCATGAATCAATTTCAAAGCCACAAGAGGATCTGTAATTTGCTTCAATCCAAGCTTCTTCGAGTGCTAAAAACCATCAAGTAAAGAGAATACGAGAGACAACACTTAGCACACTTGAAGCTCAAGGCCGAGAAATAGCGGCTCGCTCGCTAAGCGAAAAAGAGCCGCATTTTCTTCCTGTCAATCATTTAGCAGCTCGGAGTCCTGCTTCGCCTCAGCTTACGTATCATCTTCCCTAAGCAACATTAAAGTTGACATTAAGCTCTCACGGCGCTCTTGATCGTTGCGGACTGCTTAGAAGAACTTAAAATTCCTAGCTAACTATTGAAAGCAAGTCAAGGTGATGTAGCTTACCGCTTTCACAAGCTAGCTCAAACTCATGCCGTCACATTGTTGCAGCTCACTTGCTCTGTATGTTCATCGCCGTTTCTAGACCAACTCGATTCAAGCTAGATGAGTTTGTTTTATCTGATAAATAAGTACGAAAGGCATTGTTTTTAGACTGCACAGATTCTTGCTACTTCCACGACCACAATGTTATTGCATTTCAGCAATGCCATCAACATATACTTTGTTAAAGGAATGAATCGAGCTTATCTGTGCCACAGAGACGTATAAAGTACAAATAATAGGGTAATGTCTTTTAAGGGTAGAAGGATTCCATCCATCTTCAACATATTTGTCGTCGCATGAGATGCTTCATTTAAGAGGTTGAAATGAACATCAATCAGCAAATACTTCAGCTTCTTGTCTTGTACCTCTTACCATTCCACAGTTTCAAACTTCTAGCTGCTAATTGAAACTTTGAAATCGCATGGTTTAAAATCCTGTTGTTCCCCTTTGTCAGATCGTAGCTGCTAGACGACTGTCTTAGCCTCACCACAAAAGAGGAAAGCGCATCTCGATTTTGTGATAATTATTTTGGCTGTCTGCTGAACTATATTCAAACATGATCCTAAAGTCCGAACAGGACTCCCTTCATTCCTTACTTCCCAAGTCTCTCTCTTACTCCTTTGATAGATTATGCCAGCAAAAACCAGATCAAGGACTCCCTATATCCTCTCACGGTCCTCCGTGAACCGCGCATCGACAGATTGTTACGGCAGCCTCGGACTTATGTCTAATGGACTTGAGTTATCACCTTTACTACATCTCTATCCTTATTTGCATATCACTATACTGTTTTACAAACACGCCTCGCTCCGTGGCGCTTTCGACCTCAACTCCATTGCATATACCATCTGGCTCTCAGCCTCTCGAAATCCTATACTTCCACAGCAAACTTGACCTTCTCTCGAATTTGAATCTGGGCGGCGCTATTCAACAACGATACGCGCTTCGTCTAACCGTTTACTTCTCATCTCGTGCAAAGTAACCTTGCAATTCGCAGCTCCTAGTCTCTCCTTGCTGAGCATTTCGTGCGTTGAATATCTTACTTTGTCAAAGCACTCACCACCGGCACATATTCCACACCGTCAAGAATTTGTTTCATCAAACACGGCGTGCAACAAGACCAATGACGAGAAGTTGCTGACCTCTGAAGATTCGTACATCACTCTTATCCTATCAAACCGAAGAAATGAACCGGACAACGTCTCATGGAATACCGCAACAACAATTGGGAGACTTAATAGGACATGTGATACCAAGAACGTATCAGCCTGGCTATGTGGTTCTCTCATATTTAATGAGCTACGTTGGAGCATGGACATCATTAGAACTTATCAACAGGAGAACGTCAACGCGGGGCCTATATAACTGGTGATTTAGTCTCGTCATCCAAATGCTTCATGTCTCTAATTAATTCTCAGGCTAATACTTACTGGTGCGTCAATGTCCTTAGGTGGTGTTTCTACCTGGGGTATGCATTTTATTGGAAACCGTGCCATTATTCTTGGTAAAGGTGAAGTTGATTTACAGATTGTGTATAGCGCAACCTACACAACCCTCTCCTTTTTCCTGCCAGTCCTGGTTCTACTTGGGGCTTTTGGAACTGTTGGTGCACACGATTGGCTGAGTGTTCCAAGAGTTGTACTCGGCGGAACACTGGTGGGCTTAAGTTTCTGTGGGATGCATTACCTGGGTCAGGCCGGAATCTCAAACTATGATTGCCATTACAACGTTCCTTATATTATTGCAGCTGCTTTTGTAGCTATCTCGGCGAGTATTGGAACACTTGTGCTCTTCTTTAGGTTTCGTTCGTCCTGGAGGAGTTCTTGGTGGAAGCGTGCACTCTGTGCTATTCTGCTCTCTGGTGCTGTTTCAGGGCTGCATTGGCTGGCATCACTTGGTACATTCTACCGCCTCAATAAAATTGGCCTTTCACATGGAGATGATACTGCTTGGAATTTTGCGATAATTGTTGTTATTGTGCTGGTATGTTTGAATCGCCTTTGAATCATTATATCTAACATTGCAAGTCTGTTGCTGGATGTCTATGCCTTGTATTTCTTGCATTGATCGCCCAGAGACGTGCAATAAAGGCTGGAATACGAGCACAACAACTTGTATTGGCGGCTATTGTATTTGACCATGATGGAAAATTGTTGGTTTCACCTGAAGGTTTACTTCCACTCCGGAAAATTACAAATGAATGGCAGGAACGGGTAAGTTACCAATTAGATATCTGGTGATAAGTTGACACCCTATAGTCTATGAACGATGTGTTCAATATATCTCATCCCGTGTTTCTTTGGATGTTTAAAACAAGTCGTTACTGGCTCGGGGTCTCGGATTTAATTCAAAGTATGCGAAATCACGTTCGTCTGTCTGGCATAAGGGGGAGACGTGGTTCAAATGAAGATGGAAAACTTTTGAACGAGGAAGGAACCCCAATTGAACACTATTCGCTGATTTTCCAAGAGTTGTTTTGTGTGACTGCTGCTGACCTTGCGGTGGACTTGAACCTGCCACTTGAGAAGATGGGAATCCTCTACGATGAAATCATCAACACAGGTTATGTCAGTAGTGCTTTCAAAGAACGCAAATCTAAGAGGAGCGATGCAACTATTACCAGTTCAGTTGTCGACATCGAACGTGAAGCTCTTGGTTTGCCTATTGTTGGAAAAGGATTACTTCTTTTTCTAGTCAGTCGTGTAAGTAGGCTTGAGGCTGAAGATCTTCAAGCGGCTGGATACCGTTTTGCGCATGCTAACTACGTCGCACCTATCTTGGCGCTCAGTTTGCAGCTTCGGCTGGCAGCCTTGAAGCGGCGGATTGAGATAATGAAGGAATATGTTACAGATCCTCATATGCTCGAACCAGGAGTACACTTTGCTATTTTCGCAGTTCGAGCTTCGTTAGCTATTGGCCGTCATGGTTTCGATGTTCTTGCCCGAAAAGATGCCAAAAATCAATTGCCAACTATGCTGATCAATGTTCCTCATCTAGAGGACTGGCATCTGGAATACCTAAAGAAGATGGATAACATGAGCGTGTCACAGTGTGTCAAATTTCTCTTCAAAGCGGCGAAGCCAAACAACCCTGTCAAAATTGAGCAAAGCTTTGCAGAGCATCTCCTAGCATCTCTGGAAGCTCTGAAGGACGAGATCAACGATCCCATTTTTAATGATGCTTTGCTTATCACTAAGCCATTTGGAGCACCCTGTTATGATGCAGAGCATGATGCATCTCCAGAAGTAGCTCAAGTCATCACCTTCAAGATAATCGTCCCAATTCACGGGCGTGCACCAGGCAAGAAACTCGAATTTGTGCCGTTGAACTTCTTCAAGGCTTGTCAGCACATTTACAAGAATTCTCCCGACCACGCTGTACTCTCAAGAAAGACCCATCAAGATTTTACCCTACTTCTCGGTCTAGATTCAAAGCAGAAAGATAGCACCTCACCAAAGTTGCGACTTAGATCTTCATTCAGAGGAATAGGCAATCCTGAGAGAGCAATCAAACACGACGTTAAGATGGACGAAGACATGCTAATTGATTCTCATCTTTCCACTCATCCTGAAATGCCATCCCGTGGACTAAGTAATATCAAACTTTGGAATCGGCGCCCTAGGACACCTGACCGCGAGTCTGAGCAGAACCTTTTTGCGCATGATTTTGCGGAGACAGATAACCATTCGGGGACTAGTACCAGTCCAAATGGGCAGGACAGCTCTCCCAATTCTAAACTTTTAGGCGTCGAGCTAGCTCAAATGGGGAATGGTAGCGGTCCGAAGAATCATAGTCCACCAGCAGGTGGAGAAGAGGAGATGACAACCTATATTGACGAGCTATTCAAACTAACTATTACGACAAGACAATTTCAATGAGTCGTTGTAGTATATATAGCTACTATGATGTTGGAATCGTTGTGGTTGAATACCGGAGATTGAAGGCACTTTCTAGATTACGGGTCGAATTCAATGGGAGATCAGTAGTAGTAATGTATAATCTTGACTTCATATCGGACATTATAATGAATCTTGAAGTGAAGCTGAAGCATTGTTATATAGGTCACAGATGCACATTAAACTATGCAATTCATTGACTTAAAAATGCATATCTATACACCAGTTCCATCTAAGTGTATCTGAGGAGAACCATAAATCTTGTTCAAAAGCAACGGCAACACCTCAGTTCGCATAGAGCAACCCCTTTTGGGAAAGAAAATACTATCTGCATACATTCAACATCATTTTCCGTGCAAGTAAGCCTCAATCCTCAAATATTAGCTGCTCGTCCATCCAATACGGCTCAATAAAACGAGCCGCAAAGTCCACCACTGCTCGCTCTCCATTCTCAATTGCATCGCTCTCCGGCTCTGTACGAGCAAGAACCCTTGAAGCAGGACGCCTCCTGTTCGATGAGATCTCGAGAAGAGGCGTGGTACGGACACCGGGGAAAGAGCGCTGGCGGTCTCGTTCGTAACCCAGCCGAGTGGAAGGATGGTCTGGTGCAGGTCTTGGTGAAATGAAGAAAGGCTCCCAGACCCTGGATGAGTCTACCGGCTGGCTTACGAAGGATTCTACGTCTATATACTCATCGCTACGACGATGCGGCCGTGGTGGAGGAGTGAAGCTGGAGGGCCGCGCGGGTCGTTGTGGTGCTCGCCTCTCTTCCTGAAAGGGGGCATGGGAGCTTGGTGAGGCATGCCGGGCGGGGAGATCGCTGTTGAGACTGTACAGACTGCCTGCATAGTATGGTTGACGGCGAGATTCGCGCGGGGTGGAAGGCCCGCCTTGTGCAGTTAGGCCACTGAAAGAGTGTGCAGCGTTGGGGTTGCGTCGGCGGGTGCTGTTGGCCCTCTGCAGGCGGAGGGGCTGATCTTGATATGCTTCGAGATCAAGCTCAAGGATGATGGGAATCTCAGCATCTACACCCGGTACTCCATGCTCGAGTACAAGTCTCTCTCTCTGTCGCTGCGTCGTATTCTCACCGTGCCGATTCTCTCGCCGAGTTAGGATTTCGGCCTGCCGATTTATCCCTTGCCAATACGGCAGACTCTCTTGGTTCTGGTGAGGTGGGCTTGGAGGAGCCGGGACGCGATTCTCAGATGGCTCGGGGGGAGTGAGAAAGAGTGGGAGTCCCATATTGGCCCGTCGGAGTGGGTGATGCTGTTGCTGTGGAAATATCGTGACGTGTGATTCTGAACGTGAGCAAGAAAGTAAAGTACAAGAGAGGGATGAATGCCGTGCTTTTGAAAGCACAGATGAAGTATCTGAGATTCAAGTATTTGGAGAAGTTCAAACAGAAGGGTTCTGGAAAAGAAGCAGAATTGTAGTGGGAATATATAGGAGAAACCTTAGTCAAGAAGAATTTTCGGACATTGGTTTTTCTTAATTGTCCCTGACATAATTGAGAAATTCGGAAATGGCCCTGATGGCATCCGTCCAAGACGGCGCACTTGATGGTGTTCAAATTCGGCACGCTTGCTGTTCTGGGAAAGGGGAGCGCTTTTAAGCGTGTTATCCAATCATAAGCTATGTACGGCCCGCGCACAATCCAACTCGGTCGTCTCGTCTGAAGGGAATATCTTTGCAACGTCTTGGATATTAGTCGAAGAATGGGTCCCATTCTTCTCCTCCTCTTGTTTCTCGATAAATCACTCTTCCATCATCGTAATACTTCGCTCCCCAATATCCCACTCGCCTTCTATGACGCCGCTCATCCTCATATGGATCATCTCAATCCTCAGCCCGCCTTGATCTCCTGTTTCTCTCCCTCCCACTTCCATTAGCCTCCACAGTCGTATTGATTACTATCACTCTTTCTCTGCCATCCCAATCGTCTTCAGCCTCGAACCTTCCTGTCGCACTTCTTGATCTGACTCTCACGCTCCCTAATCTCCTTCTCATATTCCGTTCACGCGTAGGACATGGGTATCCGGCGGGTAGCGAGCAGCTTCTACTTCTCGACCTGGTACTTATATCAGGTCTATCGCTAGAGTTTGCGCGTGATCGACGCCCTCTGTTGATACCTTCCCCGATATAACGGCGATCCAGCCTACCGCGACTATCAAATAACCCTTCGAAATCATTCCAAGGCGACGTTCCCCTCAATCGTGGTAATATAGATGGCCTAAATGGGTTAGAAGGTGGAGCTGATTGGGATCTTCCTCTTCTGCCTTCATTCCTTGAGTCGCTTTGGCCAGGTCGAAGTGCAGGTGGCGGCGAAGGTCTTGGCGGAATATGTTGTACGATTTGCGGAGGATGTCTTCTCCATCTCGTACCAAGTTCCTCACTTAGGAGATTTCGACCCATCGACCCGGTGTCGAATACTCTAGATCGAGAGTTTTTCCTACGAGAGGAATTGAGAAGATAATCCATAACTTTGATGACATCTTGGGGATGTAATTCCAGTAACTCCAAGGATTGGATATCCGCCCTGGCCAAATCACTCTCATTTATCGACATCTCTGAAAATTTATGAGCATACCTGGTGCTCCGCTCAATAGGAATGTCGCGAGTGCAGAAGAATATCAACCAGAAATCGTATCCTGATACCTGCTGAAAGCTATGGCTAGCATTTTGATTTTCGCCAGATGAAATTGCATTTTTATCTTCGCTCGCGGACGAAGATCCAATATCTGACAGCCGGTTCATTCCTAGAGGGACACCTAGCACGCCATCAATGTAGCTTAGATCATTGGAAGATAATTTGGATAATGGAATGACGATTTGGGTGTCGTCTCTTCTCCGAAGAAGCACTTGATCCTGTCTTAAAGCTAGAAACTTAGCCTCTACAGTGAATGAAGTAGATTTTTCGGTCCAAATTCAAAGTTTAGTTTTTTCGAATTCCGCGGTATCTGAATGGCTCGTTGTTTTCATTGACGGCTGACCGCGATGAAGTGGTGAACGATCTTGACTATACTGGCCGAAAGACTGAGGATCATAAACGCCATGGCTAAGTAGTATCTCAGTTATAGTTTCGTCATTTTGATCCATAGCTATTTCGAGCGCTGATTTTGCAGAAGAAAGCTGTCCCGTTGTTTTATCATTTGGTGATGCCCCATACTCGAAAAGTAACGGCAGGCAACGATGATGCCAGTTTTTGACGGCTAGTAACAGAGGTGTATTGCCTTCCCGGTCTCTAGTATCGATATTGGCACCTGACTTTATTACTAACTCGATTCGTGTCAGGTTTCCCTCTCGGCACGCTTCTAATAGGAGCCGATCTTGACGCTGCTGTGACAAAGACCTTCAATAAATCTGGGGATCTTCTTCTTTGATCAATGACGGCAAGGAGGATAGTGGGAGATTTAGAGTAGGTTCGATGCTTACCTTCAGCGGTCCTAGCAACACTTTCGTCGAGGAACCTCTGAATCGCAACTTTAGAGCCTTCTTGTTGCATATCTAAGTTGGCGAATCGATTCTGGAGAGTATGGATCTCGTCCAATAACTGGGTTTGACCTTCTTTGAGACTCCTCGTGTCTTTGGCTTGGGCCAACCTTTTGACATTCAAGTCAATTTCTGTGTCATGCTTGAATTGATTTACATCATAGGAATATAAAACTCACCCTCTAGCAAATCCTAGTGCAATAGCGAGAGTACACTTGTGTGCCTCTAGACTGACCTTGAGTTTCGCCATCCTTTTGTGACCAGAAGTAGCCCACTTCGTTGCACTATTTCCTACATGTTTTAGCAACCTCTCTATGCTATCCATAACTGACCGACAATTTGTTATTATTTTGAGTGTCCTAGATCTCAAGGAAGGCACTTGATCAAAGCCTAGATCGTGACGATTCTCATGAATATCTAAGAGAGTTTTGCGGATATCATCTAGCTCGTCTTTGAGAGCAGCCATATCTTTTTTTGCTTCCCGAACTTTCTGAATAAAGGACTTGATAACCTCTATCAGCTTTGTGATGCCGGTTAAAATGCCTGCGCAACCGGCAACAATGGCCACAGTAGGTTCTGCCATGGTAAGGCTGTAAGAAAGTCGTCAATGGACGAGGCTCTAGAAAGAATGTACAAAAGTACTCCTTGAATTCTGGACCAGGGTGTGTCAGCTTCTAAATTCAGACGCATTGGCTATGACGCTTAGCAATTGACTGATCCAGAGAAGGAAAGAAGGAAGTAATGAAGAAAGGAATTGGAAGTGAGGTCAGGAGAAGCGGCTAGATAAAGCAATGCTTGACTAAGCTAGTCCAACCTCTTAGGATGTAGCACGCAATTGGAGAAGAGTAAAGAGAGCCTTGTCAGGCTTCAAGTAAAGTCTTCTTGAAATGAACCTAAGCTTCAACAGGGAAGTGAAATGTACATGATATAGAAAGAGCGGCTCTTGTCCTTCGATGACGAGGATAGTCTCGAAGATGTCTCCGAGATTGTTCTTGCAAGTTTTCATTCCCTCAAACGGTTGAATGAGGTACAAACCAGAGAACACAAAAGGCTTTGGGCGCTCGGGCCACTTTCCAGTCGAATCTTATCGCTGAAAAGTCATGGCGGGGTCATAAATTTTTATAAACTCACTTGAGCACTGCCAGCGCAATGGCCTCCACTTCCGATCCCGTACGAATATCACATCTCGCCGATTTCAAGCCTGTAGCGCTCAGCCGAGCTTGGGTTTCGATTCCGAATCCGAACGGCCTTCCTCTTCTTGCGACGGCCACTTCCGATAAGACAGTACGAGTATACAGTCTACAAAACTTCACCTTACATTCTGTACTTGAGGGGGGACATTCCAGATCCGTGAGAAGTGTGGCATGGAAACCGAAGGTGGGAAAAGGCACTGGAACATTATGCATTGCCACCGGCAGCTTCGATGCGACAATGGGGATCTGGAGGCGACAGGAAGGCACAGGGCACGAATTGGAAGAGGCAAAAGAGATATATGCTGAATCTGTGGAGGATGACACTCAAGAAGTCGAGATTACCCGAGACGCTACAGTTAGACCCACCGCGAGGATAATGAATAACAACGATTCCGATAATGATGACGATTGGGAATTCGCAATAGTGCTTGAGGGTCACGATTCGGAGGTCAAGAACGTAGCGTACTCTCCGTCCGGACAGTATCTTGCAAGTTGCAGTAGAGATAAAAGTATCTGGGTCTGGGAGGAGATCGGAGACGAGGGAGATGACGAGTTTGAGACCGTTGCGGTCCTACAGGACCACACCGCAGACGTAAAATGCGTTTCTTGGCGAAAAGATGATGGCAATGGAGAGCTGCTTGCTTCTGCAAGTTATGATGACACAATCCGGTTCTGGCGCGGAGACGATGAGGGAGAGTGGAGTTGCGTGAGTGTATTGGAAGGACATGAAGGCACCGTCTGGGCATTGGAGTGGGAGCCAGAGGTCTCCATGAAGAAATTCGCACTCGAGGAGAGGGAAGATGAGAAAGACGATTATGCCCCAACATCAGCGAGGCTACTATCGGCCTCTGCTGACTGCACAATCCGGGTATGGAGTCAAGTTCCGACCCCCCCAGCACCAAATCGCCCTTCATATTTCAACTCTGGTATTCCGTCAACCATGCGACCGAGTTTGGCCAATGAAACTTGGGAAAATACAGCTACTCTACCCAAAGTTCATGAGTATCCCATCTGCAGCATAAGCTGGAGTCAGAAAACGGGCCGGGTCGCTAGCACTGGCAGTGATGGGAAAATCGTTGTCTACGAGGAGAGAACGAAGGGTAGGAGTAGTGTTGGCGGAGAGATTGAAAGGGAGTGGGCCATTGTAGGAGTTCATGAAAGTGCTCATGGACCGTATGAGGTGAATCATGTTACTTGGTGTGGGAGATGGGATAGTGGTAGAAAAGGGCAGGAGGAGATGCTTGTTACGACTGGCGATGATGGACTGGCCAAGGCGTGGGCTGTCGAAGATCTGAGTAGAGGAGATGCTCCATCGGTAAATACGGCTGAATAATGAGGATAGAGCGGCCTTTGGTTGACGTGTTGAGACATTCTTGCATAGCGAATGGCGCTGGGTGCATAGAGGAGCATGGATTAGCTTCCAAATGGATGGTAGAAGTTTTTGTAATGCGATGCTGAATCCGGCGAAGCTGAAAAACACTATATATCAAATCCTAGTCCCTAGCCTCAAGGCAATGGATGACTTACCGTACTAGGTTATCTTATCTCAGATCGAACACTTGGCTTCGAATATATCTGTTTCAGCCGAGTACCTGCTAGGTCTCAGCTCCAGTTGGCTTTTCTGATAAGGTTACAAGCCCAGCTACGAAAGTTGAGGCTCCCGGAACGTTGTTATGTAGGCGATATTGGACCTAACACCAGGAGCATTTCTTCTCAGCTGGAGGCAGGGATGCCTCGAGATGGCACTCCTTTCATTGGCACACGATCTCAGTCTGCATCTCAGCGCTTGCCAGTGTGCATTGCATCTCGAGACTCTCCAGCAAGAATGGAGAGGGATCGTATGGCGCATTGTGCGTGGTGTTGCGTCGGGCTGGTTACACGGCATGAGCTGGTCCAATGTTGATTCCTATCGTAGCTACTCCCCAAGCCATGAACGCGGGACCGCCCTGGAAGCGAACCAGACATCCAACCAGCGGGACGAGCCAGCGCCCGCTTCGGCCGTTTCGCGACCCTGAGCAAAAAGGCTTATCTCCCTTCGTTGTTCTTAATGGAACTTCTGTAACCTCACTACTTTCTCTGCAAAACCGCAACACGAAACAGATCCCGATGGATTTCAAGGAGTCGTCACACCCCGTCGTCGATGATGCGGCTGACCGCTCCGACGAGACCAGTGTGTTCGGGGACACCCCAGACGACAAGAAGGACATGACCAGGATGGGGAAAAAGCAAGAGTTGATTCGGAATTTCCAGAGGATTTCCGCTTTCTCGTTTACTGTCATTCTGACGGCGACGTGGGAGTATCTGTTGATGCAAGTGTCGCGTGCGCTGAAACATAACGCTGTATGCTAATAAACAACCCAGTGCCAATTCTCAAGGTCTTCAGAATGGCGGTCTTGCTGGCTTGTGGTGGGAATGGGTCTGGACGTTCTTTGGATTTGGAATCATCATGATCTCTCTAGCTGAGATGGCATCGATGGCTCCTACCTCTGGTGGACAGTACCATTGGGGTATTAAGAGATATCTCATTGCGAAGGACAATGACTGACAAACCATAGTCTCGGAATTCGCCCCTCCAAAATATCAAAAGCCTCTCAGCTATCTAACAGGTTGGATGTCGGCCTTGTCATGGCAAGCCGGCAATGCTTCAGGTTCATTTCTCACTGCAGGCATGATACAGACTCTCATCTCAATCAATAACCCTAACTATGACCCAACCAATTGGCAAGAGACGCTCTTGATCTTTTCAATGGTCCTGATCTTGTTCGTTGCCAATGTCTGGGGAGCAAGAGGAATGCCAATCATCCAGAACATCTTACTAGTCTTTCATATTGGTCTCTTCCTCGTCATCGTCGTTATTCTTTGGGTCAAGGCCCCGCACAATACAGCAAGCGTAGTTTTTACCGAGTTTACGAATGGCGGAGGTTGGTCATCGATGGGAGTAAGTCTCATGATCGGTCAGATTAGTGCCATCTACTCTTCAGTGGGTTCTGACGCGCCAGCACATATGGCAGGTAAGACCTATACTTCTCATTATACTCCTGGTCACTTTTTCAGCTGAATAGAATACTAACCTTGAATTCCTCTATGCAGAAGAAGTGAAGAGCGCAGGATTGAACGTTCCAAACGCCATGGTATGGTCCTACGTCCTAAACGGCCTCATGGCAACTGTCATCCTAGTGACCTACCTCTTTGCCATCCCCAGCCTAGACGATGCCCTCAGCGACCCATCCGACTTCCCTTTCATCTATGTCTTCCAACTCTCACTCTCCCCCTCGGGCGTAAACGCCCTAACCATCCTCCTCCTTTTCCTCGTCATCGCCGCAAACATCGACTACAACGCCTCCACTGCACGGCAGACCTTTGCCTTTGCGCGTGACAAGGGATTCCCGTTCTACAGCTGGCTCGGAGCCGTTCACCCTAAGCTGCACATCCCAGTCAATGCCATTGCTACAACATGCACGATAAGTTGTCTCTTAGCACTCATCAACATCGGATCCTCCGTGGCCTTTAATGCAATCATCTCACTTCAGATTGTAGCTCTCATGTTCTCCTACACCATCTCCATAAGCTGCGTTCTCTACCGACGGCTCTACCACCCCGAACTCCTGCCACACGCCAGATGGAGCCTCGGCAAATGGGGAGTAGCCATCAACAGTGTTGGATTAGCGTACGCGACCTTCGCATTCTTCTGGTGTTTTTGGCCTGCCCAGACCCCGGTCGATGCTCAGAGTATGAATTGGGGTGTCGTGATGTTCGTCGGTGTCGGACTCGTCTGTGCGTTTAGCTATCTAGTCCAGGGGAGGAAGATCTATAAAGGTCCCGTTTCGACCGTGGTGGGGAGGGAGCACGAGCTGTGAGGGCCTAGTAGTAAGGTTGGAGAAACCTGGTTCTTCGATTGATCCAGTTCAAATAATCACATTGCTCGTGCTAGCTGTAGCAATAAGAGTTGGAAACCCATCTTCACATCTAAGTTCAGTGTGACATAGTACCCAGAAGACGAGATTCAACCACTGCTCAAGTAATCGTACAAACCTCGAATCCTGGTCAGCGAAAATCGTTAGAGGCTCATCTCCGTGACCAAAAACTCAGCTTCCCAAGAATGAAAGTAGAGCGGTCTGCTCATCTCTCGGGGGGGGGAGGAGGAGGCGGCGGTTGAACCAAGAGAAGAGGAAGCCGAGAGGAGACTAGGGATATCTATTACCGGCCCTGAATTCTTTTCCTTGCAAGTGATTACCTCTGGCCTGTACACTACATTGAAACTGCGTCGTTTGGCGAGGGATGATGGCATAGCCGTTCTATCCGTCTCTTTCCCTATAATGTTGAATGTTGTGCTTAAGACTTGGATTGACTCTAAACGAGCGTATAATTCCAAGAACACTCGTTTTTTCAAGACTTCTATAACCAAGCAACGTGTGAAATAAACATCAACGCCTATAGACACGAGGAACATCACTAGATATAGACAAGAGTAGTATTGATAATGATTATATTCTGATCCTAGATCGTTCTTCTTTTCTCTCCTTGCGGTATCATCTTGTCTCATCCTGACCCATTCCATGCAATGCACCCCTAACCCAACCGAGAGCGCCGACCAATGTAGTGTTTGTAAAGATATTGTACTCGAGAAGACGCAAAGAAGATATATACAAACGCTCCTACCCAGCTCATGAACCCCAAATGATTCTAAGGCTTATTGAAAACCATCTCAAACATAGTAGCTACTCCCCAGCGCCTTACAAGCTTGCGAATCGGTGATAATGATGATAAAGCAGATGACCTCGCCATCCCATCCCATTCCGTTTTCCTTTTGTATGCAGTGTCCCATTTGCCCCTCGTTGATTCTTTCTTTCGTAATTAAAATTTCAGAACGCCTCGCAATGATATCGTCCCGTTTCAGTCTATGCAATCGTTCGCTCAAAAACACCGTGTCTCGTATCGACTGGGCTTTTATTAAACGCACTCGTCATCATCGTCGACGGCATATCCTCGTCGCTTCTGCGGCCTGAAATATTGAGCACGCGGTATAGCAGGCTCTTTCGCTTGCCTTCATTTTCTCGGCTTTCTTTTCGAACTCGTCGTTGCCTGATTCGCCCTACTACACGTCTCGGCGGTTCCCGCTCCCACATGAAACTCTCGGCATGTTGCTCAATAGATGTTTTGCGATCAAGTTCTTCTTCCCATCCATAAAGGTCAGCTGTTGACGTGGTTGATATAGCCGAGTGGACCGAGGTATTGCACGAAGCAATATTGGTATCGAGAGCAAGGAGCGATGAGCCGAGAGTCGTGGTCGCTGTTGATGAGAGTGAGATGTGTGAAGGAGTAGCTGAAACCCAAAGCCCACTGTCCTTATCCTCCTCGAAAATGAAATCCATCGCCGTACTGCACACACTGGTGTCGATTGATAGATGATCATCTCCTCCATCTGCCGTACGGATCGAGATGGCGTCAGTCTGTAGGACCTTTTCAGGCAGTATAGTATGCGGTACTGTCACACTTCTAGCATGATTTCTAAAATTCTTTGCGGCCACGCCGTCCCTCTTGATAGTTGTACAATCCTTCCCAATCCCTAGATGCGCGGTCAAGCTCGGCCTCCTTCCACTGATGTTAACAGGAGAACCAGGATGTGCTTCCAACAGGGGTGATTTGCTACCCTCGCTGAGTTTCAGGCTGGTTCCCCCATGAATCAATGTGGTCGGACTTTTATTTAGAGGACCTGCAAGCTCTGCAACGGAAATAGAAGGAATGAAAAGTGTATCAAGCGGTGACGACGTGACCTGCCGCCCTCAAAATCCATTACCTGACTCTTCACTGGTTTCGCGGACAATAGGATAACGTGTTGAAGAAGTGCTGGAACCCGACCCGTGTCCTGAACGTGACTTTTTCCAGCCGAGCTTGGCGGACATCTTCTTCCAGCTGCTGTTACCTCCATCACGCGAAACCTGAGGCGAGGTGCCAGGCGAGACGTCGTGGAAGGGAATAGACGAGGTGGGAGGTGTGTTCGGTGGCGTCATTGGCTCAAGTGCCGAGTCAGATGGGGACGGCGAATCGGTGCTGTCATCAGTAAGGCTCTCGGTGTTCTCTTTCGAGTGGCCTGATGACCCTGATACGTACGTGGAAAGACGTGACGCAGATCGACCCAAGGCCGCGGTGAGATGAGATTGATGTGAGTGTCGGGGCGATGGACCCGAGTAAGACTGAGAGACGATGTCGCCGCCTGTCCCCGTAATGGGTGGGCTGCCGGATCGTCGGGATTTTGAGGGCGAGATTGATCGCTCATCCAACGAACCAGTCATGTGAGTGTCAACCATAGATTCGTTTGAGGTCCAAGGGCTATTGTACGATTCTGGTCCACGTGATGGGGCCACTGAATTGAGAAAGGGGACAAGGACAGACTCATCCATCAACTCATAAATGATCTTGGCTGCAGGCTCGAGTTCCGAGGGATCCGGAGGCGTGTCTACACAAGGCAGCTGCATCAAGCGATTTCGAACATCTGAAGGTAGGTTGACTTCTCTCGGTCCATTGGGTGCGATGTAAGCGTCCAGTAATTTCTGCCATAACATCCTTACGTATTCGCACTCCGGCGATGCTGGTGATAATGGTCTATGGGAGGATTTTTCGACCATCTCATGATAATGGCTTTCGTATCTCTTCGCATCCATCGTGAACTCCAAGGTTTCCAGGCAGTGATTTTGCGAAAGATATGCCATAAAAGCACTGAGCGTCCATGGTGGTGGGGCTGCATTCGACAAGACTTCCTGTAGCGTAGGTCTGCGTGGACAATATGGACCGGTAGGTATCGAAAGGCTTAGTGGCCTCGAAGGCAAGAAATCTCCTGAAGACATGAAGCCTTCGTCGTCCGCGTCCCAGTCCGAAAGGACCGAGGAACAGCGGGGTGATGTCTCTCGCGATGATATTTTCAAGTTGAGTGAAGGAGGTTTTCGGTGTTTCGACCTTCGCATGGCGGTTCGAAGATATTTCATGGACACACAAGGTCCCGTTCTCCACCTGAATCCAAATTATACTATTGAAAGAGAAACCACCAGTGCGAAGAAAAGAAAAGAGCTGACGTTATCTTATTGACCGCATTGATCGAGGACCCGGATACTTGTACAAAAGCTGATAAAAGAACTCGTTTCGTTTGCTCCCAGGCGGGATCGCTCGAAAGCCCCGCTGTCAAACGATTGTAGCGGTAGAGCAGGTAGTAACGTCGTGGTATGCAGATATCCGTCGAGTGACAGGCAGCCCTCCAATGAACAAGTGAGATGGTTGGGTACAGTGCGGGTATCGGCAGATGGTGATGTCGCTCTGAATACTTCTGGAACAAGGCGTTTCCGAACGGCGGGAACGTGCAAGGCAAGTTGTAGTGACGAGAGGAGAATCGATTCGTCAAGTAAGGTGTGTCTTGGTACACGGAGTGGTTGGTGGAATTATGTGTGACCTTGGGCAAACAGACACCAGGCTGAGAAGACTCGGAACAATCGCAGGTCTGAACTTGTCTGCAACCACTGGTACTTGGATTATCGCTGGAAGGAAAGGGACCGCAGGACAGATCGCAGGTCAAGAGTGATCAAATGTCTTCCGTGTATTCCCAGGTTGAAGATGGGTGGCGTTGACGGTGTTCGGGTTCGAGATGTTCGTCCGTGATGGGTGTGCAGTTCGTGGAAGCGAAGCAGAGTCTTGCAAGACGGCCTTGACCCAAACAGAGAGCGGAAGGGGTATATTAGTTCTCTTGCAAGAAGGTGACGAGTGGCGTGAGGATGCTCAAGGCTTTTGTGCCGGAGAAGTTCGCAGTCTCGTGAGTGGCTTGTGGGACCTAGACTGCTTTTTAGAGACAGAGGTTTCGGATTTCGGGCTGGGTATTTGGGAAGGTGGTGGATGATGGTGGTGGTAGATGGAGATCCACGATGGCTTGCAGGAAGGGCTCTGGTGCCGGGAGGAGATTATTGATCGCGTTTGGGGCGTGGTGTACAGGACGAAGGGTGGAAATATGCAGGTTTGTTTGGAAAGGAGTGGTGGTGGTGGTGGTGGTGGTGGAGGTAGGAGGACGAGAAACGAGGACAACGAGGAGGAGGAGGAGAGGAGAGGAGCGGAGGAGATAATGTGTGGTATGGATGGTGCAGGTTCTCAAGTGAAGCGTGGTATGGGATGGCACGGTAAGGAGGCGTCTGATAGTGTTGTACGGTGATGTTTTGAAAGGCGTGGGAATTTGCGTCGAGCAGAAGAGACCTTGTCCAGGCTTGAGCGCATGGATGAGGATGATGGGGATGAGTGGGTGGATGAGTGGTGGGGGGGGGGGGAAGGACGCACCGGCTGCACACTGACGAGACAGTGGGCGGGCAAGAACGAGTTGGAAAGGGCGAGGAAGGCGACAAGAACACACTAAGAAAATGAGCCAGGGCATTGGAGCCAGTCAGGGTGGAGCGGACGAGAATGATGTATCTGAGACGGGAAAAAGGGAAGGTCTTGGTGGGTGGGAGGAGGGGGGCCAGACCAGGAAGGGGGAGGAGAGAAGGGAAGCAAAAGGGAAAGAATGGAAGGGTGGCCTGAAAAGAATCATGGCCGAAGACTGTGGGGCGCGCTAGAAGCACGCGCTAGAAAGACCCGACATGAGGAAGGGGCGAATGGGACGCCGGCCTTTCCAGCGCCCTTGGGATTACGTCGTAATCTCTTGCCACCCACGGCCAATGACGGTGGCCTCCCATTCCCGATCTTCCGCATGCGGCCTAGCAGCGAAGCAGGAGATGCTTCTTCTCCCGGGCTAGGGGCAAATGCTCACCAGGGGCGCTAGCTCCATGCCTTCCTGAACCAGCCCCCGGCCCTGATTGATTGGCATTTGATTCCCATGTCCCCAATGACCCCAAGCGGGAGGCTTGGCCTGCTTCGACCTCGGAGTAAAACATGGCCGATCGTTGCGTTATGCGCGCGCCCAAAAGGCGACTTGTGACTGTTGAAAACTGGGGCAGCAGAGGGACAAGCAGAGGGACAAGCAGACGGACAAGCAGACGGACAAGCAGACGACAAGCAGACGACAAGCAGAACGACAAGCAGACGGACAAGCAGACGGAGATGATATGTCGTCCAGCAGGACACGATGAAAAGAGCTGCCATGCTGGACGCGCCAACAGCCAGTCATCGCGGTGGCCAGCAACGTGGAAGAGCAACAGAACATGAAGCGACCAGGATGCGCCAACAAACCAGCATCTTTCATCCTCTTTCCCACTCTTCATGCTTTACAGTACATCATCCCTCTGCTCCTCCTCCCCGTCCCCCCGATATAATACCTTGGTGATCAAAATCCAAAAGAGTGTCCCCAAGCACCGCTGCCATTGGCCTTGGGCGCACAAGTCTGCTCGGCACCCGCAAGAACGTGACCACGCCTTCTCCTCTCCCACGCCGAGATATCTTACAAACCCTTCCTAAAACTTTATCGTGGTTTGATCACTCCAGCGCCGTCCAAACGACGCCATCGATCATCAAATCTTAGGCCCTTCCCCTCCGCCTCTGCCGCCATGGGGTGCTGTCAAAACCCAAGTGCCGAGTCGTTGCTGTGGCGCGCGCCTTTTTGCATTAATCTATTTCCATCAGGTCCGCGATGCAAGATGCTTGGGAAAATATAGTATGGTATGATGAATGTGGCCGCATCCGCACCTGTGCAAAACCCACCGTGTGCAGATCCCTTATGTGTGACATTCTTCCAGTGCTCCTGGCGGCCTGTCCCCTTCAAAGCCATGAATTTTGCGTATCCCAGCTATCGGAACTGGAGCTACACCAATGTTAGAAGGTGCCCTATCCGGATATATCATGTGCAGATCAGGCTATGCAATTGCTGGGTGCGAAGAGCCTCGCAGCGAAAGATGCTCGCCCGGAGGAAAGTTAAGCATGGCCATATTAATCAATTCCTGGAATGCAGACTTGCGCATAACATCTCGAGGTCTGGGAAGGTCGTGAGGAATTCCTTTACCCGTGCATCTCAAGAGCCCTGCCACGGTCCTCGGTGCTGACCGTGGTGGTGCTGTCAGCGACTAATCAATTGAAAGCAGCCGCCCCAGCTCCGAGGTTGCCGCCGCCGTCACGACGACAGGAGATAAAGAAATTATACAGTTCTTGATCTTCCGGCAAGGGCTCCGATGGTACCATAATTCTTCCTTTCTTGGTCGTGCCATGAGATTATTGTTTGTCGAACCCTGTCTCGCTGGGGGAGGAGGTGGGTTGCAATTGTGGCGGCCACGAGTTTCGCGGTCACCGATATTCAGATCCGTGCGCCAGTCCGTCAACCTCTGGCTCCTCTCTCCTTCTTGGTGATTTTGGTAGAATGAGCTCATGTTTCCCCCTCTTTCTCCTCTTGACCTGCTTGGACTCTGACTTACAGTCGATCAGTGGATCTGCTGCGTCGCTGGAAGGATGAGCCCGGCCCCTCGGTTCTAGAATGGAGCTTCTTTCCGCCTTGGCCTCATGATTCGTACATTTTCTTCGCAGCCCACGGAGTTTGCAGGATGGACAACCACCCAACGCTGTCCGTGGCAGCACGCTAGAAGTCGAGCGGCGTCTTCTAGAATCCTTCCGCATCCATCATCCCTGCGCCGTGCATTCCTACAGCCCAGGATCTGGACGGGGTGGAGAGAGATTGGGCGTGCCAGCGCTGTCTCCGAAGCGGAGCGGTGGGCCGCCCCCCAGAGAGCACTACTGAGGAGGGAGGGAGTGGAAAAGGAAAGTCACACTGCTTGGCGTCTGCAAAGACTGGAGCCTATACGGTAGTGGACGACGAGAGGATTCGTCGAACCGGACTCGCCGCCCGTCGGAAACCATCCAAAAGGGAAAAGACCCAGCCCAGCGAGAATCAGGGAGCCGCATTCTGTCAGGCATCGCAGCACATGTAGGCATGTCTGTGTGTGTGTGTGTGTGTGGTGGCCTGGTCAGATTTTCAACCATCACCTCCTCGCCATCCTCTCGTGAAGGCCATGACACATACTCGCCATAAGCTGACCTTCCCATTCGTTCCCATCAGCACCTTATTGTGGTGCTTGAATTTACCACCTGAAATGAGCAGTACGAGCGGTCTCTGTTTCTGCCCTTGTTGGGCAGCTCCCGTGGTTACCGTGGGAAACAGTCCGCACTTGTCATCCTGTCCACATTCAGAATTTTCTTTCGCGACGCTGGTGTGTTTCTTGTATGAAACCAAGAGTTTTTTCTCGTCACTTCTTGGAGACCGATGGAAAGCGAGATTGGATCATCCAAATGATTCATGATTAATACTGTCCAGAGATTTCAAGTTATGATCACGTGAGGTTGTCGAAGTTTCCGACTTCCTCAGCTAGGTACCGAGGTAGACAACATAATGAGGTATCTGCTCATGTATATCTAGTCGATAGAGGATGTTCGACTTAAAACGGGTCATGAACCTGCTGTTGTCCCGTCAGCTGCGCCAAGTGCATCTTTAAATACTTTAAGTCTGCTAGGCTTCAACACTTTAACGAATATATACCATTGAGATTTCCTAGTAACATTTTGCTGCAAGATTTTCAGCGCGTGTTGAAAACCCACATATTCATCTCAAGCATATTTGCCATTGTCACAATCTTCGTCTTATGCTCATGAACTAACTCGGCGCTTACTTTCAGTATTTCCATCTATGCTCTCAATTACTGAACTGCATTTGTCGCCTCTCTATTATTCAAGCTGAAATTTTTCATTATACAATGGCGTTCTATTGATCTAGCAAGAATTTCAGCTTGAGAGGAGTTCGAAAGGTCATTTTGTTCGTAGCCAGGGTGACGTGATAAGTCCGGTCGCTCTTTCCACCTATATACCAAGTTCTTATCCTTTTTCAATTTCTATTCCAAACTCAAACGCATTTCATCCACCTCCTCTCTACCATTCTCTGCAACCCAATAATACTACAGTCGATATGGTCTAACGTATTGGTTTGGGGATCCCATTGTCTAGCATCACGCATCACAATGCCATTACCGGTTGTTAGGGGATCTTCAAACTGCTGCATTGGTGGGGATCCGCCATCCCCCACAGAGCTTCCATCCCGGCCTATTAATTCGCCAAACAAGCTTAGCAAGAAGCTGGCAAAGGATGTTGTCCCATCTTGGAGTACAGGGCAAATCAGCGAGATTCAAGCCATATTTGAAGCCAACAAAGACACTCCACCAAAGGTCCACAAATTTAAGCAAAAAGACAGCGTACCACTCATTCCCTTACTCGAGGGTCATGACAAGTCAGATACAGAAGATGGTGCTCCGGAGGTGACGGCCAAGAAAAGCTCAAATACCCTCAAGGCAGTGACGGAAAAATTAAAGAAACATCTTTCAAAAGAATCAGCGCTAAACAAACGGTTTTCGAGATCCAGTGTCGGCACAAGCGAGGAAGAAATTGAGAGGAGGGCCGAATTGAGAAGAATCAGGGAGAAGAGAATCCGAGAGGAGTTGAGCAACGAGGGTGTCTATGATGCTGATGCAAAGTCTCTTTCATCAACAGCAGCTATCAATACTCCTTTGAAGAATAACAGGCCAGCTTCGTGGATTCTAGGAACTTTCATGCCTTTGCCAATGTTGACAGCGCCTAATCTAAGTTTAGAATACGCATCAGTATCGCTTCCAGAGTCAAATTCGGTCAGGGGGTATATATTCTCCTTTGCGAGAATGCTCTTGCTAATTTTCGTAGGCAAAGGGAAGCACTTGCAGCCTTTGCCAGCAATTCCCCGTCTCCAAACACCTATCGCCCCAGATCCAATCCCGTTGAATCAACAGAGAGCTCAATAGATTCTACTAAGACTATAACACGAAGACACAGCATACCCACTACTTCTCCAGTGGAAAGAAAATCCCCATTCCCTAAGGTATACATACCGTCACGGAGGCGAAGTTCATTACCGCCGGTACCTGCAGCACCCATATTACAAGCCCAGAGGTTATCTAGTATTCCAGAGCCAACCAGGTCATCATGGAGACTTTCCTTCTCATCTGAGAAGAGAGGAGAGCAGCTTCGGAGCCTGAGCCAAGAGCATTCTATTCCAATCGCCTTAGCTCGTCCTAGTTGGGATCCAAATGCGCGACCTATGGGCAGATGGCTCCATAGCCAAGGCCTCAGGGTCCCTTCACAAGCTATCGCTACTTCGGAAGACGATCCGGTGTCATCTGTGGCTTCACCATCATACCAGTTCTCGGTTAGTGAGAGCTTTGGTGGTGTTGATGGTATTAGAGATGGCTCACTCCGCCTCAACGAAAAAGGCGTCTCGAAATTATTGTACACACAAGTTCTTCAAGACTCCACTGCATCGGCGCAGACTTCAAGCTGGGGATCACGTCAACGAGAGCAGTCAAGCATAAGCGGGGACTCTCAGTCTTTGCACCCTGAACTTGCTCGATATCTCAGGAACAAGTCAGATTCGTTCCCAATGGGGCATCACCCAAGTATAAAATCATCTGCTACTGTAGCTGAAGGATCTTCATCATCGTTCTATCCTTCGAAGGATAACGACTTGCAGTACTCGCCGGCCAGCTCCCGATTTAATTTACTCTCCATGTTAAAGATTGGTAAGAACAAGTCAAGAATAGAAGGTATCAGAGGTGAGCAACTCCTAAATACACTCTCATTCTATTGCTTACACGCTTTTTCAGCGCCAGAACCATCCACAGCCTCACACGACCTGACTAATGTGGATCAAATGAATTTATCCACTGTTGACTTTGACTTTCCCCTGAGGTTCAATCGCCGAATCACAGTAGATGATAATTCTGCTGTCATTTCGGATACTGAATCTTTTCGTCAGCGCGAAGCTGAGTTGAACCTCATACATACCAGGTTTATTTCTACTCCTGGAACTCCCACACCTAGTACACCGAAGTCAAGCAAGTTTCGAGAAGAGTTTGAATTCGACCCCGAGCCAGAAAACCGGATTGAAACTCGCAAAGAATCTGTGTTTGCGAGACTAGCCCGGATTAGTACCCGAAGTTATGACGGGACCGATAACATAGAAGAATTACTTGATATCCCTATTCCTACATTTGAGTCTAGTACGCTCCTGAGCTCAAGATCGTATCAACTTGACCCTTTTGGTAGGGACGACGAAGCAGAAAATGCTTGGGGCAAAGCTCTCAAGCACAAGGCTACTCTGAAATCCAGCGAGGCTACGAGTAATCTACAGATTCCTAATCAGAAAGGAAAATTCAATTCGAGGAAAAGGAGTACTATCAGCGACGAGGTAGGGGCGAAGAGCGCGGTCAGCGTGTTCGGTGGTTTGACCAAGGGAAAGAAGAAGAAAGTAGAATATAAAAGTGCTGCAGAAGAGTACGAGGACAGATTTAAAGAACGCTTAGCAGTCAAAGAATTGGTTATGGACTCTTGGGAAGCTGAAATGGAAGCCAGTGCCTCGAGAGCCAAAGCCAAGAGCAAGAACATTGTTCAGAGAAGTAAGGCATTGGTCCCAGATAAAAGATATCCCGCATCATGGGCGAAATTTTCCAGCCATGACCGCCATGAACGTATGGCCAGTGCTGCCAAACCAGATAATGTTGATGTTCAAGACTTTGCCAAGCTGGGTTTTGAACAGGGCGAAATTGTTTGGTGTCTGGCTCACGATGAGGATGGCCATCAATCAGTACTTGACGATGTTCATAAGAAGAAACGTCTCAAACAGAGAGTCGAAGATGCCGCTGCTCATTTTGTGTATAAGAGTCAAACAGCCGACGAGCAGTCCGCTCACACCAGAGGCAGAAGGGGGAGTCTAACCGTCGCTGCTGAATTAGAATTCCCGGAACTCGAAATATTACCTTTAACAACAGTTACCATGAAGTCGCATGAAGAGTTAGCAGCTGATATTCATGCAGAAGAAGAAAAGAAAGAAGAAGAAGACAAACTGGATGAATTGAGAGCAATGGGCCTCATTGATGGTAGTTTCGACGTTGACAAGAAAATTTCCACAAGCGTAAGTGTCGTTAGTATCGCGGATCCAAAATTCTACGAGGACTGTCTTATTGAGCTTGAAATGGAGGATATGACTGACGCGAAGAGCGGCCTTAACCGGTCAAAGTGTAGAACATGGAGTGGAAAAGACTGGGAGCGCGTCAAGCAGAGGAAAAGGGTCAAGGCAAGGTACAGTATGGATGTTATGGGAACGAGGCGAAGCACTGATGAGTATCTACTTAAGGTGAAGGAGATGGAAAAGGTGGAGAAGGAGAAGGTATTAAAGGCTGTAGAAGAAGCTTGGGGGAAAGAGCGTGAGTGAACATTTTTGGTCTTCCCTGGCATCGATATTTGACAGAGAACCTTCTTACGAGGCTTCTGATATACAACGAGGAACTGGTGGGTATTCGCTTACAGTCCTAATTAAGTATTGATGACCAGGGATTTCCTTTCAGGAAAAGGAACAATCCTTCTCTACACTTATTGTACGCCAAGAGTAGGCTAGAACATCATAATCATTAATCGTCAGCATACAAATTTTCATCTCTTATCCAGTGGCTCACACTCCTAATGACCAATTCTCCTAATCCTTCCCAATCCTTCCTCTTAACCGTCTCCCTAACCTTTGTACTACTAATCGCCTCCTCTCCCTCTTTCATTCCTTCGTCCAGCTCAATTCTCCCTTCACTTACCCACCCATTCCTCCCTCCTATATCATCCAAGCTTCCTTCTCCGATTTCACTCACAAGCCTCTCCTGCTCGCTCCTGCTTCCCCACTTATCGTTTGTCCGGAAGGTAACTCTCAATCTATGCTTCTCAAAGAAAGGGACCAGCTTCTCAAGACTATATTCCGGGGGGTAATATTTGGGATCCAGTATCCTGGTTAAAGTATCATAACCTATAAGATGCACCTGCTCAGTCTTAATCCTTGCTTCTCCAAAGATATTTCTCAATTGATATCCCCCGGGAGCTGCGATGGCCTGAGCCTTGTCAACAAAGTAAGGGAGGGTGGTGACACCTATGTCTACGCCCGTTACCGAAGCGGACTGCGTCTGTTCATATATCTCCCGGGCAAATGCCTCCATCATCACGAGGCGCTGCTCGAACGGCGCGGGCTGCGGCGCCTTATCTGCATTCCGAGTCGCGAGGAGGAGGAGGAGCCGGGCGGGACCAGGAAGCCTCCCACTCCTGAGAGCAGAGACGGCGATGTGTAGATGTGCGCGCGTGGGTGGGTTAAAGGATGAGTCGAGGATGTACAAGGTCTTGGGCTTGGGAGGGAAAAGTGTCGGGAAGGAGTGCAGGATTTTGAAGGTGGCCGCGGATTTTGTGAACTCTTGGAGTTGAACACGATTATACCACACACGATGGCGGCGCCGATCAGCCGCTGTTTCGTCGCGGTATTCCATGGTTGTGGTGTAGAGTGAGGATGGAGCAGAAGGCTGAGATGAGGCTGACAAGGCTAGCGGTGTTTGTGTTGTTTGCCCCGATTCGTGACGACATTGAAATCAGGTACGGCGCTTACTTCTCCTACATTTTGGCTGTCAATATCTGAACCGAATTTCTTTCGATAGGCACATCTTCGTCACGTTCAATCATGGCGTTGATTGAGAATTGGTACCCTCCCTCGCGCGAGAATTATGACTTTGTGGTTTTGGCGTTTGGGTTCTTCCCCCTGGTTTGTTTACATTGGTGACCCGAGGAGAAAGGACTCTAACAAGGGAATAGATAACACTTTTGCAATGGTCTATCTCTTGGTATGGTGCAGGGAAAACCTCTGTCATTAGCAGATTCAATATTCCTGGCAAGGTTGCTTGGATTACGATGGAGGTTCCAGGATTCTTGACGCTGCTCTACACCATGTATTCTCTTCCCAGACAGCTTGGTATTCAAGACCTGCCACTGGAAAATAAGATCATGGGAGGAATGTTTGTATGTTGTTCCTCACTCCATACAACAAGTTCACTAAAATTTGTAGGTAACACATTACCTCTACCGAGCCATAATCGGTCCTTTGATCTCTCCGTCCATGTCTCCCATCCACTTCTTGGTCTGGGCGGCAGCTGTGCTTTTCCAAGTATCAAATGGTCTCTCTATTGGGGGCTATCTCGGAGGCTATGGCCCTACCACCCATGAGGACTGGCAAAACCATGAGAGTTATTCCAATGCTAGCCGGCGGATGGTGCTGGGTATGGTGATCTGGGCACTTGGGTTAGCTAGCAATGTCTACCACGATGAAGAACTTCGTGAGATTCGACGAGCTGCCGCACGAGATCAGAAGAAGAGAGCCGCCGGCGCCGAAGCCAGCACAGGGAAGGGAAAAGGAGAAAACGCAGGCGTGGAAAAGGTGTATAGAATTCCTCAAAACGGATTATACGCTTACATTCTCTACCCACATTACCTGTGCGAGTGGATTGAGTGGGCTGGATTCTGGCTCATGGCCGGTTCTGGTTGCGTCCCTGCAAGGAATTTTGTTGTGAACGAGATTACTACCATGTTGCCGAGGGCAGTTTCAGGGAAGAAGTGGTACATTGAGAAGTTTGGGAAGGAGAAGATTGGTAATCGAAAAGCAGTCATACCAGGAATCATATGAGGGAGTTGGAAGCATTAATAAAGACCACGATGGTCAAACTTGCATGGAGCACGACAAGTACATAGCGTGTAGCTACATATGACTGACGGTAGAGGAAGCATTATCTAAATTACTTAATGCTATTAATGATATCCCAGTTACCTACAAAATCACCTAAATCACCAAGTATATATCTCCTCGTATAGGATCATTTATTTTGGCAGTATCTCTTGAATGTAAGTTCGTCACTTTTTCACAAAGAAACAAGCTACTCTCTCCATCCTTAATCATGTCGAGAGCGTCTCTGTTCTCTTCTGTAAATCATCTCTTCCCTTTTATCTAGATTTCTGGTAGGATCATTTAGATCATCACCATCTTGGCCCGGGTTTGCCATCTCATACTCTAGCATCTTGATGAATTTATAGAAAAAGACCGCGATTACTGTTCCGAGCATAGGTCCAACCCCTGTATATGTAAGTCTAAGTTAAGGTATTAGATTCCCAGGAGAACTCACAATAAATCCAGTGCTCCTTGTCGAAAATACCTGTCACAACACAGGGTCCCAGAGACCGAACAGGGTTGAGAGAACCTCCGGTGTAGTAAACACTGACCATTTCAGCGATGAACAGGGCGAGGCCAATAACAACAGGAGCAATGAAAGTAGCCTTGTGCTTCTCCTTCGCCAGCATGAAGATCGTGAAGACCAATTCTGCTGTAAGCCGAGCTTCGATAAACACGCCTTGTACCAGACTCGCGCCGACTGCAAGCGTAGTTCTAAGTTGAGCTTCGTAGGGAACAAGCCCAACACCATGGCGCTTGCGGCTATGCTTCCAGCTATCTGCGCAGCGAATAGGCAGACTGCCCGAGGGACGGGGACGGCTCCAACCATGACCATTCCAAGAGTGACGGCTGGGTTAAATAAACCACCTGAGATGCAGAAGAAGATCCAAACATTGACCATGAGTGAAAAGCCAAAGATGATGGAGATGTAGAGGTACACGGAAACGTTGAAGCCGGTGGCCCCCCCAGATGTAGTTTTGGATGTAGAGGAGCTGGAGGAGGAGGCAGTCGACTGGATGTTGGCTACTTGAGTCCCAGAGAAGGCGAAGAATAAGAACATGGTAGTACCGACGAATTCTCCTATTGTTGCTACAAAGTCTGTGGTTTGTTTACTTAGTCAGTAAACTCGGATGGGGGAGACGGAACATACGATTCTTAAAATTGCTGTTCATCCATTGAGTCCAGGGTAATTTCAATACTTCTGCTCTTTCCTCCGGAGTCAAATTCTTGAAATTGAGCTGTGCTCCTCCTTTCCCATATTGATATTCAGCACTGGTATCATCTGCACTCGGTCGCCCATTCCAATCTCTTAGTCCCTGCTCAAGATCTGGGTCACCTCTCGATTCCTCAAAGTAAGGCTTGGACGCAGAACCAGGAACTCGTTCCCACGCATCCTTATTCCTATAAGAGCGTGGCGGACGAGAGCGCTCGTAGGTATCAGGATGCGGTGCGAACTCTTCTCGTCGTCCGTAGTTACGATCATCTTCTCAATAGTAGCCATCGTCGCGAGGGCGTTGGGATCGTCTGGGTCCTTGCTCTACCATACCAGGACGTTGGTAGGTTTCGCTCTGGGAGTAGCGACGAGGATGGCCAGTCTCGGCGTTGCTTCGATGGCGGCGGAGGCTGCCTTCGCCCCGCCCCGAGTCGAATGCATATTTGGAGGGCAGGTCTTGGCCAGCCGGAGTGCGCTCTGGTGAGGATGAGGTGTGGCGATTCGTGGTGGTGAGGTGGGTGTTGATGGTCTTTGAAGCAGTTCGCCATCGTTGGCTCTACCGCCGTAGTGCTGAGGAAGCTCGCTGCTGTTGGACATCTTGAATGTGACAAAACAATAATGTTGTCAAGAATAAACAAGATCTTTCGACAGGGTACTTGGAAGCTGTACAGTGGTTATACCTATACGTCTCGTAGTTTGAAAGCCAGTAATAAGAGATATTGTAGATCTGTGATCGTCTCCCGAAAGGTAGGAGATATGAAGAGAAGTCAGATAATATAGCATTTCGATCCTCATAGTATTCCCAGCCTCCATAACTTGATTCGATCCACTCCTAGCCAATTACCAAGAATTTCTTGCTTTCCTCGATTTCATGTTCAGCCACCGATGTCTCGTGCTGTTAAAGTATTCTAGGATATGGCTCTTGATGAAGACAATATAATCACACTTAAGGAATAGAAGCAGATGCATTGTCAAGTTGTCACCAGACATTCAGCACTAAATCATCGAATTTTCCAACAGAAAGGCACTGTCCTCGTCGCGAATCAATGCACGTAAGATTCAACTAAGATCCAGGCCAACGGGTAACAAGGCTGATGCTAGTTTTCAGATGACAATAGCCATCAATCTTAAGAATAGAGACGGAGATGACGTAGATTCACAGCGTATCGATAAGACGTGGCCGGTTTTGAGCGAAACAATAGATGTGAACTTCGGGGTTCATCCTCGTTGTTGGTGAAACATCGACCATCCAGGTTTCCGATTCGCCTAAGCCCCTTTTTTCACACCAGTTGAACACACCTTGCAGCATTACTTTACTTCTGATATGGGTTTAGTATCTAAGATTATGCATTAATAAACTGAGAGTTATTTGTAAGTTTGTTTGCATCTGGTGTACAACTCTTCTAAATTTCGTACTTGAAAAGTTCGAAGTTATGGGGCATCGCAAGTAAATAAATAGCTCACTTAAGGGGTTGAATCTGGCGATTAATGATTGCGAAACTATTATTACTGGTAGAAATCACTCTGTACTTGCTGCTAAAATGCATGAATTTCTCCCCAGAGGGTTTCTTGATGAAATGCTTATGGGTAATAGCTGGTTTGTATGTCCTATCTAAACTTTTTTTTAAAAAAAAAGAAAAATCCAATTAGCTCTTCTCTTCCAATCTCCCATCTCATGGAAGTTACGCTTGAAATCATAACGACGCCTAATGTCTCAAAGAAGGCGCGGTTTTTCCTTAAATTTAATTTCCAAAATCTCATACAAATCTATGGTGTCAGTTTGCAAGTAAAAGTATTAGATACTAGATGTAGAGCTGTTTTTCGTTTGTATAATAGACATAATTGACCAGGACAAACACTTCATGCCCTAGACTTTCCGCAGATACTACCCACTTCATGAATGCATTCCCATAAATGATGCCTAAAAATCAGGCTACTCATTCACTTCGCAGCTAATCTTCCCTTCCTCTGCAATCACCGGCTGCACCCCGGCAACGCAGACGCGACGCGTAGGTACTACATATAATTAAATAAGTCAGTTCTGGACATGAACCGAGCCACGTTGGTTTAATCACTTTCTCTTCTTCCTCGACTAGAGGTTTGAGTGACACTGAATCACGGGGTATGTAAACGGGAACCCCCCTTCTTTCCGGAACGGGGTCAGAGGGTATTAAAAATTAGCTTCGGCGCCCTGCTGAGATGTCTGGTAAGTGCACCCCTCCCCTTCCCTTCTCCCTGAACTGAATATTTTTTTTTCGATCTCGATTTATTTAGTGTGTGGTTTTTTTTTTTTTTAGCGCTGGGAAGGCAGATGTTGGTTTTTTACATTTTGCTATTCACTCCCATTTTTAATGAGAAACCAAACCAGAGGGCTGAGAAGTGGAAATACGAGTAAATTTTGATCACTGAAACTTAAGCAGTAGTTACTCTCAGGGCCAGAAAAATAACTATGATATTGCACAAGCAAATATTTTCAAAGTACGATTAGGACAATAGAAGAAGAGCTTAGCAATCACAATAGGCTAGTAAGTAGCACACATTTTAAGCGTTACTTTTGCATTACTAGTTTATGTCAAGATGGTGAGAGTCGATTGATGAATGATGAAGGAATGACTTGATCCGAAAGAAACTGTTGCTTTGAGATAGAAGTTGAACTAATACTAGCTAATCACATATTCAAAATGGATGAAAAAAGGTAAGCTTTACGCGATGCGATCGTTTTGAGGCACATGAATAAAATACCTAGGATTATCTCTGAGCTGCCATAACAAAGAGGATCATGGTAGAGAGTAAAAAATATATACTTCTAATAGTATTGTATTCCGTTTGAATCTCGGAAGCCTCCTTAGCGCCACCGCCATGCAAAACTCCAAGTCTAGGTATGCCGCTGTCTATTAAATACACAAAGAAGATCTAAAACACCAAAACATATGCGTCATAAGTATTATAACAATAATATACTGACACCAACCACGCAGACGGCAAGCAAGATTGCACTTCGGCCGACTATCTCATTCAGTCTAGGAGCGGCACTGACAGGCAATCCGCAGCATTGTCGATTATAGGTGACATTATTGAATGTAGCTGCGACCTCGAAAACACTCCCATTTCCGACGTTGTAGTAATCCACGTTGAGAAATTTGGGTGGGTAGTTCCAGGTGTCGTTACATTGCTGTGCATTTAAGCCAAGACTGCCAAATCCCGTGACATTGTTCGTAACGTTCAGTAGGGGAATATTTGGTACGAGAAGCGAATTCCCGAGTAGTGAAATGTCGTAGTTGAGATTGTGGTTGTCTATATATAGCCGTTGAGGTGCATCTTTTGGAAGCAATGCTGGAGGGCGCTGAATCGTACACGGAAAAGAGCGGTCGGTTGGGTCAAATGGCGTCTCCCACATCTGGGAAAACTCATCCAAAATCCATGGCACCGCAATTTGGTTCGCTTGGTAGTCCATGAAAAAAATGACTCGCTTTCCAGTCAGGATCATGGCGCCAAGGGTAGGCCAATCCGTGATGGCCATTGGGATCTTAGGAGGCAAATACGCATACTGTACCAACCCAGTTTGTTCGATGAACGGTACGTATTGTGATACGGGATTGTAATCTCCATTTCCTAACAAAATGGTGACTACGTCATATGGGTGACTTGCAACCCAAGAATTGACTTTCCCAAGATAGTCTGTAATAGGACCAGCATCCAAAACGTTACAAGACGTGTGACAGAAATGTGGTGTAGAATTGACAAAGTGCATCTGTCCTTGAAGCATACGAATCCCATCATTGAGCTGAGTCGTGACATCGAGAGCTTGATTTGCAGCCGCATTGTCAGTTTTCACGAATGGTGAGTTGTGGGCAGCGACTTCAGTTATATTCCCATATTTTCGAGAACAAAATTCCGGATAGTTGTTGCACGGAGTGGTGTTTGTGGGCTGTGGAGCAGATGAAGATGTAGCGGTAGAATTAGAGGTACTGTTGAGAGATGAAGTAGAGCTAGAGGTCAAAACAGAGCCGCTGAGGAGGAACTGTGAATCAGTGGTGGTGGATTGGGTGGATGTTGCCGATGTATTACTGCTCATGAAACTCCCAATACCAAGGATCGTGATTGATCCTAGTGTTGTTGTTCGAGTGGTAGAACCACTGGTGACAGTAGACAGTATTGCTTCGGTGGTAAGGGGAGAAGATGTCAAGGTGATAGTTGAACTGTAGGATAAATAAGAACCTGTGGGAGTGGCAGGCTCAGTTTTTCCAGTTAATATGATAACTCCATCTGTACTCGAGCTGGAACCAGAACCAGAGCCAGAGCTCGAACTTGGGGTATCTGCATATGCCGTGATTGCAAAGAGGCAATATGACAGTAGGTATGAGTAGTACATGGCTGGAGTATTGAGGCTCGCAGAGCGGCCACCAGCACCAAGGTGACGAACAATCTGAGTTTGAGGTTTGGAGAATGGTGGGAGGAAGAACCAAAGATGAGATGGAAACCAACTGAGCTAATCGTGTCGTAGCTCAATTCTTGGTGTTATTGGCATTGGCAACAGAAAATCTTTGTGGATTCAGCGTCATTGCGGAAGGATCGGAACATAGGAGAACGACAGTTGAGCTAAACCTTTTCTTTCTAGATCCCAGGAGCAAACAGGAAAGTTTCATTGGGGACAAGAAACAATTGGTACATTATTAGAGGTTAGTAGCACTTCTACACTCCTACCCTCCCGAAGTTTGTTGACAAGAATCTTAGTCGGTCAGCGTCATCTTGGGGCGGAGCAGTGCCATGGCGGCTATGGGCCCACTTGTCTCACTCGCTGGCATCGTTTTTCTTCGACGTCTCAAGGATGTTTCGATGAAACTTTCCAGGATGTTTGATCGTATTCCAACGCCTCATCGAGGGACCGTGGGATCTTCTCGGGCAGGATAGGGGATCGAGAATGAAGCTGTGAAAGAACGATAGGTACTCAACGGATCTAGGCACGTCGTAAGCTGGGGAACCTGAAGCAAGCAACAGAATCCTTGTGGGACAGTAGCAGCATAAGATCCGGCTCCATCTACGCTGATCAGATGGTCCAGAAGGCTGCTATCAGCGGATCGGGAGCGTCGGTGGCGCACATAAGCCGCTACGGGTGCCAATTTACAGCGGAGCCATGGTCCCTGGACGCGCAGCCATCCGTCATCTTGATAATGTCGCTGAATCGCCTTTCACTGAACATGCCAAAACTCCATACTAATGTCTTGATGGCTTTCACACTTTGCTGTTCAGACAGTCCCACGATTTTAGTCTGTCGTTGATTATGACTCTCCCGACTTTCCGATCGTTAGCTGCTCGAAGAAATCAAAAACTCAAGGAGAAGACGGAGAATGGAGTAGTTGACGGCCAGACAAATGCGGAGAGTACTTCGGAGAGGACAATCACGCCAAATTATATTCCTAGAGTCAACATCAAACTCGCTACTCGAACTCGGCGGAATTGGATCCTAATATCATGTCTCTTTTTCTTCCTCTCTGTCATATTCTTAATTCTCGTATGTCCCGATCAAGAGAAATCACGCCAGTTACTGGTCTAATATAAACAGACCATCATCGGCAGCATTAACAAGAGAGTCGTCATCCGTTCTACCTACCTCTTCAAGCTCAATCTCACCAACATCATTCCCGCCTCGGCCGGCGATTTCGTCCTGGTCAACTCCCTCGCCCGCTCCCTTGGTCTCCACGATTTCTACCAAGTCGGCCTCTGGAATTTTTGCGAAGGCTACAACGACGAAGGAATCACGCACTGCTCCTCCCCCAAATCCCTCTACTGGTTCAATCCCGTGGAAATCCTCCTCAATGAGCTGCTATCAGGAGCGACCATTGCCCTCCCTGCCGAAATCAACAATATCCTGAGACTGATCAGGATCGCATCGCACATCATGTTCGGCTTTTTCCTGATCGGCACCACCATGAATTTCGTGTCCATCTTCATCGCACCCATCACGCTGAGCTCAAGGTGGTGGAGCTTGCCCTTTTCAATCTGGACGTTCCTGGCTGCGCTGTTTACGACTGCCGCGACCATCATTGGCACTGTGATGGCCGTCATCTTTAAGAATGTTCTGACGAGTCAACCTGGCCTGAATATAGGTGCTAGTATCGGGACGGACATGTTTGCTTTTATGTGGATTGGATCGGCATTCAGCATCCTTGGTTGGCTGATTCATTTGTTTATGAGTTGCTGTTGTGCGAGCAAGAGGGACGTCAGGACCGGAAGAAGGAAAGGGAGAAAGAGTGCGTATGGTGAGAAAGAAAGGCCTTAAAACTTATGATGGAAACCTTATCATGAACTTACCCTAAATGACAACTGCACATGAAAATCCTGTCATTTAGATTGTATATAGAGGAGGTGAGAGTAGATAAGATTCTATTTATTGTTTAGATAGTGAATGCTGTTAAGACAGTGAATGACATAGTATTGATCGGAAGCTATGAAGTCATTTCTATAAGAATACTCGAGAAGGGATTGAGAAGCGATTAGCGTCGCAAGTAAGACGTATATTGAAGTATTAAACTCTGAGATAGAGGCACGAGAATTATCGTATTTTTAGATTTTACCAGAAAGTGAACACCATGTGCAGTCTCTTTTGGATACCCATCATCCCGTGGGTTTAGATATCCCAACTTTATTCCTGATATAGTTACATTCCCTAGTTTCTATCAATTTCGCCACTCTTTCAACCCCAAGTCTTGATCTTCCTCATACTACCCTCCTGATCCAAGGCCTTGTGCATATCAAAGGAATTCCACAACAAATGAGGCTCATGGCCCCAGCCCCTCTTCATACAATAATTCTCTGCCTTGTTGAAATAATCTTCCAAGATTGGTCTATACTCGGGATGTGCGCATTTGGCAATGATAACCTTTGCTCGCTCCTTGGGACTTAATCCCCTGACATCAGCTAGGCCTTGCTCCGTTACCACGACGTCCAAGTCGTGCTCCGTCTGATCGATATGAGTGCACATAGGAACAATACAGCTCACACCGTGAGGATCTGTCTTCGATGGTCGGGTTGACGGGGTGTGCATGATGGAATATTTGGCAGATCGGAGGAAATCAGCCGATCCTCCAAGACCATTGAGCATACGACTGCCCATGACACAAGTGGAGTTTGCGTGAGCGTAAATATCGACTTCGACTGGTGTATTCATGCCGATGACTCCTAACCTTCGAATGATTTCTGGAGAGTTAGATACTTGCTGACTTCTTAGTATTAGCTTGTTATGATACCGCTCCCATCCATCATAAAATCTCTTAAAGCCCTCCGGTGAGAAGCGAATAGAAGTAGCAGTTGCAAAATCCAGACGTCCCGAATCGAAGAGATCTAGGAAGGTATCTTGGAGGACCTCAGTCCAGACCTTTAGATTTTGAAACTTTGACTCGGCCAGTCCACCAATAACAGCATTTGCAATATTGCCAATACCAGATTGTATGGGAAGAAGATTTTTGGGGAGACGACCATGTTTTACTTCATGCTCAAGAAACTCGATGAGATGGTTTGCAATAGCGGCACTCTTTGCATCAGCCGGTGAATTTGGTTGCGTCTGATCTTGATAGTCGCTTTCAATAATGGCAACAATTTTCTCTGTGTCGACCGGGATATATGTTGTCCCAATTCTATCCTCTGGAGCCATGATGAGATATGGCTTCCTATGGGGAGGAAGCTGTGTCATTGTAATATCGTGCAATCCTTCCATCGACGGAATAGCGGTATTTACTTCAATAATGATTTTATCTGCCATCTGAATTAATTCTGGAGACGCGCCAACTGACGCTCCTGGGATAATCCCTCCATCCTCCGTTATACCAGAAGCTTCTACTACTACAACATCCAGTTTCTTATTTGGTCGGTCTTTTGTGTAAAAGCCCTAAGCACCTTCTGTCAATACCATTTAATAGTCTTGAGTGTATCAGGAGCACTCACGTATACCAAATCCACTGGAAACATAGATAGATGCTTGTCAAAAAACTTGATTTCGCCATTATTAATCCCTTTCGCGATGGATTTGCCGACTTGATGGGGAGATCGCCTTTCAATCATATTCAAAGCCGCCCATCTGTTTTCTGTCTCCGCGCCGGAGGACGCTCCTACAAACAGACTGTACTTCAATTTCCCCTGAAGACCATTCTTTTCGACATGGTCCGCTAGCATGGTAGGTATTTTCCTAAATATCAATCGTTATTTACCAATCCGGGAATCCCAGAGGGGTTGAATAGAGGGGTAAATTGATGGACCATGCTATACAAGGAACTTACTTGGGGTACCCAACACCAGTGAAACCTGACCAGCCAATATATGAGCCATTGGGAAAATATTTGATCAAGTCTTCGGGGTGTGTGAGCTTGTTGAGCAGCGTTGGTCTGCGGACGCGAGACTTCAATGCTGCAGACGCAGTGAGAGCTGCCGATGAAGCCATTTCAACTTATGTCGAGAATCCTAACCTTGTCGACTACTCCCCTGGCTGCCACAAGACCAGGGTTCGATTAGAGATGAGAGAACTCGAAAGCTACCTGAACAGCGGTTGACAGTCTGAATCGTATGATTCTGGGCACAGCAGATGTTTTGTACCTGGCGGATTTATCTCGGAATCAAAGAATGCCCCACTAAATGCATCACTGAGCATTTGGGGCGTCAGGGATTGGCAGGCGAAGTTGTAGGCTTTCCGTTATGCCGCGGTAATGGGAGATATTTGTTTACTTTTTTGATCGAAGACTGCTTGGATCATCTCGGAGAAATGGAGGTTAGTAATGGGAATACTGATATAAAGGGAAGCAAATTTGCCTCTTGGAAAAATACTCCAAGCGTGGAAATATCTCGAGCCCGCGTCTGTAAATGCCGAAAATTCTGCACATTGATTATGTACACCGAATCCGCATCTGGGCCAATCTCATTCGGAGTTCTGCTTCATAGAAATGCTAACAGTCCCCGATTATTAACTTATACAGATTGTTATTACTAAGCTTCAGCAGCTCGTGACCTCTATCTCTGCAGCATTTATGGTGCTTGCGGCGCTCCAGGTATCACGACTGCCTCTCTCGCCATCCGCATTTCGCTTTGACTCAGCCTCAAATCTTCACTATAGTCCTCAAAAGCATCCACCAGGTCGTTCAACCCACTTTTTAGAGCCGCCAATATATGATCCACTTCTGGACTTTCTCTGACTCCTTCGATATCCGTCCAGTGCACGCCCAAGCTCCGCTTAAATGAATCCAATTTTGCAATAAGAGCAGTAAATATTTGTATGATGGATTTGACATCTCGCTGAACGTTCCCGTATTTATCTTCCGTAAGACTGCATACTGCAAGTCGAGTTAAAGAATCGATGGCGTCAATGATGATTCCAACGTCACCATAAGGGGTTCCAAGAACAACGGCGGTTAGTCTTCGGCGATATTGCTGGCGAAAAGCTTCCCCGAATTGGGTACCAAGAAGCCACATTGCACAATCCTTGAACAGACTTCCAACAGGCGATGCAATGACTGCTTGCGTCTGTTTCTCTGCTGCTTCGATGAGTTTCTTGGTTCTAGGTGACAATGCTTCTGGTGGCGTTTGGCCATGATCTTTGGCAAAAGAGCCGACGCCTTGCGCAACACGGGGTAATGTTGATGTCGACTTTCGTGGTTTGGTAAATAGATCTCCTGGTGCATTCAAGCCATTTTTTAAGGGTTCTGACAACCTAGGTAAAGTTGGAATATTTTCTGCAGCTTTATCATATTGAGAAGTTGTTGACGGATGCTCGTAATTATCAATTCGAGTCGAAACACCATTTATGATGCCCAAACATGCCTCGAGAATTTGAGACCAGCACGATCCTCCAACCCTATCAATATCCTCGTAGATCGTCTTCCGTCGGCCTTGGAACCGTTGTGATATGTAGACCAATTCCCAGAATGCATAAGCCTAATATATGTTAGAATATCGCCATTAAGCAAGAATGGGCAACCGACCCTTGTTTGTAGCTTCTTCGCGTTAAGGCCAGTTATTAGGCTACCATTCGGGTCTCGTGATTCATATGTGACGGGCCTGTCGTTCTTGAGAGGTTCCTGAGCTACATAAGCGGAAAATGCAGCATTTCCAACCTCCCAAAGCATAATGAGCAGAAATCCCGCAGTAACAGTGCGTACAAGCACGCTCCAATGAAATGGTCGAGTACTGGGAAGAGAATTCGACTTCGGTAGAGTCCAGAAAACCCGCGCCCATGTTCTATTGAAACTCCATGCCATGCTCCGAATGGAGCCTCCAACAATAAACCAGTCGATGGAATAAATGAATGGTGATATGACAGCTGCTAGTACAGCACGCTGTAGAGAGATGAGAGTCAAATATGGGAGCCTAGACTTGAGCTGCGTAAGAGGTGGTACGATCAAGTCTGATTGCTGATCAGAGGGAGCCAAAGGCTTCGTCTTCGTAACTGGCATGTCGATTCTATCGTAGTCGTAGTAAAGGTGGACACCAGCCTGGTAAAAGGAGAGGAGGAAAAGAAAGCTGGTCAAGTAGATGGGTTTCTCGTTCAGTGTGGTTCGGTCTGTTCTTGGAATAATTTTGATTCTGTTTAGGTCCGCACTCTGGCCACAAGACCAGATGTATATTTCGCTGAACATGTATGCTGAAAAGAAGTACCAGCCTATTGTTTGGACGGTTGCATATCGGAAGGCATAACTTTTGAAGGTATCCCATCCCGAATATGATGTCCTAAAGCCAACATGTAATTGTGAAACTCGAAGCATAAATATGAAGAAGGCAGGTATGAAGAGGAGAAGGCTTCGTATGCCAGCTCTGCCAATTGGGAACCATGACCAGATGACTGTGGAGTCAGTGATAGTTTGATGAGGTCGACTTCGCAGACTTACAAGAGTTCCACTCTCCTATCAAAACAGCCTCTAAATAACAGAGCCCAAAAAGTGCGCCAGTAGCCAACATAAACTTTCTGTGCATAGTTGGTGTCAGGAAGTCCTTGTAAGGACGAATTCGAGGGGCGGGAGGCATCGTTCAGTTTGATGGCTGTACTCAGACTACCCATGAAACAGTATGAACAAACAAATACCAGAGAATGTAAACCCAGCCTTCTTCTCTATCATACCATGGTCATCGTTGTCCATTCAGTCGCGCAAGAGAGGTTCTGTTGACATTCATTTTGCGTACCAAAATAAATGTCCAAGCTTTGAGGAAGGCTTCGGACGCGGCCGCAGCTCGCGCTAGCGTGAGGTACGTCAACCTCCCTCCAAGAGCAGGCAACGGCAAACATATGAGGAACATCATTTGCACCATCCCCGATCCAATCTACAGATATCATTGCCATCATGTCTTTCGACCAACTGTCATCTCTCGAATCGCAACCCACAGATTTACGGAGGCAAGATGATTCACAATATACTGATGACCCAGAGTTCTCGAAGTTATCGCAAGAACTTATGACCAGGCTATTTGCGCTAACGGGGAACATCTCACGGCTCACGAACGAAATCAGTTTACTAGGGACGAGGAGAGACACAGAACGAGTTCGGGAACGTGTGCATGACCTATTGGAGGAGTCAAAGCAGGATTTCAAAGAGGTTGGAGAGGGTGTCAAAAAGATTCAATCATGGGAGGATGTTAATGTAAGTGAGGAGATCATCTCACTATAGGTTGATGCTGATGATAGTCAAGCCTCATCAGAAGTTCACACAACAGAAATTAGCACGAGAATTTCAGCATAATCTGCGCGAGTTTCAAAATGTCCAACGACAAGCCATTGAGAAGCAACGCTCGTCGGCTTCTGCAGCTCGTGTTGCTTTAGAAGACTCTCAGTCACCCAGTGGAGAAGGTTCTTCCCCCTTCTCGCAACAACAACAATCACAAGAACAGCTTCGTCTCGCCTCACAGGACGAGGTTGACTTTCAAGATTCCTTGATTGTCGAGCGAGAAGCGGAGATTCGCAACATCGAACAAGGCGTGACGGAGCTGAATGAGCTATTTAGAGATGTCGCGCATATTGTGAGTGAGCAAGGAGAACAGTTAGACACGATTGAACACAATGTTCAAAATACAAGGGAAAGCACACGCGGTGCAGATTTGGAGTTGAGAAGTGCCGCTAGGTATCAAAGGCAGGCGAGAAGTAAGGCTTGCTGCTTGTTGTTGATTCTGGGTGTCATATTGACTATCATCGTATTGGCCGCGACATTGGGTTAAGAATGCTCTACTGTATAATAGTGTTCATTAGGATTCGGCGTTTAAGGTGTATATGATTCAGTTCGAGATATTCCCTGGTCATTCTTCATTCATGAGGACTGTTTAGATAGTAATTGAGAGAAACATTCTATTTGTAGCTGCCGAAGTCGTAACTTCCAAAGTGCCAGTGTGTTCAACCTTACTTACTTACCTAGGTAGTGGAGTTACCTAGAACTGGAAGGAACTCTCGAGTAAAATTCTGTCATGTGATTACGCACCCGGTCAGCCTGACCTAAACCGCACGCGTTCGTACACCAACCCAACTAACCTTTAGGCTTCTTCAACTTCAACAACCCTGGCTTTTCTATTCAAGGCCAGTTTCACGAGATTATTTCTCAAGATGTCAACATCGAAGGCAACCAAAAGAAAACTCAGTCACGATGCTCCAGTTTCGCCTCCTCCTTTAAAGCGGAAGATCCAGGCTACAACCACACGTGAGTCCAACCGCATGATTTTTGACTAATCTGTCTAACACGGCATTAGAAACTGCCGTGGCGTCTTTCTTTACTCCTACTTCTCAGAAACCTCCCGATGGGATGCAGTGGCAAGAGCGTGGCCTGAATAATGACGCTCCTAGGACGCTGCTTGTCGGGAAATACACGCCCTTGGGTTACTCTAACGACTCAAATTTGAAGCCAAATAAAATAGCTGGCTTTGATCTCGTAAGTGGACGTTTATTGTTTATCAACTGCGCCTGACATACCTCCTTATGACAGGATTCTACCCTGATTAAGACATCTTCGGGAAAGAGATTCCCCTCAAATGCCCAGGACTGGAAGTGGTGGCATGCTTCAGTTCCCGCTAGATTACGAGAGCTTTTTGAAGATGGGTAAGTTTCCAAGAGACTCGGGAGCTCATAACTGAAAGAAGCGCAGATATAAGATAGTGGTGATCAGCAATCAGGGTGGACTATCACTAAATCCCGATTCAAGAGCGCCTAAAGGAAGAGCCACCGAATTTAAGACGAAGGTTTCTGCAGTTCTTAGCCAGTTAGACCTTCCTATTAGTATCTATGCTGCAACAGAAAGGGACAACTTTCGAAAACCCAGGACAGGTAGCTGGACAGAGTTCCTTGAGGACTCTGATATCAAAGAGTCTGCTCTCGATCTTGGGAAGTCTTTTTTCATTGGTGATGCCGCCGGTAGGTGTGAATGGGGTGGCGTACCAATGAGAGACTTCTCGTGTGCGGATAGGTACGGTCAATCAGTCTACCGGTTGAGCATCACTGATATATGTTAGAAACTTTGCGGAAAATCTTGGGCTCCATTTTCGCACCCCTGAACAATTCTTCCTCCATGTGATGCCTGAATTTTACAACCGACTTTTTGATCCAAAGCGTCACATGGAGACATTTGAAGATTTAGGTAAGATAGCATGAGACCTAAATTCCAGGTAACTAATGGTTACATTTCAGCTAGGCAGGAGTTCTCGAGAATAAACGACATAGACATTGTATTATTTGTTGGCAGCCCAGGAGCAGGCAAGTCGACATACTACTGGAAGGAGCTTGAACCTCTTGGTTACACACGTGTAAACCAAGATATTCTTAAAACGGTACGTTTTACATGATGCGGCTATCCGCACAAATCATCTGATAACTGGAAGCGAGAAAAATGCCTCAAGGTTGCGTCTCAAGAATTGGCAGGCGGGAAGTCGGTTGTAGTCGGTAAGTGCCTACCTATGATCACAACATGTTCATGTGCATCTAACGACCCTCGTTTCTAGACAATACCAATCCAAATGTCGAAGTACGACAAGAGTGGGTAAAGCTGGCTGTTAAGCACAATGTACCAATTCGCTGTGTAATGTTCGAAACAGCTGCACTCATCTGCGAACACAATGATGCTTTCCGAGCATTCAACGAGGCAGTAAGTATTTTCCATACCATATCGTTGAGCTCCATTATCTCATCCGTGTTCTCGTCCTATACTGGATAGGAACACTGTCAATCAAGGTTGATACTAATCGAGTCATAGATGAATCCAGAGAAACGTACGCAACTTCCTCGAATGGCGTTCACAACTTTTGCCGCGAGATTTAAACGGCCGCTACTTAAGGAGGGATTTCAGGATATCACAGAAGTGATTTTTAAGGCAAGTTCGGCTATGCTCACTCGTCTTCTACAGCTGATCCAGGATATGAATTTAGGTCCATGGTACTGAGGAAGAAGTGTTATCATGGAGAAAGTGGTGGGTATGATTATTTGCAAGTGAAATACTGTACTGCATCAGTAACCATGTGCTCTGCATGATTCTGAGAGCTTCGCATCATGGAAGGTTGCAGCTGCAGTTGGTAAGAAAAGGGAAAAGTCACAACATATGATACCCTGCAAAGACATACCCTTGAAATTAAACGTAAAACTCTGTCGAGCTTGTGGGACCGCACTTTTTTGATTCTTCGTTTTGAGCTGTGGCTGGGCAGTGATAGCACTGAATTGACGGCCCTTTCTATTTCCAAAGTTTACCATGGCCGTAGTCTGCGATTACGGAGAATTCAGAAGGCTAAATTAATCTCGCTGGAGCTCTGAGTCTCAGGCCTGTGTCAATATATCAATCTTTTCGGAAGGATTCTCATTTAAAAGCTACAGGGCTAGGTAGGCTGAAGGAGAGAGGATTGTGGGTGGAATGCATCTCAAGCCCGGTCGCTCCCAAGACGCTAGCCGCATCTATCAGGATCCATCGTTCCACTTCCCTTACCTCTCGGGGATCAAATTGTGCAATCAAGATTTAATTGCCAAACTGGATGCTCATAGAATTGGTAGGAGGCGGGGAGGAACCTCTCTTTGCCATGGCTCAATCTGTGTTTACAACTACATGAGTTTACTCTTAGGTGAGAAAATTGCAAGCGCTCGGGGGCTAGATGTCGACAATCCATTGACCGGATGCTATGGTGAGCATGGTTTGTGAGCAACTATCTTGGAATTGTCACTCGAGAGAACTGGCGTTGCTGTTCGTATTCCGCATGTCCGGTCAGCGAGGCTGAAGCAAAGACCATCAGTCCCAAGAGCATCTGAGGGGCGGGGAAGTGAGTCGTGGTGTGACAGAGCCAGCCATACTCGATAGATTTGAGAAGCCAATTGAGATGGCTGGTCCCGAGTTGACGAACAGCATCTGCAGGTTACTGGTTCTGGTAGGGTTCGGCGTACTGCTGCCGTTCTGATGGTCGCTCTCCGAGCGCTGACAGGCGGACAGCGAGCCAGCACCCGGAGTCGCAGGCTGGAAGCGAGGGCAGAGTGGATGCTCACATGTGGTGCCTGACCCTGACATGAGATTGGCGTGGAGCACGCAGAACCAACACATTTCTTGGGGGAGAAACAGGATGTTTGGTCAACAGAATCGAATGCACGTCGGGAGGGCGCTGAGGCAGGGTGCTGGTCGACGACGAATCGTCGCGGCCCAGGGGGGGGTGGCTCAGGCATATTTAGGCATTTCCGCACAATGTCTTTGTCGATGTAGCGGTCACCATGGCCGACGAGCGAAGGCTTCTTTGGCGTGTTCGCTGGAGGTGGATGGATGTCTGAGGAGGAGTCGCGGTGTCGTGAGCTGAAGGGCGAGCGGTAGGCGGCGAGCGTCCTGCTTGAACAGAGAGTGTTTCAATCCCTTGGGTGGGGGGATCGCCAGATTGGATTCGTCAAGGCGCGCAGGTACCCGATGCGTCCATCCTCCAGCGTCCATCTTCTCCGCGAGCTTCTTCTTCGTCACAGCACTGCCCCCGGTCGGTGCCCGTGACTCGTCGTGACGGTCGTTGCTTTCTCGCGCGCGCGCAGCAAATCAATCGTGGCCATGGCCAGGAGGCGTGGGAAGGATTCTCTGGTCTATCACCTTCCCCGATAAGCTGGCGTTGTTGTTGTTGTTGTTGTTGCAGTGTTGCAGTATTGCAGTGTTGCCGTTCCAGTACTGATTGTTCTGTCGCTGTGCTTCCGTCTTCCGTCTTCTTCCTCAGGCCAGCCCGGAGGAGCAGCAGTAGCAGCAGCAGCAGTAGCAGCAGCAGCAGTAGCAGCAGCAGCAGCAGCAGCAGCAGCAGCAGCAGGGGAAGCTTTAGGCGCTACAGGAGACTGGCGAGAAAATTCAGCCAACAACGGTCAGATCGCACGAGCAGGGCTTCGGCAATGGCAGCGATGGAAGCTTTCGCCCACCAGCCGTTAGACGTCACCACTTTTCATCCTGGTCGTCCACCTGCTGGGACCGGGTAGGGTCTTCTGGAGCTTCTTTCACCTCCAGTCCCGGTCAGAGCTCGAATCATCGCCGTCACTCACAGGTGGAGGGACTGGTGAGAGCTGGCCATCCGCGGGGACCTGGGATGGATGATGGGACGCTTCGTAGCGTATCATGAGCTCTCTGCAGTGAGAGCCGGTGCTTTCGTCGGAATCATGGCAAGTTTTTTTTCAGCAGGGCCTTGAGAAAAGCTGCTCAAGCATCTTCATCCTGGCAGCACCGCCGGGGTCTGGAAGACGGGCCGCCAAAGAGGAAGCCCGATCTTTGTCTGGGTCAGCCAGGGCACCATGTGCGAGGTCGACTTCCGAAGAACCAACGAGTGCGCGCGAACCGAAAAGGGAGGAGAGAGAGGGAGGGAGAGAGAGAGAGAGAGAGAGCAGAGGAGCTATTTCAGAAGACAAGCACCAAGTCGTCGTAGTGCCCTCTCCCAGTGCAGTACCGTCAAAGTGCAGAAGCCCCGATTCACATCGCTCTTCTTCCACATCCTCCTCCTTTCACCCTCCTCCTCTCTCCCTCTTCTGTCTTTCCACTCTTCTTCCCCAATTGCGGTTCACACGACAGCGAAGCAGACATCACCCACTCGATTCCCTTCTCCCTCAGGCGTTGTTGTTGTTGTTCTTGTTGTTGCTGCACGTGCTCGGCAGGACCCCCACCGCACCGGTTGTGCTGCTTTTCCTCTGACCACGAGCGACGGGGTGATTGGCGTGAAAAAAAAAAGTATTTGCAGCAGCAGCACCTCTTCCACCCTCAACCACCATTCACTCTCAACCTACGTGGACAGCCCGAGGTCGAGCGACCCTTCTCATCTGACCTCGACCACGTATGGTCGTAGAAACCCAAACCTACCCAGATCACAACACACCGCCCAAGAAGCATATTTGGTACAAGATGCCGTCAATCGCTCTCTGAGTCGGCGATAAGAGGCGCAGATCGATAAACAACAACTTTATTCGGCGCAACGAACCATTGCCCATCATGTCACCAAAACTTAAGCCATTATTACTGCCACAACTAGTGCAGGAGCGAAGGATCAGAGAGAGCATGTCAGAAGGGGAAATGGACCTCTCGAATTCTCTGTACACGCAGAACTCGTCGCCATCAGAGTTTCCTTCGCCAGTGACGCCCACATTTTCAATGCGCGGTCATCTCAGATACCCAAGCTCATCCTCCTCGATCGAATCACCATATCACACGACGGTCGTGGAGAGCCCATCATCGCCAACTTTCGTCGGCACCAAGACCGGCAAACGCTCCCTCCCAGACGTTCAGGAAGAACCGCACGAAAGGGAAGAGGACTTCGATATGTTTGAGGATAACGATAGTGACCAGCTATACGATTGCCTGTGTGAGTGGATTGTCGCTGCGTGGTCGGCTGTAATCAAAGTTGTGATCATATTGCTAATGCTTGTTCTTATTTAGGCGACGACCAGCGATGCTTGCATCGAGATCCGATCATTGCGCAAAGTTCAGTACAGTTGTCTACGAAGCCGGATTTTGACTATGATTTGATGGACGGGTTTATGAGTGACGGTGAAATCTCTTCAAGCTCACGGTACAAGAAACGTAAAGCGACCGAATCCCCTCTCACTGGTTTAACAACACGCTTTGGAACCAGGTTTCCGTCGTTCTCTCGAAAATGGAGGTTAAGGAAGGGGATCAACTCGATTTTTGCGCCATCAGAAAGTCAAAGAGAGAGCACTTCATCGAGAGGGGCGTCCAGTCGATCATCATCGATATCCAACTCTGGCCGGTTTACTCTTGGCAAGACTTCCGAGCCTCAAATGCCGCCGACGCCAACAAAGAGCATCTTCGATAGTCGAGAGGATGTCTCTCCTATGGCTCCAATTGATATCGAGAAAGCAAACAGCAAAGTGGAAGAGCCTGAGGAGCAGTTTGCCACAACACCTTTGTTGCCACCTCTAATGATGGATGCCTCGGCGAACACGAAACAAGTCTCCATGCAGTCGCCATTGCAGTCTCCTTCTGTTGCCGAGCCACATGATCCATATTCTGGAGAAGCAACGCCTAGAGAAGCCATCATTACACCGCAACTTCCGGGTATGCCTTCACCGCCACTTAGTACCAAGCCGTCTATCTCGTCTTTTAACGTTAATCGTCCTGGACACTTGATACCTTCCTCGGAGATTCCCCCAATTATGATCGCCGATCCTAATGATGAGTGGGCCAACCAACTTGGTCACGCAAACTTCATCATCTACCCTGAGCCTTATATCCCAGACAACTTTGATCTCGAAGCCTGTCGTCAACTCCGAGCCGACTGGGATCTCGCAAGGTGTAATTATACCAAGCATCTTGTCCGCACGGGCGAGCATTATGGTGCGACTTCCAAGACGTACAAACTCACCGAGGAGAAATGGGCTTCTGTAGATGCTCAATGGCGCAAGAACAACGATCTTACAATCAACAACACTGCCGAGAGCAGTGCTGACGCTTTCGCGACCTTGAAATATAACCAGCTCGGCGACAGCGGAAACAACAACATTATGACCAAAATTCCTTCTCTTAATGATCCGAGAAGCGGCAACAAGTTCCCGCAACTCGGAGATGAAGACATTGTTGGTCCCATGGAGCAAGTTGCTGCACAATTGCAACGAACTCCTAGTAAAAAGGCGAGAATGTTCCGCTTCTTTACCGAGAAATTCTCTCTGGGAAATCTGACTCAGGGCTGAAAGGCCGGATATACGATGTTACGGCCTGTTTCCTTTGTTTTGTTATTGCATTGTATGGCATTAGATACCCACGCTCCTTAGCAACTAACGTTCCTTATCGATTTTCCTATTTGTCGACATATTGTTAATTTTTTAGTGCGTATGGATTGGATGTGTGGATTTTAGACGGATACAACAAGCAATGTGATGTAGCAAAGTGATGTGGCATCATCTGGTTGGGCTACTAGAGGAAAATGGCGCATGAATATTGTGTATGATACCTCAGGTGGCTGTTAGAAGGGCATAGCGATCGACCCAAGGTGATCGACGCAAGTCGGCAAAAAGAATCAGTGCTAATGTTATGGCGGCTATTACCTCGATCCTATCTAGGATTCTGTTTGGGAAAGCGCAGTCTTGGATGTTGTTGATATGAGGCGAGGTGAGGAAGATGAGCAGCAGATGAGAATCAAGAATAAATAACTAAAAAACCACTGAAGTCTTTATTGATGTGTGATTTTTGTTTACCGGGTACTTCAGATGGACGGCCAACAGACATTTTTCAGTGAAGGCACGTGCCATATCTCGGTAAGTATCTTCCTATCCTCGCGTATAGTGAGAGTGAAGTTTGTGGTACATCCAGATTTGTGCAATGAATTGGAATGCTCGGAACGTTGAGAAGAAGCGAGATACTGGCAGTTGCTAGAAGCGCTGCTTGCCTGCTTCGAGAAGATGGAAAAGGGATTTATTTTGGTTTCAAATGAAGCGCTCAAAAGGGACAAAGAATCTCGAGGAACCGAGCCCCTGACATCACCAACAGGTTTCGCTAAGGCACCTGATTTCACCCATTATCGCAGTACAAGTACCTGTGAAAGAGCGTGCTCGCGTCTCCATCCAACTATCTAGAGAGACCAAACAACGGCAACCGGAAGCCATGAGCGTCGCCGTACTAGATGAGCAGTCCCTCAAGCAGGCCTACGAAGGTAGTCCCGAACTCGAAGGAGCGATACGCAACGCAGCAGCAGGTCAGCCTCTCATTCACGGGGTCGAGTTTCCAAGGCTGACGAAAGCGCACAGCTGGGCCGGGTTATATCGAGCTCTTCAACTACATCTCCCTCCACATCAACCAAATCAAAGCGTCTGCGCGCGCAGCGGATGGCGAACCGGTATCGAAAAAGAGGAAACTCGAGGAGCCGGGTGGCCTTGCTAGTAGGCCTGCCGCAAATGGTACCAACCGCCATGTGCCAGCCAGTGCTGAGGATTTGGTGCTGTTGGAGGTGAAAGACATATCGATGGTCATTCCACAGAGGAAGAAATTTACGCTGTGCTTCACGAAAGATCATCTTTACGCAAGGCTGCCGAATGAGAGAGAGCCCGTTGCTGGAACGAGTTTTGCGTGGAAAGATATTGGTATGCCCAGTTTCTCGCCCTGATTAAAATGAAGTGTGGATAGCTGCTAATATTTTTCGAAAATAGAATACGTCTTCCTTCTCCCAGTCCCCGAAAAAACACAAAAACAGCACAACATCCTCCTCTTCCCCAAAAACTCCACCCTCCCTCCGACAAAACCTATCCCAGGCGTCCCTCCACCACCCGAACCCCTCGTCTTCACCATCCCTGATACGGCACCTAAACCAGGCACCATTTCAGGAAGCCATGCTGAAGATGCATCCGCCGTATCGGACGATTTCAAATCCCTCATGACGTGGGCCATAACAACGCGGCTGAAGAGTTCTGGGAATGGCAAGATCAAGATCATCGAGAGTGATCCAAAACTCTTCGCCAGTGAACTACGGCAGGCACATCGACCGAATGAGAAGGCGACGTGGGTGAAAGCATTTCGGGGATCAAAAGACGGCTACCTCTTCTTCCTGCCCAACGGTATACTATGGGCATTCAAAAAACCCCTCCTCTTCTTACCATTTGATCGGATCGGAGGAGTTAGCTACACCAGCGTGCTACAGCGAACGTTCAATCTCAGTGTGGAGGTAGACATGACAGGTTCCGAGGAGGGCCGCGAGGAAATCGAGTTCAGTATGCTTGATCAAGAAGACTTTGGAGGGATAGATACCTTTGTCAAGAGGCGTGGACTTCAAGACAAATCGCTGGCCGAGAAAAGGAAGGCGAAGAAGGAGAATGTCAATGTGGTGAAGGATGAGGACGGTAATGTGGTGGGTAATGTGGAAGCTGGTGAGTTGGAGAAGGCGGCTGCCGAGGCAGGAGAGGACGACGTGGATGAGGAAGATTCCGAGGGAGAGGATTATGATCCCGGGAGCGACGGAGAGAGCGAGGGATCGGGTTCGAGTAGTGACGATGAGGATGAGGATGATGCGGATGGTGGAGGGGCCGATGAGGAAGACGACGACGATGAGGATCCTGATGAATCGTAAAATGTAAGAGTATTGTTACGATGGCATTTGTATAGGACAAAAGCGAAGAAGTACACAAAAGTATGATTTGGTAAAGACAACTCTTGCAATGATCTGCGTTTAATTGTCAATATGATTTTAGACGATCTCATAAGCGAGTAAACCTCTGCCCAAGACATCTTTATCGTACAGGAAGATGATAATATATACAGCACCATTGGATGCTGAGCCTCGACATACTACAGGCTTCCTAAAATCCAATTATTTCTATACACAGCCATATCCCTGCTCTCTATGAGTTCTCTCATCATAGCCATAACGAATTCCAAGTCCATCTCGCCAGGTTCCCAAGCAGCTTTCAAGTCGCTCCACGCGATCAGCATCCTATCTTTACCAACGCATTTTGCAAATGCTCTCAAAATCCACACCGCCATCCATTTGTTGATGTACAACCCCTCCTCCTTACCGTCAATTGCGCCTATGAATGATTTCCAGACCTTTTCAAGGCGCTCTTCCGTCCATTCGGTGTATCGTATTCCACCATGGAGGGAAAATCCTTTGAAGATCGCTAGAAACATTGCTCCGTGCAAGGGCAAAGAAAACCACTTCATCTCGTCGAGAAGCTTGGCAGCCTTATCCATCTCCCCAGCATAGACAGCGTAGTAGTTCACGAGAATCTTAAAAGTTGTCATGTCTGGCGCTACAATCGATCGGCGCTGGAGTGCTTCTCTGCGCTCTCGGTCATACTTGGTCATTTTGGTCATGACCATCAGACTTTTCGTGACAGAGCGACGAGAGTGGAAGTCCGTGGGCATGAGCTTGGAACCGGAATTGGAGATGTGGGCGAGTTTCATACGTTCGTAGATATTTTCTGCAGCAGAGGGCTCTTTCGCTCGAATCAAGGCTGATATCATTGCGTTCAGTACGATTGTGTCTATAACTTGGCCTGCCTCAACCATTTTCTTGTAAGCCTCTCGAGCTCCATCACCGTTGCGTTTCAATCCATAGTAGTATATTACGGAAACATAGTGGTAGCGGTCGGCTTCAAGACGACGCTCCTCCATCTCCTTGTAAATCATATCAGCCAGAGTAAATTTTCCAGCTTTACAGGCGACATCAAAGAGAACGTTGAAGGTTGTGCTGGTAGACTTGACGCCAGCGGTGTGTTCCATTTCTTTCCACATCTCCAGAGCAGCTTCCACCTCGGTGGGCCCTGGGCGGCTTACATAGCGTGATGCGAAGGAGATCGCGCTGGTCCATTCAGACCGAGAAAGGGGAATGGCGGCATTTTTGAGATCATCGACAACCGAAAGGTAGCGAAGCATTGAGTGTTCATCTTTCCTGTCCACTACTGCCAAATGATGGAGTAACTTATGCCGCGTTCTAGATAGTAAATACGGTACACGAGGTGATGGAAGAGCTCTGTAAATCTGGTATATTTCTTCTGGGTCCTTGCGATAATCTTTCAGCGCCAGAGTGAGTCTATCAATTTTTAGTTTCGTTGCCGGACCAGCAGGCCATGTATAGTTGGGAGTTTCGCGGGGAGGCCATTCGTCCTCGACTTTGTCGGAGACTGTGAGACGAGGCCCATCACTGGGTTGGTAGAGCTGTGGGAGTTCAACTAGAGGCAGCTGATCCGTGTATGACCTTCCATCGTATTGATCTACCAACGCCATAAGTTCTTCTCTTGTACGATTGACCTCCGATGGTCTATCATCTGCTTGGGGAAGCTCATCGCCGAGCCTATCAATGTCCACTGGGGCGGTGTGAGTGACATCTGTGTGCTGAGATCGATATATAGATTGACTGCGTATCTGACGTGACCGTTTCCAGGCATCTGGCCTGGAAGATGTAAAGAATGAGGATGATGGCGTCGTTTTAGGATTATGCTTGTGACAATTGCCTGCATTGGCGAGAGAGGTAATGAACCATGCTTCAAGTCCAATTGCATTTGACTTCATCCGGGGGGCCTTCAAGTCTTTACTTCTCCGCTGAGTAGGAGCTCTCTCGTTCGGATATAGTAAAGGAAGGACCTGTCGAGGTGCTAGCTTTGCAAGAAGAGGTCCGCTCGATGAGGAAGTACTGCAAAACCGGGACATGAGCCGGCTAGCATGTTGACGCAATTGTCACCGTCTGTATCTTGACATTGGGTCTGCGGGTATTGTGACTTCAGACTATTAGCAGGTTAGGGAGGTGTCGTTTCCAAAATTTCGAGATGTCGAAGATCGCGCTTCGCGGGAGCATCTTTTCCTGTGGCGGCAGTTGCCGAATTCGAGAAACACATCCCTTGAAGAATTGGACCCAGCAGCACAACTTTCCTTTACTGCACTTGAACAAGGCAAGTCCGAGCTCATTAGCTGCAGACATATAATTATTGACCTACTTAGGAGCATCCCATTAAAATCAGCAGCCAGCATGCCCAGAGGCCTCAGCCTGCGGGCTGCTCGTGTCCACCAAACCGCGACTAATATGCTTCAGAGCAAGACTATCACACGGCCACCAGTCTGGTACGATACAATCGGGCAAATTCCGCCCGGAGAATTACTGGTTCGCACTCAACCAGTTCAACACCGTGTAACAAATCCCAAATCCAAGGTCCGCAAACCCAGCAAATTATTCAAGCCACAGTTAATAGAGTACGAGGAGGACATCTTAAGAAGGCAATTCTACAGAGACCACCCGTGGGAACTGGCAAGGCCAAGAATTGTGCTTGAGGATGATGGGAGAGATGGGCAGAAATGCGACTGGCGTAAAATGGAACAGTTGGGCAGGCCGTTGACTGGGGAGAGGTTTGCTACATTCAACTATCTCCATTATCAGTGTTGACGCGAGCACAGTGTTGTCCAAAGACAGCTTTGGCTTTTACATAACGTACTCAATATTACACATGATCAAGCATACGATAAGGCACGGAAAGAATTCTACAAGTTACGCCAAAATGAAGAAATCGGGCGGAGGATAGCAAGAGAAGAAGCGTTATGGGTAGGCGCATACTTCCATAAAGGCGCTTTGGAGGTTGGTATGGAGCTGGAGAATAGGGAGTACGAAGGCTGGAAAAGATGGGCACAGATTCAGATTCAGACTTCAGAGAGAGAGAGGGAAGCTGGGCAATATCATGAACCTCTTGCGGAGGAAGGAATTGAAGAAATAGCCCCAGTGGAAGCGGAATAATCGCTGGATGTTGACCTACACCTTGTACATCTTATCTGTAAAAATGTGAAAACTTGGAAATTTCGAGCTGCAGAATTCGTGAATGCTATACTTAATTTCGTTATAACCTATGCTAGAGAAGAATACTTCACTCTACCAGAAAGCCGACCCATTCGACTTTCTTCCTAGAACCAGTTCCATTAATGGTCTTTGCTAATGCCTCCCACTGAACAAAGAATTTGTCGTATAAGCCGAGCTTTAAAAGCAGTTTTCCACTGAGACTTAATGTCTTGACTCTTGCCCAACTCTCCACATAGATTATCCTCATCTTCCATATCGGAGCAAAGCCGAAGAATTTCAGTAAAGTCGCCGCCAGAATTACAATGACAGCAGTCGCAGGTCCATTTGTAATGATCACATCTGGATATTCATATGCAGTGGTCTGAGGTGTCTTTGTAGATGGACCTAAAATTCCGAAACAACATATTAGGCACCACAACGAGGAGAAGGGTGTGGTATAAAGAGGCTGATGAATCTTTCGAGCACGTGGTACTACTTTCAGATCCCAAGTTTTAGTGATTGGACTGATCTCGTCCGCCAGTGAGGAATCTTTTGAGAAGGTTCTGGCCTGGATTGTTCTTTCTATTTCCGCAGCCTTTTCAGATGAGAAGTCATCCCCAGAAGATACGATATAAGTTCGACGTGTATATCGCGTAGGGTCAATGTCTCTCAGGAGAGACATCATCTCAGCTGTATGGCCTCCTGAGCCCAGGACTACTACCATATGCGAGGTTCCAGTCTTTGGCAGTTTCTTACCCGCCAAGCCGATATAAAGAAGTCGGAGCTGCATAGGTGTCAGGACGAGGGTTATCTAGAAACTGGTAGAAGTACTTACGAATGCCGATGTGAGTACAATTAGAATTGCACTCAGCAGCAGTCGTGACACTGGAAGGTCACCCATTGTGCTCTGATCGTGATGTTAGTGTTCAAGTGCTTCCAGATAGAATCAGATGAGGTTCGAAGTGGACGGAGTGTTTGTTTCCCCTGCAAGGCTGACTCTGCAACGGCCAGCGAGGCTGCGATGAACTTCGATCAGGAGCCTCAGGTACGACGAAGTCAAGCTCCAACCGATCCGATCTAGGGGAGTCTAAAGCCAGGCAAAGATAAGTTTCGTGAAGTTCTTCCTCCTTCATCAACCCCAGATCCATAACTACAATCCAAGATTTTTAGATCCGTTTTCCAGCTTTTCATCTCCATCCCAAAAGGGTTCATGCCTATTTTCAAAGTCACCAGTGCAGATCCAGATCAGCCACAATCGCAGGGATCCACAATAAAATGGGCGTCAACATCAAGGTTGGCAGCCATGTGCTGTCCTACATCTCGGAGCCGCCTCCAAAACAACCTCTGATCAATCGATCTCGCGCAAAACATGGCCAAATGGCTCCCCTTGGCCGCAAGTTGGTTTGTTTCTATTGCAATAGGAAGTCCAACGTCAAATATGACGGACGCATCACCCTGTGGGAGTGCATTAATTGCGACTCTGTAAACTATCTTGACGAAGTAGGTCTCCCCTTCCCGTCTCCTTCCTCGAGAACTCATTTCGATCGAATACTAAACTCTGACCAGAACGGCGACATCACGGATCCTCCTGTTGCTCTCGCCTACGATGCTCATCCTGCTCCTGTTCCAGTCAAGTATGCGACGCGCACCGAGTCATCCGACTACATCGATTCCAACAACGTCTTCTGCACTACGTGTGTCAAGAACCAACATCTTTATACCTCTTCCCTTCGAGAATACGAGTTTGATGTTGAAGACCTCTTCTCGAAGAATGTCTATGACTACGTGCAAGCCGAGAGGGAGATTACCAAATTCAAGAACGGCCTTGAGGCACGATATCCTCAGGTCTGCGCAGACTGCGAGCCCCGTGTCTTAGAAAAACTCAAGACTGCCAAACGAACAGCACAAACGGACCATATCGGTCGTCTTTTAAAGAAAACCAAGGAAAGAAGAAATACCGCTCAAAATGGAATCTTATCCGTCCGGACCTTTGAGAAGGTTGGAAAGTGGTCTTGCCTCATTGGTATCTTTGGACAACTGCTCTGGCACATCATCACTCTACTTAGCATTGCGGAACACAATTACTCTACCAAAATTGCCAACTCTACGACGCTGAGCTCTATCATAGCACTCCGCATCGCAATCATCTCTACTCTTACGTCGAGTCTACATCCTGCCTATGATCTTATACTCACGGTACCGTATCTATCATCATTCATCTCGGATTTGACATTGGATTCTCTCCCGAAATACAGCCTCATCATCACTTTGCCCTCCTTACTGTGGAGCCCCAAGTTCAGAGAAGCTGCTTACGGTTTCTTGACTCATGTCAATGGCTACGTCGCCTATTACAAACTTCAGTTTATGCTCTTTTCCCTTCGACTTATATTCTATCTTCTCATGGGAACCAAGCTTTTCTCCGATCCATTCGCCCCTATAATGGCTGGCTCACACCTAATTATGCCTTGCTTCGTTATCTTGGTAAGCCATATCTACCCTTGATCCTTTCGATTTCTAACTATACCAGATTGCCTACAAGATGAAGCATTGTGTCAAGGTTGATATCGGTCCTCTATTCGCCATTCCAGATAAAATTAATTTTGTCGGACCGCCCACTGGAAGTCCCATGGAAAAAGAGAGTTCGATTGAAGTCACAAGGAAGCTCATTGCTTCTGGACGCCCGCTCCCGGAACCCATATTTGTAGGAACAGATTATGGCAGCTTATCGAAATCTTTCGATCAACATTCCCCGCCACCTAATCATTCACAAAAACCGCAAACACGTCCGTCTCCCAAGACATACATTCAAGACAGTGAAGTCAGGCATCGCTTTACTGCAAACAATTTCAGTCAAACAAGAGTACCAAGACGGCCGGCTCCAGATAATCAACAAGAAGAGTATGACCGTCTATCTTCGTCCCTCAATTTTCCACGCCAAACAACCCCGCCTTTCACGCTCATGTCAGAAACCGAGCAAAGTCAATATCTGACAAGTGGAAAGACCCCAGCCCGTCTAGATGACACATTCGATGAGAATCCAGTAGAGGAGATGGAATGGTCTCCAACAAAATCGAGATCTCTTCATCGAGCATTCAACCCTACTTCCGCGGGGATGACGGCCACTCAGACAACCACTCTCTTTGGCCAGCAACAGCAGTTTCAAGAAGCGCAATTCAATCAGATCCCCGTTGCAGAAAAACCATCAAACTTTTGGTTCAAGGTTCCTCCTGCACCAATTGCACCTGCCCACCGTCTGCGAAATCCGCCCAACCAACCCAAGTTGCGTGTGTCTTCCCCAGAAGCCAAGCAAGGCTTTTTCAGCAACGTCACCCATCATTCCCAATTGGGTAGTCCTTCAAGTGACCCATCGCCAAGCGAATTTTTCAACCAGCAAACATTTTTTCCTGATCAGGTAGCACCTAGCGAAGGAGAAGACCTAGCCGATCTTTTCGGCGGGTTTTCGTTATCAAAAACCAATCCGGCTACTCGAAAGCCTGGGTGGAATTGGAGTGGTTTCATTTTTCCAACTCTGTTGGTCTTAGTAGCGGTCATTTACGGTTACTTCTGGCTTGGAAAATGAATCGTATCTAGTATATGAAGGGCTGTAACTAGGAAAAGAAAGGGGGATAGGATACGAAATCTGTACATATACGATTATGAAAGCATTGGGGGGGTTTTTCAAAAAGGCGCCAGGTTGTATTTTAGATATTACAAAAGGACATTAACTTATGCATAGCTTAGCTAGATAAATGAAAGTATCAAAGAACTTGGTACTTTTTGCTGTCGCTCAAGCCATTTGAACCCGGTACTGAAAGGTTGAAGACAATCTACTGCTATTCGAATCAATGTGAGCAATGATGCCTCCTCAGTGTTTATAATTCGATTCATGTTCCCCACACAGTCTCCAATTAATGTGGTATCAAGGGCCCCAAAATTTCTCACGCAACGTTTAGTAATATTTTCCACGAAAATTTTGGTTGTGTCTGCCCTTGGCGAAAATGCTGATGAAAACATCGTTGTGTGGCGAACTTTCCGTGATGGACATGGTCTCATTCAACATCTCAACAACATCAATTCTGGCTCTAACCTCCATTTATCTGCAAAAGCTTCCCTAAAGGCCATCAACAATAGACTGCAATACTTTTTTGAGGTTGAACAATTCTTCGAACCAAGGTCTAATAGCCTCAAGGTCACGCGTACCCTTAGTCCGCCTTGTGGGGGTAGCGGCTTTGCCCGACCTCAGATTCTCTTACCACTTCTAGTTACGAAAAGATCATGAAGCTACACGTGCGATAAAACCAAATTGATTCCACGCTCCTTCACTTGCCTCTTTCTTCCCCCTCAACAAAGCACGAATTTCTAGAGTCTAGAGATATACCACCTCAATACGTCAAAATGCGTTGACCATACGCCCCCGGCCTCGAGAGTCATTCATCGTGCCTTTTTGGCCAGATCCCGGATTCCCGGAGGACTCGAAAGATCTATTGGGGCGTGTGAGAAGTCATCAGTTGCAATTATTTCTGCACAGGTCATTTCAACCCAAGTCTCAACAGCAAGTTGGCGAGTGAAACAGATGACCATGGAGCAAAGACGAGGAGCTGAGCACGAGAGCAAGAGTAAAAGCATGGTTTCTCGACGAGCACCAAGAACATTCATCGAGGAGCAGAAATTTATGGAGTTTGTAACTGCTGGTCTCACGCCCCGAAGCAATGAGAATGAGACGCAGCAAGAGAAAATTGGAAGAAGAACCAGGAGTTCCTCGACCACCGTAGATATTAGAATGTTCCCCATCGTAGATATTGGAAAAGATCTTAGCCATGCCTTCCCAACGACGATGGAGGATATGGGAAAGCAAGGTCCGTTACCCCATGCATGACTTTCGTTATAGATTTGGTCTTCTCCTACAACCCAACCTTGCAACTGCATTACTAGTGTTTAGCTAAAATCCGGTAGTTGTCAAAAGCCTCGAAGCAGCAAAGAAAGTTACCAAGGAAAGAATCGATAGCCGGCCCATAAACTTCGGTGAAGTTATTCCTGGTCGCATTTATCGGAGCAGTTTTCCAGTTGAGGAAGATTTCCAATTTCTCAAAACTCTCGGGTTGAAGACCGTTATGTATGTATTCTAAATTACCACGGTTCCAACTGTTTCTAATTCATTACAGTTCCCTCGTCAAGAAAGACTTCAGCCCTGAATTCCGGGGATTTGTCAAGGATAATGCCATCACACACAGAATCGTTGATATGCAAGGCACGAAGAAAGTCGATATTCCCGAACACATCATGAAAGCTATTATGGAAATTGTCCTTGATAAAGAAAATTACCCCGTACTGATTCACTGCAATCATGGCAAGGTATCTTGTCGCCTCCTCCTAGATCTATCCTTCACCACTAACGTATGTCAGCACCGAACAGGCTGTGCAGTAGGTGTTATTCGCCATGTTACCGGTTGGAAAGCAAATGAGATCGTAGAGGAGTATCGTGGCTATGCCGCTCCGAAAGTCAGAGACTGTGATGTCAAATACCTTTCGGAGTACCAAGTATCTACGCTTCATCACCTCTTCGCTAAACATGACATTCATCATCGTCAACAACCTTCAGCTTATGACAGTTCTAGAATAGCACAATTGATTGTGATTGTTACCATTGTGCTGATGATTTGGGTTACTAGTATATTTTGTTGAACCAATTATCTCTCGGAAGTCTTTCCTTCCCTAATACGGAGTTTTGGGCATATGCATGGAATGTGAAAAATGGATGGGCATTTTATTGGTATAGAAAAGTCGTCGAATAGAGTGGGCTGGATGCATTGGAGTTACAGAATCTTGAAGTAAATTGCAGGGGCAGCCCGAAGTTTGCATCAGGTACACTTGGCCTTGTCCTTCTAGATGTATTCCTACTGTATTTATAAAGTGGAGCAAGATGCTCTCCAACTATTTCTTTAACTTCGCGCGGTAAACCCTCACATTGACGAAGCCAATAAACAAGAAAGATTTCATCAGTATATTGGTAAGACCATGTGGTCGATATGTTACAGGCATTTAGTCATCTATTATACAAGTACAATACAATGCTATTAGGAATCCAATATCCTACGACTTGCAATTTTCAGGCCAGATCCTCCACAAGCTAGATATATTGCAGTTCATTCCTCCCCAATCTTGAAGCAGATTGTTTAGTGCGCCTTTTTTGCCAGTTCAAATTCACCAGTCTAAGAAAATCAAACCCTGCCTGCATCACTTCTGTTAGAAACAAGATCCTAGGCTTTCTCCTATTAAATCTTTTCTTCTTTCTTTTCCCGTTTACTCAACCCATAAACCAAGCCCCCGCCAACCAGGTTACAAGCCGCAAGTCCCATTGCAAAGCCTCTCGTTAAACCTCTTGCTCCAAAGGTGCTCCCCATGCGCCCACGTATTCCGAGCCCATTTCCTAAGCTTCGCCTCCGTGCCATAAGCAAATAGAGACCTGACCAAGCGGCTGTGAGGCCGGCGGAGTCTACGGTGAAGTGCTGGAGGTTGAGGTATGTGCTGAAGAGCAGGACGGGTGGGAAGAGCATTGGAAGAGGTCGGAAGGGTCGCATATGGAGCGCTGTTATTAGAGTCGCTAGGAGTGTTGGTGGGAGTGGACTTTCTGTGCCATTGGTAAATATATATTCTTAAATACGAAGGAAGCATAGAAATATGAGGACTTACTGCCCCAATCCATTGCGTATGAAATGACTATCTTCTTGACATCTTGCGCGACTTCTTCGGATGAAGACATGGTGCTTTCCAATAACCACAAAGACTCTAGTGAAGTTTAGAAGATTGGAAAAACCCAAGCCTGCAGAGTAACAATTCTCAAATCGATCGATGACGGAGGTTAGGTTGCTATCACGTGTAATTTCAGCCGCTTGTCAAGCCACAGCTGTCCAAATTCAGCAGGTCAAAGCTTCGTTGCATGTCTGGCCCGAACCAACAGTTCACATAAAAAACCCATCACGTCCTCGCATTATTACGCTTGACTTTATCATTTCGCGCCCATTTCTCCCCTCGCTGCGCAATGCCCGCAACCACAGCATCCGGCGCGGACACCAAGGGCAACGGCTCTGCAAAAGCGCGAAGCCATGACCACAATCAAGGGAATCAAGGTCGCTCCTATACTGTCGAGCAGAAGGCCGAAGTCATCAGAATTCGCCGTTGCAATGCCACTGCCTTTTACGATATTCTGAATTTAGAGAGCGTCAAGACCACGGTCACGGATACAGAGATCAAAAAAGCTTACAGAAAGATATCGCTGCTTACACATCCGGATAAGAATGGACACGAACATGCGGATGAAGCCTTCAAGATGGTTAGCCGAGCGTTTGGGGTGCTCGGGGACAAAGATAAGAGAGCCAAGTTTGATAGATTTGGAGGCGATCCAGACAGTAGGTTTGGTGGAGGAGGAGGAGGAGGAGGGGCTCCATCTTCAAATCCGTTCAGTGGCTTCTCTGGAGGAAGGACACCTAGGACCAGTACTGGAGGAGCGGGAGGAGCAGGCATGTGGGAGGAGGAGATGAGCCCAGAGGAGATGTTCCAGAGATTTTTTGGAGGAGGCGGACTAGGCGGTGGCTTCGGGCCATTTGGTGGCGGCGGTAAGTTCTTCTCTATAGCGAGCCCCATTATGCAAAAATGCTGATAGCAGATATAGGAGGATTTGGCGACGGTGGATTCGTCTTCAATATGGGAGGTGGCCCAGGCGTGAGAGTACACCAATTTGGTGGTGCGAGACCACGGAGGAGGCCAAGAAATCCAAATGCGCCTGAAGAAGCTCCAGCGTCTCTATTAAACACATTATTAGGATTCCTGCCATTGATATTAATTCTGATACTACCTCTTCTATCTTCACTCTTTTCCGGATCTGGATCCACGCCATCTTTGCCCTCGATGCGATTTGACAGCGCGGTACCGCCGAATACTGAGCATAGGCATACACAACGATTGAAAGTGAAGTATTTTATTAATCCAGCAGAGGTAGCACATTACACGCCATCACAGTTACATAAACTCGACCAGGAGGCAGAAGTTTTCTACGTTTCAAGACTTAATGTGGAATGTGAACAGGAACAGACGATAAGGCAGGAGCTCGTTCAACAAGCTCAAGGATGGTTCTATCAGGATGTAGAGAAGATGGCCAGAGCATCAGCCATGCCGATGAATGCTTGCAAAAAACTTACTGAACTCAATTCAGCCAGGAGATATTAAGGTCAGCATTAGAAGTGGGGGCAATCAATTCTTTGTACAAGTTAGTTTATGGATGGTATTTCTTTGAGAAGCATGGCGTTTGGGCTTATTGCATTACGGGTAGGACTGGCCTACTCTCGAGATGGTGATAATAGAGAATATATCAACGAGGCGGCTCAGATCACTTTCTGTCCTTTCTGTCTCGCTAATTCTTGATTCACACATTTTTTCTTTCGATTTCAGCCTGCTGCTGAGACTTGATTCTGGAAACATTGAGACACTGAACAATCTCTGTGTCCATCTTAAACTTGCAACTAGTTGTCTTTGACTATGCATGTCGCATTCTGAAAGCCCAAAGCCGCTCAGCCTCTCCCGTTTAGTGGCTGCAACTTATTGATAATCAGCCTCTTCAGAAGGTTCGAGAGTCATTCCCCTGCTATTTTTGGCCTATCGATATCGCTAAACAGTGGTGCACGGCCATAACGATCCCAACGTTACGAATGTCCGCAAGGCTGATACCTCCTCCCTCTCTTCTTTGTAAACACAAGCCTTCAACATCATCTGCCACCATGGACAGTAACCCACCACCCCCTGGAACCGCTCCAGACGCTCCGGATAAGGAAAAGATGGACCAGGTTAGTTTCAGGGTTGCATATGTGATGCAGCTGACAGTGGCTAACTACATTGCTTCACAGATTCGCAGACGACGCCTCGAGAAGCTGGGAGGTCCAGCGACCCCAAAGGTAGAACAAGCAGATAGTGAAACTGGAGATTCATCATCTACTCGACCTACAGCCCCCATTTCCAAAGCCACAGTTTCAATGCCTTCTCAAGCAGAAAATCCATTTACCAAAGTCGTCTCAACTGCCAGTCCGTCTAGTGCAATCCCCGTAAGAGAACCATCTTTAGCAGCAACGATGAAGCGACCTCGAGCTGAATCAGAAACGCAGAAAAACCTCCGCCCCGCTCCTCGAAAATCAACAGCTCCAGCAGCGGAGGAGAGCATTGATGCCTACGAGAATCGAATACTCGGCGCAACTTTCCGCGTCACCCTTGACCCAAACCAAAAGTTTGATACGGCAAACCATAAACTGATATACCTTCCAAATCTAAGGCAAGAATTAGAAGATGAGGCAGCTCCTATCATGCTCACAAAGGAGAGGTTGGACTCTGCCATTTTGGAGGCAGCGAGTTCTATTCCACACAACAAATCAGTTTTAGACTATCTGCTACCGTGCTACAAAAGGATAACGAAAACCATAGCCGCTTTGAGAGGCTACGCAAATGCTAAAGATGTCATACTGAAAGAGGCAAAACGACTTTGCATGAGTAATTGTATTTTCGCATTGGAAGTGCCAGAACTGTTCAGGTGACGAATTCTTAATGTGCTACTATTTCGATCTAACTGACATCTCCAGTCGTGAACCAAATGCGGCAACTGATTCGCTTGCTCCTTATCTACTGCTTGAGCCTGGAGAAGAGAAGGGAGTCGATGCTAACTTCATGCTGGAACTCAAGGATCGGTTCGACGAGGATGAGTCGATTCCGGCAATGCTCGTAAAAGCGGTCATTACTCTAAGTCAAGATCTCTCTAGGAAAAGCATGAATGATAACTTTAAGCCATATGTGAATGTAAGTTACAGGTACCCGTCAATTGGTAGCAGAATTAACTGGTTATTAGGCACTAAAGACCTTGTGTCATGATCCAAAAGTTGTAATCGCCATTTCTGAGCACCCTCTCTTCCAAATGGCTACATCTGCTCCAGCAATAGAAAAAAATACCTTGCTTGGTCCCTTTTTCAGAATATCACCTCTTCAGTCCGAAGTCACATTAGAATACTTCTCAGGTCCAAGATCAATGGACAAGAGAATGATAACCACGTCCCAAGACGCTCTGCGATTAACTCTCCAATCTCATCAGAGAGACTTACTGGAAATTGCCAATTTATTCATTCGAGCGGATGAAATATCCCGCAACAAGACCTTGGACTGGTTTGCTTATATTGTCAATTCCAATCATAAAAGAAGAGCTTTGCGGCCAGATCCCAAAGATCTATCATCAGATGGGTTCTTGATGAACGTCACGGTCGTTCTTGATGGCCTCTGTACCCCTTTCATGGATAATACCTGGACAAAGATACAGAAGATTGATGTGGATTATTTGAGACGGAACCCGCGAGTCGATATCAAAGACGAGACTAAATTGAACGCTGATCAAAATGCCTCAGATCAGTACTACTCAACCGTTGTTCCCGGAAAGTCGAATTTTATCTCTGAGATCTTCTTCTTGACATTGGCAGCCCATCACTACGGAAGTGAGGGAACAAATAGCATGCTCAAGGCCCTAGAGAAAGACATTAAATATTTGGAAGGCAAGATTACCGAACTAACGGCAGAACGACCAAAGCTTTTAAATGTAAGAAGAGAGAAACTGTTCCAGAAAGTATGCTAACATGTATAAGCAACCTGGTCACCTCGCAAGATTTGACGATCAGCTCAAGAAGTTCAACGATGTTCTGGACAAGTCCTTCTCCCTCAAATATGCTGTTGAGGGTGTTCTCTTTGATAAAGTTATGCAGGCAAAGATGGTGATGTTCATGAGACACGTTGTGGTATGGCTTTTGCGAATTGCAACTGCTTCCGACTATACCCCTGAGAAGACAATTAAGTAAGATTGATCTGTACCATCTTGAATAATGGCTGACCTGTCTAGACTACCTCTATCAAGTACCCAACCGGATTCATTCAGATTTCTACCTGAATATATTTTGGAAGACATTGTTGGAAGCTTCAATTTCATTTTTCGGTAGGTCTATTATTGTTTTTTAATGACTTTGACTAATGCCATCTCAGATTTGTTCCCGATGTTATGATATCTGCTGTCGGAGATGAAATCAACGCTCTCTGCATCACATTTCTGACCAATTCTGAATATATTAAGAATCCATATTTGAAGGCCAAGCTTGTGTCTCTCCTCTTCCACGGAACCTGGCCCGTATATCATCGGTCAAAGGGTGTTCTTGGAGATTCCCTCATTGGTACAAAGTTTGCCAACGACAATCTCCTTCATGCCCTGATGAAATTCTACATCGAGGTTGAATCAACCGGAGCCCACACTCAATTCTACGATAAGTTCAATATCAGATATGAGATATTTCAAGTCATCAAATGCATCTGGACAAATGATGTGTATCAACAACGTCTAGCTAAGGAAAGTAAGACAAACACTGAATTCTTTCTAAGATTTGTCAATCTGCTTCTGAACGACGTCACCTATGTTTTGGACGAAGCTCTAACGAAGTTTCCAAAAATCCATGACCTTCAAGCTGAATTGAGACAACCTAATAGCACTCTGACACCGGAGCAAAGGGCTGCTAAGGAAGAAGAGCTCCGCACCGCAGAGCACCAGGCCACGTCATATATGCAACTTACCAACGAAACTGTATCTATGATGAAGCTCTTCACCAAATCCCTCTCGTCCTCATTTACGATGCCTGAAATTGTCGACCGTGTAGCCGCTATGCTAGATTATACACTCGACATTCTTGCAGGACCTAAATCCGCCAATCTCAGGGTCGATGACATGAAGAAGTTCTCCTTTGAGCCACGCACACTCCTCTCCGAGTTTGTAGACATCTTTCTCAACCTTGGCGTTTCTGAAAACTTTGTCCAAGCTGTCGCGAGAGATGGACGTTCCTACAAGCCCACTAACTTTGATAATGCTTCTCGAATTATGATGCATTACAATCTTAAATCAGCAGCAGATATTGACAACTGGGAAAATCTTAAGAGTCGTTTTGCACGCGCCAAGGAGATTGACGATCAGGACGAAGATGACCTTGGTGAACCCCCAGAGGAGTTCACGGACCCGATTATGGCAACTCTAATGAATGATCCTGTGATTCTCCCCATTAGCAAGGCGATTGTGGATCGGAGCACGATTCGTAGTCATCTCTTGAGCGATCCACATGATCCGTTCAATAGGACACCCTTGAAGATCGAAGATGTGATTGATGCTGTGGACTTGAGAGATCAAGTCAAGAAATGGAAAGAAGAGATGAGGGCTAAGGCCTCTGCTGCCAGAAATGGTGATAAAATGGATCTCAATGAGGGTTAGGAGCTGTTGCATGACATGGCGTCTGGAGTTCTACGGCTCATTTGTGGTGGCTCTCTGCTAAGCATTGGTCTACGCGGCAGCATTATGATGACACGGCTATGTAGACTATTATTGGGTCCAAAGAATCTTCTCATGACTACACAGAGTAGATGATTTCTATCCACATTTTACTTTTTCTTTGTGTTCATATCTCCTTCTATCTTTTAGTCTCGAACCCCAACTACAAATTTAGGTAGGTTATGTGGTAAATCCTCGAGTGCAGTGCGTTTCCTTGCTGCTCAATTCGTATTTGAATCTCAAGAGTCATTGCTCTGCAAGTACCCGTGCCACCACTGCTCTCAGGCCCTCGATCTCAAATTGCATCCTAGTGACCGGAACAAGTTGTTGGTCATTAACATCCTGCAAGATTTCGATAGCCGGTTGCAAATAAGCAAGCATGCCCTTGACCATGAGCCCCGGGCTCCATACGACTGATCTGTCCTTCATCACTTGAATCCGTTCTTGAACAGCGCCGATGTAGTCTGCTTTGGCTTGGTTCTGATCGTGGAGGTCTCGGATCAAGAGGCCGAGCATCGCGGCTTGGTTTTTGGTTTTGATGAAGAGTTTAGGCATGGTTTTGGGGTCTGGAGGAGGCGATGGCTCAGGTCGAGCATGAAGTTTTAACTCTGGAGTGCGTGGCATGGGAAGCATTGTCGATTGCTAGTCGTGCTTGGTTTCTGCAATTGTTAGTTTTGTCGTTTGCTGTTTTGATTTTTTGCTATGAAAGTCGAAGTAATAGACAGATAATCTCAAGGCGACATCGTTGCATCTCTCCTTACTCTTACATTCGGCTTCTTATGTTATATTCTTGATTACTACCCGAGTATAATTCAGAGACAGACATTTGCAGAGCGACAGTGTCTTTGGGTTTCTTATTCGACTTTAGAATTCATCGAGTGTCATTTCTAGCAATGAATTATCCAGGATGCGTCCACTACATAGTTTAAGTTGTAGCTAGACATTCAAAACACAAAACAACTGTGTAGCTACTTTATTTCACATTCGACATTCTATGACATCAAACATGATTCGGACACAAAACCTATCTTATTGCTTCTCTAATCTAAAGCTCCAATAGCTGCCCACAAGCGCTCATTAGGAAACGTAAATCCTTCTACTTTTTCATGTAGTCGAGTTTGCCTACTTTCTCAGCGAACCGACCCCAACGAGCCCGATCGGCAGCCGCCGCCTGCCCAGAAGCGTTCAGCCTGCTCCAGCCTGGGATAGAAGGCGGGAGCGGAGAATACGAGGGTGAGGGCAAGGATGAAGGAGAGGGACAGGGAGAGGAAGAAGCAGATAGTCCAGCACCAGCATCGACAATCTCTTCAGCAGTACATGCCTTGGTATCTTCCACTTCATGATGGTGATGTTAGCGAAATAGGAATTCATTTGGAGGAACGGCTTACCGAGTTCCGCGGACGTAAGCCCGATCCTGTCGATGCGAGACGTGAGCCATTCTGGGTTGGGCTCTTTTGTATCGGTATGAGTTGACGCGTCGACCGTCTTGGCTATCGCTGGCTTGCTGGGAGGGGCGGAGGAGATGGCCTTGATGGCGAGCTTAGTAGGCGAGGAGGTCTTGCTTGCGGAGGAGTCCATGGTAGTTGTCTGCTTCTCTTGACTAATAATGGCGTGAGGAGAAGGCTCCGATAATGGAGGTAGATATGGCTTGGCTGGTTTTGATGGCGATCGCTGTTGGTTCTGTGCGTCGAATCGTTCGAGATCGAACGCAACGCTTGCTCGTTCTCGGAGGAGTCTCGTGGAGAATGGAGTCTCGGCTTCTCCCATTTCTTGTTCTTCTCTGGTTGAGCTCAGAGGAGTATCGGGTTTCGAGTTTGGTTCTCGACGTCTGTTGCGAAGATTTGCTCTCGTTCTTGCTGATCGCCTGAGGGGAGGCACGTCTACCAGCTGCTGGAAGCTGGTGCTGCGTTTCATTGTCCTACTGGTATGTGACCGAATTTTTCTTCATTGTCGATGAATACTGGTTCTGGACATGACTCGTAAATGTCTATCAGACGGAACGAGACACGTAAATAATAATTCTTTGATGGCAAGCTCTCGAAATATCGAGTCTTTGTCTTGCAGACAAATTAGCAGCGTCTGACGTTTGGAATAATCTGAAGCACTTAAGGATCCTAAGACCCAGGGTTACTAGACACCAGAAGCTAAGAAGTCCCTATCCAAAGGCCTCCCCTATCCACTCGCTTAATCTCGCTTATTATAGTGAGACACTCTCACGAATGGTTCACAATGTAACACAACAGCTATCAGGATAACCTTGAGCTGCTTCAAAGACTTTCGGTTAGATTAATTGCTCGTAAAATTGATAAAATTGAACTCTGACAATGTAACGAATGCTCTGCACTATGGATATCAAAGCAGCAATTTAACATACTAAGCTGTATTATGAACGGAGGGAAACGAAAAACTGATCTCAATAATCAAATATATGCTTTTTGATTTCTTGTTTAAAATTTCGATTTGAGATTAAGCTGCATATTCTGGAAAAAGGTATAACGAATCTGGCATCGACTTTGTTGCATCTACACTACTCATTGTTTATGAAGACTGAGTTTTGGCATTGACATGTATTATTCAAAGAGAAAGGAAACAGACTAGAGTTTGATTTTGCCTTAAACGACTGTAAAGGTTAAATGTAAGATTTCAGAATCGACGTCTAAATCTACTGCCCGAAGGAAAGGAGGGTCAAGCAAAGCATGACTTTGTGCTTGCTTACCTTGTATTTCTCTCGCAGGAATATAGAATCAAGACTAAAATTCGTTCTTGAACGTATAAATGAAGCGAGGCAGTCCGGCCACACCATGATTCGTTTTACAGTTTGCCAACAGTAAAGGACATTGAGTTGTGCTATGTAAAGGGAAATGGAGTAGAACAGATCCAGCCTTGCTTCTCCTCTCTCTTTAGCTTAGAGTGAATAACAAGAATCAACGGTAAATTGTCATGCTGAGAAAAACATCATGAAAGAAAGGACCCGACTTATCTCATTGACTCGTTAGCTTGCAGTGAGATTAAGCATTGATATCCAAGTGACCTCTAGTTTGTATCTTTTTCAGCGCCGCTCCTAATTCTGGTTGTAGTAGCAACGATCCAGCGATACAAGAAGAAGTTGGAGCAAGAGCTAAACAAGACTCAAATAGCAAGCGCGTTCAACTATTGCTTTTGTAATATCTAAGTGCTGGCTGCTTCAGGAACAAAAGCAGACTCAAAACTACTGGAAGACTTATTTATTAATTAATCTCAAGTGTTTGTTTCAGACTCCGTCTCTACAAGCAAACTGTAGTCGACTCTTCTCCCGATTACTAATCTTTGACAAATTGGTCACCGTTAAGTTACAGAAGGTATTACAGAAGGTAAATTTCAACGCTTGGAGGAGAGCTTTCCACTATGAAGATGTCGAAGAGGCTGTCTTATGTAATACTCATGGTTTAACTTCTACATTAGCACCGTTTTTGCTTCGGCTTCTTTAAATAAGGTTCTCAGGTTGACCACCCATTTATTACAATATACTCTAAACTGTCTTTCAAATCCTCAAGTCCATTAGCAATCATAGCACAAACTTCACACCTACGTGTAATCCAAACAAGCCACGTTCCATTCATTCTCTTCATAATATGCCTTGATCATCCCATCGAAATACACATACAGGATTCGAAGAATCCGAAATCGCTCCGACGAACGCCATATATATTCCCACAACACCTGTCCATGCTTTTATGACGCCTTCTCTTCATATCTGTACATTATTTAGATTACGTCTTGAAAGCCACTAGACACCCGATTTTACGATGGCGAAAGTGATTGGCTACCAAGCATACTAGGAACCGCCTTCCGACCAACTCTCTTACCAGGGCCGTCGATCCTAGGTACGCCTTGTATGATACGCGGCTCCTTCATCAAGCTCACATCTAACATCGCGGGCATTCTGCTCACGACAGTGCGATAATCTCCGGGAAACTTGGCATTCGGTGTAGAGACTGCCGCTGAGCGCCAAAGGTGATCGCTTTTGTCTTCTAGGAAGCCCGGGTTGGATGACTTAGAAAAAGACAGGAAGGATGACCGGCCGCGGGCTCTCTTTGCGAGAATTATGCTGTCGAAGAGTTGGATTGCTGGTGAAGAGGATGAAGTAGTTTCTCGAATGTAGATGAACTCGGTGAAAGCTGAGAAGGTGTCAGTAACAGTTTTTGGCTAAGAAATAATGACATACCTTGCGTTTGCTGCAGCATGGAAATATACTCGTGCTGCTCATGCGGAAGGCTCTTCAGAAAACCGTCCGAGTCAAACTTGTATATCATGCCACTATTCTTCTGGTCCCTCGTTGGCCTCGTCAGATGCTTTCGATAAGTATAGAATAAACTCGCAAAACATCGGACGAAGGCAGCTCGGACACGATCAGCATAAAAGGCTGAAGGACACACCAGAGATGCATTGCCTAGACATCGATTATGCGCAAATGTAGTACATCCCGTACATTTATAAATTCCATCGCCGTCAGGCTTCTCATCGCAAATAGAGCAGACTGATGAATTATCCTTTCGACGTAACTCGAAACAGTGGCCTTCAACCCAGACTGTGGAATCGGTGTTCTGAACTGGTTGCATGAGCATGTTTGGCATGACTGTCGAGGCTGCGAGGGTTGATGCTGCGTAAGTAGAAGGAGCATAACCAAATGTCGACTTGGAATCAACTGAAAGAGCTGAGGTTGATAGACTGGCCTGATGCCCGCTGATGAATGGAATGCTTGGTCTTCTAACAGTGGCCTGTCGTTCAACTGCGAAAGAAGAGCTACGTCTTGAAGCAACTTCAAAGTGACCCGACCGCTTCTCCCTCAATGTAGCCGTGAGGGCAAAGCCAGAATCATTACGCGAGACGGGAGTCGTAGGTAGTGGTGGAAAATGGGTTGATATTGGAGATACCGAGGATGGAGGGCTTGATTTATTTCCTGATCTGCTAGTCGCTGGTCTCTCTACTCTGCTATGATCATTCTTCGATTGCAGAAAAGCATTGAATACAGAGGCTATCTGGGACGTCGACGGTTCTGACTCACCAAATGTCGTCGAATTCTGACTCACATACTTGGCAAAAGAGCTCGGTGGAGGATTTTGCGTGAATATAGCCTCATTTTCAGAGGAGAATGCATCATATGGGAATGTCTCAATTGCGTAGGGCGGCGGTCCCACAGGAACCCCATATCGGTTGTGATGAGGAGCGGCCAATTGAAGTAATGACACAAGTTTTCTGCGCTGTTGCTTCGGTAGAGAGTGTGGAGCTGACGATGCTTCGATAATGTCTTGGTCCAAATCAACTAGGACAAAATCATCCTCTGGTAGCTCTATTCGCTCATATCTTCTCTCGATTCCCACTATATAGGGACAAGGCGCTTCTAGAGCTGATATTAACCTTGCTGGTAGTACCGGAATGAAGATACTTTGCCATTTTAGTGGATAAAGCAGACTTGCCAGTGCCTTGCAAGCAAGATGTAACATGGCAGTATGCGAGGAGAGAAATATGATTCGTGATTCTGTCAACGCAAATTCGAGGAGAGAAACGATGTTCTGGATGCTAAGAGCTCTGAACAGAGCGAAGAGGTCCGTACTCCGTGATTCGGGCAACTCGTTTGCTGCTTCTTTCCTGGCAAACAACCTTAGCTCTCTAACAGCAAGCTCGACTTGAGTCTTCGAAGAAATAGGGCTCAATGCTTCCGTGCATAGGTTCACCACGTATCTCTCTAAGGGCTGCCATCGTCCTACTTTAGGTGAACTGGGAGGGACTCTCAAGACTCCACCATCAGTCATGGGAACGACAACTGCTCTTAACCACTCCTTCCAGAAACTTGTCATGCCTCCATCTCGTCCAAGTATGCCATAAGCTCTTGGTGCCCATAGTCCAGTCTCTCCGTCAGTCAGTCCGTCGATCTTTGCAGCTGCACCATGTCGTACAGGCCGTAACATATCTGCCATCAGACCAATCTTCTCTTCGACTGCACTAATTTGTTCCTCCAAAGCATCTCTAGCCGAAGATCCGGAAACAACGTTTGGGAGCTGTGCCAATAGCTGTGACAAGTTTGCTCGTTCCGAGGCCAATCTTTCTCCCAAACTGGCGGCAAGTTCTCTCTCTTCGTTTGTCATGTGACCCTGTCTCCATTCCTCACATCTCTTCTCTAACATCGTAGCAGCCTCTTGACCTAGGGGTTGCCACACGGTAACTACGATCCCGTAGATCTTTGAGCTGTCCTCGGTAGTCATAGCGAATCCATGCCAAGTCGATCTCGGACGCTCATCTGCTGAAACAATGTTGATATCGTTGGGAAAGGCAAACATTGGCACATAATCTGGAAATCGACCCCTCCTTAGGGCTTCATCTGTGGCAGCCTTTGGAGGATATCTATCGAGTAGAACGGGATTCAGGCGACGTTTTAACGGATGCATATCGGGGTCTTCTTGCAATGGTTCCGGTGGGGGAATCACAGAGTTGTAGTTGCTGAGCCGCCTTGAGGTTCGAATGGATACTAAAATGTGTTAAAAAGACCTCCTCAAAACATCATGTCTATAGCGAAAGGACTAACAGCAGAGACTGATCATTTCTCTACTGTCTTACGAGAGAGAAAGTTCCACTTACTAGCTCTCTGGGCTATGCTTGGCTGCCTTTTCATGCTATTCATATCCCGAAAACTAATCTTCCGCCTAATGCTCCCACCTACACTTCTCAAGGGACTCCTTCTACCTGGTGTCCCGTCATTCTCCTCGTTCTTCAATTGCTCTGTTCGGGAATTGTAATTCGTCATTGGCGGAGGTCTCACAACCTGCGCCCCAGCACTGAAGCTTAGATCATCCAGGAACGACTCTCGCTCGTTTGCAAACTTCATCAAGGCCCTGTTGAAATCAAAATCTCCCAACAGTCCTGTACTTGGATTTGGACTTGGATTTTGATTTGACAATCCATTCGAGGCCTTTATCGTCATCGAGGAGCGGTTACTGCGAGTAACGTCTAGCTCATCGAGCGTCTGTATGGAGTTTCTCTTGCCATTTCCAAGCATGTTCATGGAGTTATTGCGAGAATGGCGAGCAGCATGTTTCTTGGGTGGAGACGAGGTCTCTCCTTCAAAGCCTTCCTCGATCGTTGTCTCAAAGCTGGGAGAAGGTGGCCCAGCAATGCTGGTCTTCGAAACTGGCAATTGGTCTATGATGGAGTGAGAGTCGATGCCCGCGATCCAGAAATAATCTGCGAGGGGAGCGGAGGAACTATCCATTGCATCGATAGAGGTTCGGCGGATCGCCGTAAGTAAGATTTGGTAGGTTCAGTGGGACATCGAACAGATGGAGGTGCTTCACCGTCGATCGAGGTGGGGTTGAGGTCGTTTTGACTCGCGCTGTTTGGGAGGTTTTGGCGGTAGCGACAGCAAGGAGCGAAACTGCTTGTTCGTCGAGGCCGATGATATTCGGGCCGCGTCAGGCTAGAAACACGTTGTCGAAGCTCGTTGAAGGGGCGTTGTGGGGGTGGTCTTGTTCTGAAAAGGTTGTCAAATGGATCTCTGTCCGTCGGTGCCAGGACAAGTCAAACCCAGCTGTTCTCGAGGCAATTGGCTGGAGACTCTTGAGCAGGGCAACCAGTGGACAAGAAGCAGACGCTGGATGACGGACTCGCAGCGGTCGAAAAGGCTGGTGCTGGGCAGGCTGGAGTTGAGCAAGTCGCTCACTGCTAGCAACGAATAATTTTGGCTTATCGCTGGAGCTCGCAGGTAGGTACTGTACGGTAGGTTGCCGGCCGATCTTTTGCCCCTTTCACCGCCCCGCTGCTTTCTAGGCCGTCGAAGGAAAGCAAACAAGCGGCAGTGTGAAGAATACTGACTGTACTGTCGCTGAAGGGCGTCTGGCGAACAAGCAATTATGAGGGGAATCCCTCCCCACGACCTCTCTTAAGTGCAGTCTGGGCAGACAGAGCGCCAAAGTCCTTCTTTCCCATCTGGCAGCACATCGGACATTATTATGAGATTTGATAGTTTCACCACTGCTGCGCCTTTCCCGTTGCTTCTAGATCTCGACCTTAAAAGCAATTATAAAATTATATTTTGGGATTTGAGCCGCGAGCTACACTATGGGCCACCCTGCCGCCCAAGACGAGTTTTCGTGTGCGGTCTGGAGAGGCCCCTGTCCCTGATGCAATCTATTCCATCTATCTGGTGCATTTCCACTCGCAACAAGAAGAAGCGGCTGCTGATATCGGATCTTTAGCCTGTGCGTACACATCGGACGATGCTGGTGACGAATTCGAGGGACCATTCAGGGGCCTCAGCGATCCGAAAAGAGATGGAGCATGTTTCACCGACCCTCTGCGGGTGTAGGTACCCTCTGGCGCCCTAATACATCCCGGTTTCTGGGTCTTCTCTTGCCAAATCGAGGAGGGGAGGACGCTGTCTGTCCCTGGTGCACCGCAGGCTGGCCTCGTTGTCCTGTGAGCCTCGTACTCACGCCGTGAAGAATGTTTGCTTCCACCCTCGTATCCTTCCCTTTTAGGAGACTCTCGACTTGTCACGTTTGCAGAGGTTAGAATGAATCAGGGACTGCGCGGCTTGAAGATGATGAGAGATTGCCCCTGAACGGATCATCTGCATAGGAGATCAACAAGCATTCTGCACGCCACGACAGGCCATCTTTTCCAGGGCTAAATTTCGTTTACTTCCCTTTCCTGTACCAGTCTCTTCGGCCTTCGGACCAGCTCTAAATTCAACCTGATGTGCGGAGTGTGTTCCGTGAACTTAGTCTAGTCTTTTCCCTGCAACAGCCGTAATTTCGAAGCTGGTAGTTGAGGAAAGAGAAATTCAGTCACATTCCAAACTCATCATCATCCGATACAGAGATCAAGGCTACTACATCATGAATGGCGAAAGCCGGCAGGTTCTCGACTGGGTTTCTATACTGAATACTAACTCGGCTCGTACACGTCGTAGAGCCCAAATAATAACGCCAAGGCGACGAGGTATTATGCTACATTTTGCCTCCCAAACTCCAATGGCCATGCTTCATAAACCCAATATCATAACCAGTTTCGCTGCAATGAGGATCAGTACCGTAGCTCAGACTTACAGATATAAACTCTGAGCTGCAACAAGATCTCTCCTAATCTTGAAGAGAGACTCCTCGAATTTTGCAGAAAGCTCATCAGAACCCATGACTTTACCGGCCTGTGCCATTTGTCGAAGTAGTTCTTCTAAGCGGCGGAAGAGGCGAATCAGGGAGCCTTCATAGACATCGGTCATTTTGCTGCATCTGCTGTTAGCATAGCACTGAACAGAACATAAGATAAAGCATACCAGATTTCAGCGAACGATTTCCCGCCAGCCCAAGCAAGCACAATCTCCATGAGTTCCCATTTGAAACCATTCACGTATTCCTTTTCATTTAGAGTGAGCTTACTCTCCTGGCTGACTTTTGCAATAATCTTGGCTTGTGCCTGAATCACCCCAAAGTGCTGTAGCAACTCGCCTTTCAATGGCTCCACGCCTTGGCTCTTCTCTTCAAAAATGAAACAAGACAGACAAGCAGCACATACTTCGGGGCTGAGCTCGTTAAAGAATCGGTTGAAGAGAAGTTCGGATAGAATTAATTCATGGCCGTCACCCGTGGATGAAATCTCGCAAGCCACTCGTCCTTTTAATTCCACAACTTCTTGATCGTTGATAAAGCCTAGCCGACGCAGTACACGCTTTCGTGATTTCAGCTCATCGAGTTGCGTGATACTCAAAGCTGCAGTGATTGCTTTCTTTTTCTCTTTGATAGTCTTCGCCATCTCGAGCTTAGTAGCATACAGATTATACAGATCTGGGAGCCTTGGTGACCCATGAAGAGGATTTGCAAGAAGGTGGGCTTCAAGAACCTCAATCTTTCTAAGTAGTCTCTTGAAGGAATCGTCCGTGATTCCCATATTCTCAACAGGATCAAGAACCGCAATCCCATCGGGGAATCGCCGTTTCACTTCCTCGAGAGATTTTCGAACGCTGTTACGCTGAGAAACAGGATTGAGGTCAGCTGGCAGGAAAATACGCACATGGCCGATCGCCTCGATGCAAGAAAGCAGGACTGGCACGACCTCCATCTTTCCTTTCTCATCCTCAGCAGGAGGATAGATACCTGGTGGCATGTTCATTTGGCTTTGCATACCCACAGTCGAGCCATCAGATACTATAAGCAAAACATCCAGGACGTACGATTCTTGCGGAATATAGTCCTCAGCAGTCTGACCCTTAGGCGGTTTGCGCGGCGTAAACTTGACCACGGCACCCCACCCAAAATCCTTTTCCTGATATTTGATATGTACTAGTCTTCCTGGTTGCATATACTGCAGACAATAATTAGGATGATTGATAACATCTCGCATATCCTTAGTATATTGGCTTAATTGTTCTCGTAATTCAAAGTACTCTTTGACAGTTCGTTCATCATCAATTTGGACATTATCCCGTTCAGTCTGTATCTCTTGTAGTTCTTTCTCAAGACCTGAGACGCCCGAACTGTTCTGGAATTGGTAGAAACAGTGCTCAAGCAAGAATTCGGGAGATATGCCCTCGACTCTCAAAAGGTTCAATATCATATTATATCCCAGATAGAAAGCAGAATTCAAATTGTCTTGCGATCCTCGAACGATCTCCTTTGCTTGTGCTGGCTCCATCTGTGAGTTTATCATCATGATGACAATACCCCGAGCGTCAAGACCTCTTCTTCCAGCTCGTCCAGACATTTGTACAAATTCCGAAGGGGTCAAGTAGCGTGTCTTCGTTCCGTCAAATTTTTCAACACTAGTAAAAACAACTGTCTTTGCTGGCATGTTAAGACCGATAGAGAACGTCTCAGTAGCAAAAAGCACTTTGATCAAATTTTCTTGAAATAGAATCTCGATCGTTTCCTTCAATATTGGAAGTAGACCCGAATGATGAACACCAATTCCTCGACGTAATAAAGGTAGAATATGTTGGATTTGAGGCAGCGTCTTATCCTCATCCGAAAGGGATTCGATGGCACTTTCAAAGACTTTCGTTACCATGGCTTTCTCCGACTCATCATTGAAAGCCATGCTGCTCATCTTCAGAGCGTAAGCTTCACACTCCCTTTTGCTAAAGCTGAAAACGATGACTGGATTATAGTGCTTCAACATGATCATCTTCACGATTTTGTAGATGTCATTGTTGTCTTGATCCTTGCTACCGCCCTTATTTGTTGTTTTGTTCTTTCCTCTCCCCTTCTGCTTGGCGTCGATATCCGCTGGATCCGCACCCTTACTAGCCTCGATACTGGACATGGCCTTCTGGAAATTATCTTCACGGAAGTTGCCCTTCTCGTCAACAATCAAGTGAATACCATCTGCGCCAGCGGGGAAAAAGTAGTGTTGGAGCGGGGTTGGTCGGAAGTCGGTGTAAACAATGTGACATGGCTGATTGTGGATTTTGGTAATCCACTCCGCAAACTGCATAGCATTTGGGATCGTAGCAGATAAGAAGACATACCGAACCTTGTCCGGTAGTAGGATGATCGTCTCTTCCCATACCACACCTCTTACCTTGTCTCGCATGTAATGAATCTCGTCAAATATCACCCATTGGACCTCTCGCATGATCTCCGAGCCTCGGTACAACATAGACCTCAGAATCTCGGTCGTCATGACCAAGCAAGTAGCGGTAGGGTTAATAGTAACATCTCCGGTCATAAGTCCAACATCTCCAAATTCAGCGGCGAACTCTCGGTATTTCTGATTCGACAGCGCTTTGATAGGACTGGTATAGATAACTCTCTGGTTATTCTTCAGACTCTGTGCAATAGCGTACTCTGCAACTACAGTCTTTCCCGCACTGGTATGTGCTGCGACCAAGATGCTTTCACCCCGCTCTATTGAAGCAATTGAGACCTTCTGAAAAGGATCTAGCTCGAAAGGCCAACGCCGTGCAGGATTCTCAGGCGATTTGTGTTGTGAGATCGGGACATAATCATAATCCGGCGGCAAAGAAACTTGATGCTGAATGTTGTGCTGAAGAACCAATGCTCCATCTCCTTGGCTTTGGAGACCGGCAGAAGCTGCAACTTCCCTTGATTGTGCGGTTTCGAAGGTATCAGTTACCACAGGCTCAGCTTCGTCTTCCATGCGGCGTCGTTTAATGTCCTTCACCACCAAGTTGTTGGACTCTGCCTCCAAGTCTTTTTGCGCCGTGTCATCTGCATCTTCCATTTGCGCATCACCATCTTGATCTGCTAACTCGCCCTTGACCTCTCCATTTGCCTTTCGCTTTTGACTTTTGCTCTTCTTTTCTTTTCTGGGTCGTGAATATTTTTCGGAGACTGGATCTTGGCTTGCACCAGTATCGTTGAAGACATCAAATAACTCGTCCATCTTAACGGGAAATCCTAAGGATCTGCAAATGGAAGTTAGCTGATCCTCAAAGAGAGGTGCGGAGCCTTCATATTTTTCTTGAAAGTCAACAGAGGGCGGAACTTTGTAATGCCGACTTTTTAGCGTCATCCGAGCTTCAATCCTCAGACGACATTCATCAAACCACTTCAGAATCAATCATCTTAGTCAAGAACACATCCAAGGTACTTTAGCTCTCTATATTTGTCAATTAGCCTACATTGGAGCTAACATAACTCCAGATGTTGTCCAGAGCCACCATCCGCGCGTCGAACTCGATCATTGCCCGCAGAGGCTTTTCAACCACCAGGGCTCAGATGTCGTCGCCGTAGGCTTCTCAAATCTACAAATGTGTTCTAAGGAGAGCTAACAACTGGAAGCTACCATTATCCCGAAGGGCCAAGAAACAACATTCCATTCAACCCTCTGACGAAGTGGTTTGCGTTCAGATACTGGGGCTTTATGCTTACCGGATTCAGTGGGTTTTTCGAGAATTTTAGAAAGGAGCAGATAGGCTAACGAACGCTGCAGGTCTTCCTTTCGGCGTTGCAGTCTGGCAAACATACAAGAACCAATAGAAAGGGAGAAAGGAATTTCATACACTTTGTTGTTGAGTTGTAGTATAGGCATAGAGGACAGAAGCTTAAGGGGCAAGGATTGTCTACAAATACAAGCATTGATCACTAAAATTTCAAGCCCTTTTTTTTTCCCCAATTGCTCTTGGGCCCAGGAGCACGGAACCGCGAAAAGAACATTTGGGCGCCTGGCAAATTACAACCATGAAAACATTGCAAGATAGCAGCTTTTGACTGCTGTATTTCCTTAAGAAAACCGTATGCGATATCAGAACTTTACCCTGGTATCAAAAATATGTCTATCCATCACCTGCAGCTCGAAACAGCCCTCGAAATCATTTTTAATGGCAACCAGCTCATCTATTCCTTTCTTCATCTGAACTGGATCCGTCCCATTTGAAACTCCGGCACTAGCTGTTAAGATCCACTTATTCTCTGAATCGAAAGGAATAAGTGCATGTAAAGGCGGCAATTGCTTTCTCACCAATGGTAGAGTCTCATTATCCCTCGGCGGAAGCTGTAAATAGCGGTTCAACTCAAACGTTGTGTTATTATGTATAAACCGACGGCAGTCCTGAATGAATTCCCCTGTAAATCTTATAAAATTAACTCTCGTTACTCGTATTCACATTGCAGACATACCGGTGGCTTTGGCTGGACAGAATCTTGTACAAATTGCCTTCATTCTCGATATTAACAATCAAACGGCTGTTAACCAGTCTGCCAGCGCCAGGCTCAGGAAGGTCATTCCATCTGAGAGTTCCGGCGATTTGATCACAATCAATCTCACTACAGCAATATCTCTTAGCTTTCCGAGGGCATAATTTTACCGCGTCGAGGTCAACTCACAGTCCTTCCTCATCTGTACCATCTGGACCCTTCTTTCCGAGCTGCTCGGGGGTAATGTCGTACAGTAACGCAATAACGTATGATTGTCGACTGATCTGCTCGCTGAGGTTGAGCCAAGGTCCTCTCTTCGGCTGCGGGATAGCTTCCAAAAATTTCTTATCAAGACCTTTAGGAGTTCGTGTCTTTGGACCCTCGAATATGAGGCGACGCCGTAATATGGTAACGGGCTGCATTCCACAGTAGCCTTGAAGAATACGGAGCGCTTTTTGGAAATCTTCATCGGCTACTTGAGCCGTCATGAAGATTTCATGCATGATAATTGAGTGATAAAGGATTTGCTAGAAGCGCCAGGGATATGTCCGAAGATTGAATTACTCAATGCGAAAAGTTTTTGGTTTCGCGGAGGAGATCTGGAAAACGAATAGACAGAGAAAGCGCTAGATTTCAGTCGATGAAATGATGAAGTACGAGTAGGCGAGAGCCACAAGATTTCAACGGACGAACTTCTCACATTTTAGATTGTCAAGGCTCTCTAGGACGTAACATAGTGCCCAATTTACATCTTCAAGACCACGGCATCAATGTTATAACGGAGAAGTAAGTATACTCTACTTACCTGAGAGCAAGAGAGCTCCAGCTTACAGACCAGCCAGTCCAGAAGCCCGTCAAGTCCTGCATGGACTCGCTCGCTTGCTGAGCCTCTCCTTCTAGTTAACCCCGCGTCAAACCACCCACCTACCTCTAAGCATCGACTCTCTAAGCTCTAAATTCAATTGTATTATACGATGACTTGGCTACTGCCTTAGAAGGATGAGCGACCACTGAGTATCAGTCAAGATTAAAGCCGATTACCGAACTTGGGTAAGTGCCAGTGTAAGCTCACGAGAGCCAAGTTAGGCCCCAGCCACGCGAAAATTATAGACAAAGCTCATAGGAGCTTTTCTCGAGATAGTGCTTGGGATTCATGCTCGTAACAAATATGTAACAACGCGGAAATGGTGTCGAGTCGTGCTTCTGCACTTTGGTGGTCCAGTGTTGATTACCTGCGGAGAAGAAAACTCTTTCCTCAGAGATGATTGTCAATAAAGTGCCTAGCGATGAAGGGCAGGCTGACTCTTTTCCATGTTGACGCCATGAGTGCAAATACGGCCAGAAGGGTCGTCGCACAAATGGAAAAGTCTGTCACGATATCGGATTCTTCGAAACATCCAATCGAGTCTGCATATCTCCGCCTCGAAGCCGGAAGGGGCCGCTATCAGCAAATTCTTGCCTGCAACCACACCATTTCTGATTCCACCTCGCGAATTCCTGGCCTGACTCCCGTTGCAAGCGGCCTATGAGAAGGGCAATCGGCACTCTGGTCACAGAGTCGCTGCAGGTGCGGCAAACGTGGCAGCAGCAGAGTTTTGAATCCTCCATCTTCACAAGCCTCTGCAAGCTCCCCACGCACCCTGCGACTTCGCTCGCCCGAGACCCGGTTGGGAAATCGGTCGAAAGTTTAAAAGCTTCCTACGACCTCGAAAAGATAACTCTCCAGGACAACCACAACAGGACAACTTGCAGGCTTCCCCACGTCGACAACATTTCGGAAATTGCTTCAGCGATCCACTTGATTGTCTATTGATTTCTTCTGCAAAATGTTTTCCGCAACAAAAGCCCTCCGCCAAGCCTCGGCCGCTGCACATGCTGAGAGAACCCCAATGATCAAGTTCTTGGGAAAGCGATCAATTCCAAGTAAGCTTTAACGTGCTTAAACTTCATCTCCTCAAGACTAACAGTTCGCAGGCTCTGTTGATCACACTCCGCGAGCTCACCCAGCCTCTCCTTCCCACGAGCTTCCAGCCGGTTTTACCTCCCCAAAGTCAACAGCAACCTCTTTTTCCTCCTACAGACAACAGGCACAACAGCATGGTCCCCTTGGTCGCGCCAGAGTCAATGATGGCTCCATTGGCGCCACATCTGGATCATCTCTGGGACCGGTTGCACCAGCAAAGGGCGAGTTTTTCGACCGCAGCGAACTTCCCGCTCGATTCCGTCGAGCTCCCATTGATCTCTCCGAGATTGACGCGATTGAGACTGGTGGAGCTACACTCGTCTGTTGATTTTACGTACTGAGTTAAATGGAAATCTGTATGATATTAGCTGGAAAAAGCAACCATATACCCACGACATCGAGGAAGAGGATGATATCCATATGAGAGGCAGCGAAGTCTGTGATGAGAGTGAACATGACTGGCAAAGCGAACCAGTTTGCTAAGCTCTTATACTCGAATATGCTTATGCTAGGAGGAATGATGGAAGATTCGGATTTAGGATGGCGTTTTGCGGGCATTTCGAGCGCCGGGTCATATTCCTTCTGGCTAAACAAGCTCACTCTACTTGCACACTAGAAGTGTATTTTGGGAATAGTGCAATTGAACTTCAACAACTGCTCCAATATTGTGTCTATTCATCACGTGACAAATAAATCTAGCGCTTTCCTATATTACCTATTTGTATTGAAAAAGGCGACTTTGAAGTTGTTCAGAGTGTGTAAACTCTGCTAAAGCTACAGAGTCAGTACAGCCTACGTTGTTGACTTTTATCAATACCCTAAGTTTCATCCGAACACTTCGCCTCAACCTTCTTACACCAAATGTATCCACTCACCACTCGAAAGTCATAGACTACGATAAACCTCGAGATTACACGCTCGCAACTCAATTGCGAAATACGTGAATGCTCTTATACAAGTACTTAAGATGGCTCAAAAGACAATGAAAGAGAACAACATTTACGAAATCCAAGAAATCGATCAAGCCAATAACCTTGTAGCCACACTCTTTCAGAGCCAAAGTAACGCGAAAGCTAGTCGATTTGATGTTATTGTAGGTTTTAAGAGAGAAAGAGAGAGAGAGAGATAGGTTATATTTTGTTAATTATACAACAGATCCCCAAGAATACAAATTCATATGGCAGGACTATATTGAACGCTTTCTTACCTGCTGGGTACCCTCACAGTGTTACGAAGGATTATCTAGAGTCACTTTCACTGATGCCTTGGTTTTAAATTGAGCTAATAGAGTGGGTAGATACCAGATATATGTGAGATGCTTGAGATTCTGAGCAGTTTTCGAACTCATGCCTTGTAGGACTCATTACAAGCCTTCTCCAGCTCCATCGCGGGGATGCTCTCGTCTCGAGCCGTTCTTGAAGGTAAGTGCTTCTTCCCAGCCAGGGAATCTCATCTGAATATTACAGGAATTGGGGTTGGAGATTCACACGCTTCACCAACGGCTGCACTGCTCCTCTCTGTCCTTCAAGAGTCCATGGGCCGGATAGCCACAATTCTCTTTGCCCATCGTTTGGGGACCTCTCTGGAGCCTGAATGCAAAATGTATCGTCTATTGGCAGATATTTTCAACGATGCAGCCATGATCTTGGACTGTCTATCGCCTGCATTGCCTAAAACATCCAGAGTGGCACTACTTGGCATGTCCAGTGTGCTTAGGAGTCTGTGTGGAGTTGCAGCTGGAAGCTCGAAGGCGAGTTTAAGTGCTCATTTTGCTACGCAAGGAAACTTAGGGGAGCTGAATGCGGTAAGCATCAAGATGACTAAGAGGAGGTTTTATTCTGATATTTGACTAGAAAGATTCGAGTCAAGAGACTGTTATTTCCCTGATGGGAATGCTTGTTGGGAGCGTTGTTGTCTCTCAGATTTCCTCGAAGTGGGCAACGTGGACTGCACTTCTTTTCCTCCTCGCAATACATCTCGGCACCAATTACCTTGCAGTGAGAGCCGTTTGTATGAGAACTCTCAATCGACAGCGGGCAAATCTGGTGTTCTCATCGATACTTGAAGCTGTTCAACAACATCCCGATATGGATTCTTTCAAGTCTGATTGGAGTACTCTCTCTGATTTGAACAAGATTTCACGGGAAGAGAGGATTTTTGAAAGAGATGCCGTTCTGAGATGGAAAGGAAATGAAGTGCTTGGGTACTGTCTAGTCGGTGTCTCCCTTCAAACAATCGTCAACTGCTTGGGACCGAGAGATCAAAATACAGGTAGTTTTTCCGGGGCGCAGTCACGAGAGTTTGAAGACCTGCTCGAAATATTTGAAGAGTCGAACTACATTCTGTGGTTCGACAGCTCTCGGAATACTTTCCAAATTGTCCTTAAGGAAGAGGCAGAGACAACAGATCAACTCATTGCTTGGATGCATGCACTTTATGTTGCCAGGTATGCTCCAGAAATTAAAATAGATGGACGAGCACCAGACGTACTCAGAGAGACTCTCAAGTCTATCAGGATTTTTGAGAAAGATGTCATATCTATACTCAAAACTACTGGCTGGAATGTACAAGTTGGCGCTTTGGAGACTCGATCTGGGATTCGAATTAGACTTCCTAGCAAAAAGGTGAACAAAACTTAAAAGTTTGCAGTATATTACTTTGTTCTTACATCTAGCATGTTTCTTACAGATCAAACCCTGCTGTCCACCTCTGCCAACTATGTTCAGCTTATTATACACCAACAATAAAGTGGTGATTCCCTCAACGCCAATGTTAAGACAGAGCATCCAATTCGTTTCATATTTATACCAATCCAACCAACTTCGCACCTCTCATTTTCCAGCCCTCCCAGGAATTCAGCTTCGGCCTTACGTCTAAATAAAAATTTAGCTTTCCATTCCCTTTTCCATCATCTTTGCCAGCATAGAAATCTATAAGATATTCAACTGTGGTTCCGCATCTGTCCACGACCCAATCGTGTCTATCAAAGGGTGCTGTATAACCCAACCAGGTATTTATCCTCGCTTTCGGACTCAGTGTCGTTGATAGTCCAAGGAAGGAAAGTAACTTCGGTCCACCACATCTATTGCTTGCGGTCAGCAAATTCTTGTCCAGACTCGGAGAACTTACTTCTCTTCACTTCCCCATGGCCGCTCCCACTCCTTAATTTCCTTCCACGCCCTCTCATTGACCGCATTATGTATTGGAACAATCATTTTCATATCTTCCGCCTCACTCGCAAAACCCTTCCTCTTCATCGCTTCAAAAAACATTTTCTCGGACGGATATATCCAATTCCCACCCTCGCTCACCCCGCTCTCCTTTTCGCTGTTGGCCGGGTGTGACCCTCCCTCATGGCTAACGGGCGAGGCTCGAGGTATCGAGGAGACTTCACGGTCTACGCCGAGGGTCTTGGGTATATCAGGAGGTGAAGGCGATGGTTTCATCCACCGGGAGAAGAAGCCCTTAGGTGCAGGAGGACTTTGATCGACAATGCTTGAGTCGCTGCTAATTCCTTGGGCTGCTGTGCTTCGCTCTTCGGCCAGAGGAGTGCCCGCGAATGGATTGGCTTTCGAAGGATTTGCCTTGAGCCATGCTGCTCGAGTGGCAGGGTCAACTGGGCATGCCTCTGCCGGAGTTTCTGTGGCTTTTGTCATTTTGCTGGTCGAGGATATATTACACGCTGATGATAGCTTCATGCATCGACTTTTCGGTCCCTGTGACAGGGGTAGGAATTGAAAATCTCCGATTGGCTCGAAAAATATCTGACCGCCTCCATGTTTGGGACGGAACGAGAGCGATGAGTTGTTGTACAATTGTACGAGACCGAAATCTTGGTCGCAACGGCTCTCTCGCTTCTCTTTTGAGCTTCAATTCTTCTCCTCAGATTTTAAACCCTTCAGCAGAAGTGATTGAGATCAAAATGACGGACAAGAAAGTCTACCAAGCCAGCACGACAGCCCCTGTCAACATTGCCGTCGTAAAGTACAACCCCACCATCTGGCAATGATGAGACAAATCCACTGACAACAAACCAGATACTGGGGCAAAAGAGACCCGAAGCTCAACCTTCCCACAAACTCCTCCATCTCCGTCACTCTTTCTCAAGCCGACCTCAGAACACACACTACCGCATCATGTTCTACCTCCTTCGGTACCGAAGACTCCCTCCTCCTCAACTCCTCCCTACAAGACGTCTCAGGCGCACGAACCCAAGCTTGCTTCCGTGAGCTTCGCGCCCTTCGAGCAGAGCTTGAAGCTTCGAATCCTTCTCTTCCTAAGCTCTCTACACTCCCTCTGCGGATCGTTTCTGAGAATAATTTTCCCACTGCTGCTGGCTTGGCATCTTCTGCTGCGGGCTTCGCAGCTTTTGTAAGGGCAATTGCGAACTTGTACGAGCTTTCATCTTCGCCTACCGAATTGTCACGCATTGCAAGACAGGGCAGCGGAAGTGCGTGCCGATCCCTATTTGGTGGTTATGTTGCTTGGCAGATGGGCGAGAAATTAGATGGCACCGATTCTGTCGCTGTGGAGATTGCGCCGGCTTCTCACTGGCCAACTATGCGTGCCCTGATTCTCGTTGTTTCCGCCGAGAAGAAGGGCGTGAGCAGTACTTCTGGAATGCAGATCACGGTCGCTACATCTGGGCTCTTCCAGCGGAGAGTGGAGGTGGTGGTGCCGGAGCACATGGAGAAGATGACCAAGGCGATCCAAAGCAAAGATTTCCAAGGCTTTGCTGAAGTTACCATGAAAGATAGTAACTCTTTCCACGCAACCTGTCTAGATACCTACCCACCAATTTTCTACCTAAATGATGTCTCAAGAGCGGCTATCAGAGTCGTGGAAGATATCAATAAGAAATCCGGGAAATATGTTGCAGCGTATACATTTGATGCTGGTCCAAATGCGGTTGTGTATTATGAAGAGGCTAACGCCGCCATTGTTGAGGGTACTTTCAAGCAGTTTTTGGAGGGCGTGGATGGTTGGCAAGCAAGACAGGTTCAGCCAGTGACCAACCTCGAGTACGTAGATGCTAGAGCTGTAGAGGTGTTGAAAACAGGCGTGAGCAGAGTCATCTTAACAGGTGTTGGAGAGGGACCGATTAGGACTCAGGAGAGCTTGATTGCAGAGGATGGAGAGCCTGTGAAGAGATAACACTGGAATTCAGTTTCCCGTCCTATTACATAGTAGACGATATCCCCATCTTTAAATAGCAAGATTTCGTACAGTCCTATACTTGATTGCTTGCCATTGTAATGTTTTTTGTCGACAGCTCAATGTCGTGGTTTTCCCTAGGTCTCATCTATCGGACAGATTTTCCCAGCGAGTCTTTTTCTCTTTTGGTAACACCCAAACTGTTACCACCACGGCAATTTCGCCTTTAGATATTGTAATGCTTTTTTCATGAACATGTAACAGTGGTATTTGTTCTTCGATGATTAAGTATGTCTAGGCTATCTTTCATCGACATTTCTACTAATATTACAGCCAGAACTCAATTTCGTGCTCTACTAGACGACATGATTGTCATTGAGATGACCATGCTGTCTATTTAATTGTACACTGACTTAATTTGTCCTATCATTGTATAACATCCTTACATATTCTCCATAAAAAACTATACTTGTCAGTCACAGCTTTATTTTGACCATACTTGATGTGGGTTTACGTCATTTAAATTCAGAGTAACTCAGTTCCTAACGCCTTTGGTAGCGCTGGCTCTTGGTATTTTCCGTAACGCCGTCAGAAAATATGTCCTTCCGGGCAGGCCTCGATCAACTCATCGCCATCAGAATTACACATTGGAGAATGACGTAAATTTGTTGGCACGTCTGTTTTGGAGAGTTCTGCAGTAATTTTGGGCACCGAATAGAACAAGTAAAATCTGCAGGCTACTAGGAGAGCAAGTGCTTCTTTCTTGTTTACTATGATCCTGCCTCTGTTTGGTAGAGATCCTTCCACTTTCTCCGAGGTCAAAACAATGAAGAAGAAAGACGATTCGAAGTGCAATTGACATATCAGGCCAAACCTGTGCTTTTGGTATTTCAGATCAGCACCATGATCTCCAATTTTACATTGAATTTTAGATTCGGGAAATTAGAGCTTATTTTTTTGCAAGTTGTTAAGTACTTAGTAGTTACTTCGTTGAAAAGTTGCTTAGAAGTACGATCGATGATACGAAAAATTCTCAATTCGAACAATCAACGGAACTTGATATTTTGCTAGGATGAAATGTGTGATAAAATATCCGCTGGTGACTTTCAGTGCCTTCGTCAACCTTCTTATAGATGAAATATCTCGTGTAACTTATAAACGGTTTTGATGGAGATGCACCACATTTTAGAGAGAAATTCAACTGCTTCCCTTTTGAAAGTTTCGCCACATCCGCTCAAAGATGCACATCCTGACTTGTTCAAAGTTCAAAGTAAATGATCAAAGGATAGTAATGAAAGAAGGCATCTCTGGGAGAGCCCGCCATCTTCTTCGTTGTGCTGCGTGGTGGATATCAAGTTGTATGTTGCAAGATGCAAGAGCTTGCGCTTGATGTAAACAAAGCGCCGGGCAAAAGAAGAAACAATATTCGAAGAACATCACAACATCACCAACCTGTCTTTGTTGTTCAAAAAGCTTATCGAGTTATATGCTCTACTTAAGAATAAAGTTAGGAGGATTAAGCCAGAAATTACGGAGCTTTACGGAACAATGCTTATGCGAATTTATTGACTGGAGAAGATTGAATACCTTTGAGGTAAAGGTCAGCAAGGAGCTTGTTGAAATACTCCATACCCTCCATTTCAAGTGCCATGAAGAATAGTAGCCACAAGGTGCTTAAGTTTCGAACAGTGGTAGAGAAAAACAACTTTAAGGCGGAGAATCAAGGTTATAACATGCGAGCTTTGGCAGGAGAATAAGCAGATAGATGTAAATAACAAAATTAGGTTTGCTGGTCAACTTCCTTTAAATTAAACCATCCCACTCATGCACGGCTTTAGATTCAACAGATAGAGAGCCTATTTAGCATATGCTACCTTTGGACTCAAGTGACTTTTAGGGAGTTTTGCTACACAGTATTAAATGTACACAGATTCTTGAATTGATAGCAGATAATAATAACCGCCCGTCTCCATCAACTGCCATGTTGCTTGAATGTCCTCTTCATGATACAGGCTAGCTCGATGTGCTTCGTTGAAGTGCTTCGAATGGCTGAGCGTCTTATAACACTACGCTCAAAGTCGAAACTAATTAGACAGAGCGTAACTCTTCTCTAAGCGAGGAAATTTTCCCAGGCCCATCAGCATGCCTATCTTAAAAGGATGGGCGATGTTTCAACCTGAAGTTGGATCTCTGCGAAGTTCTCGTTGAGTCCCTGCTAAGGCAATATAGATAACTACTCGCTAATCATCAAACTTATTGTGTTTTTAGAACAGTTTAGCAATTCCTCCAAGTAACGACAAACTGTTCCAATTCTTGATCTAGAAAGTTATCAATTTTTAGTGGTATCTGCACGTGCTTATCTAGTTAATTCGAAATCTGCAGTCGGATGAGTAGTTAAGACTTTTAGCTATGTCGAAATGCGGATGCTTATCGAGGCTCGTAGATCCGAGATAGGAGGATAAATGAATCATGAATTAAATCTCTGAACCAACCACTTGAGAGCCTGCCAACTCTGGACCCCATGCAAGAACCTTGATACGCTTGCGGCCATTACTGAGAATTGAGCTTCCGCTGAAGGAGGTTGCTATTTTATCAAGAATTTGATTCACAAGAGAAAGTGGAAGCGATCAGGACAGGGATAACTCTAGCCTTGCAGCTTCTCCACAATTTGTTGGCAGCATTGAACGACACCTCTTTTCAAGATCACGTTCGTAAGGACCTCCTCTGAGAATCAATATTGAATTTGCTTTCTTAGTACTAGTAGAGCATCTATTTAGCTATGGCCTCATTCCCCAATAACTACACGCACCGGAAAGTTGCCGATACCGCTGCCAAAGCATGCGAAATATGCTACAAACCCAGCACAAGTGTCCTTGTAACTCCCGAAAACAAGGTGGGTGAATGCGGATCGAAGGAATCAGTGAGATGAGAACTCATGTTTCTTTAGGATTTCTTCTATGTCTGTCCTAGTCATCTCAAGGATAAAGGTTTCTGTAGCCCGATTATCGATGAGGCTGCGGTAGCTGCTAGGAAGAAAAGAGAGCTAGACGAAGAAGTCGAGCGGATCAAAAAGGAGTTCGAGGAGAAACAGCGCAAAAAGAAGGAGAAGGGAAAAGACAAAGACAAGGACAAGGACAAGGACAAATCGAAGGAGAAGGATAAAGATGCTGAGACGGATGAAGACAAGACATCCGATTCAAAGGTCTGTCTTCTTGGGCTCTCTCATGAATTGTAGGCTAACTATTGCAAGAAAAAGCCCGAGGAAAGTTCAACTACTACGATCGATGAAGAACCTCGAATATTTGCTCTCCAAAAGACCTTCTATCAACAACGAATAGATAAGAAGAGAAGCGCCGAGATGGCTAAGCGAAATAGGGAGCGCCTTCAGAACCCCAATCTCTTCCCTCAAGTACCAAAAGATCTCCCTTGACTGTCCAGAAAGCAGCGACTTTCCTTGTTGTAACTTGCAGTTTCTTAGAATCACGTGATTCTTCCCGTCTAGCATCCACCAAGGTGGCTTGGCTCAATAAATCAGCCTACGCTCTACCGAGTACGTCGGGCTACAAAACACGAGTAGCCTAAGGTTTTATCAAGGTGCAGGAACTATTGTGAGATACAGTCAGCCCTAGGCACACCGACTTGTTACTAGATACTTGTCTGTGCATACAGAAAACACCTTCTAAGAGGTTTCTTGAGCGGAACGCTCTGGCACCATGACTGGCCAACTTTGATGTTCACGAGGACTACCCGGCTGACTGCATGGCAGCGTAATGATCGACCCGCTGAATCGGATTTCGTTTATGCTTCTTTGTTTTGACATAATGTATTGGCTCGAAGAGCTTACTATTGAATTGCACCTTTTCGGCTCCCTGGAGAACATGTCAATCCTCAACCATCCGCTCGTGTACGCAGCAGGCTGAATAACAAACATGGCTTGTCAAGCGGCGGCCGCCCTCAGTCAACAAGGTTGCCAAAGTTTTGTGTCAAAAGATGTTTGCTTACGCTGCCACAACACCCTGTCTTGGTAGCACGCAGGAAGTTCTTCTTATCCGTCATCTGAAGAGCAATATGATCGGCCTGACTGAGCTGCGATTCCGTCAAGCACCTCAGCCTTGTGGTGGGGGGTCCCTTTGGCCTACTCGGTTCGAGCTTGTATGCTAGTGCTTACTCTTCAGGCTTCATACCCTTGCTTCTCGACTCAAAACACTGTTTCCAAGTCGGGCCCCTCTTTCTGTGAAAGATCAGAAAGACCCCGCTGGTTAGCAGTTATTCCCGCGTCTCTTTACGAATGACGAGGCTCCCAGGTCTTACAGCATGTCCGAGACAAGCCCACTTGCTACTCGGCCTTCCAAAGGCTGCCCTGGTAGCTTCCGAAATACACTTTCAAGAATGCCATGGCCCGATGGTAGCACAGTCATTATAGCATGTGCAAGAATCAGGATATATCAGGATATACTTCCTCATTCCCCGGATTTCCCAATCGGCATTTGATTGCAGATTTGGAGTCATACTCTGTGTCAGCAAAGGTTCGTTTTATAGGGCAGATGAGCGAGACAACTTTGCAGCAGACCGTCGGAGATTTTTCTCACCTAATCAAAAGCCACGGTCACACTCCATCTTCTCCCAGAAACTCACCCGGAAATGATCCGTTTCCTTGCTCACCCCAGAACACTTCATTTGACCCTGTTTCTGTTGCGGTTGACAACAGAGTACCAGACTTTATCACCTGCATTCCTTAAATCTCACACCGCGTCATCACCGATGCTGACAATTGAGAACTTGGACAGCGTTCCGAAACATCTCACATATATGGATGCGGTAGATCGTACCGCATCGCCTTGATTCCCTCTTGTAAGAGAGCCGAGCATGTCACAACATTACTATCTCATGATCACTGGCTTGTGACAATTTGTCAGCTACATATATTTAGATTGTTCAATTTCATGGGCTTCTTTTCTGTCAGTACGCAACTTGCGTATATGGCCTCGGGGCCGAAATTCAGGCAAGCCAGGTTTTTTCGGAACATACTTCGATTGCTGGCTGATCACGGCGACCAGTATTGGAAGTTATTTTTAGTCATTTATTCATGATTAGGAGATTACCAGTCACTTTGGGAGAGTCGCATCAATGGCCATGCTTTCGTTTTCTTCTCTTTCAAGAAGGGAAGATACGTCAAGTGAGGCTGGCTGCCTTGCTGACCCGTTATCACCAACCAACTCTCTTTTCAGCTATCTCCGGGTTTGACGCCGTACGCTCTTGACCAATGATTATTTGTTCTTTTCTAACATCATATTGACAAAATAAAACTTAATGTTCCCGTATCTACTTTTTAATTGCCAATATGTGCCTTATAAGCACATCTAGACAACTATTGTCGGCATGAATAGACATGTCGTCGCTCTAGCCGCCTATCAATTTGCCCATTGGTACCCATGCCCTCTCTGAACGTTGGGGTTCTATTCTAGAAGGTGATCACCCTTGTTCCTATTTTAAGGGCCGTTCAGATCTCATCTCGGTGCACGGCAAGATCAGCCCTGTTGCGTTTGTCTACTTCCGAATTACAACCGACTGTGCCGCGTTCTAGGCTTCCAGCCTGCTTTTGTTTTTTTCTGAAGCTCTAAATCTTGCCAGAACCCCGCATTCCCGGTGGAAGCCTGATTCCCATGTTTTCCATCTGGTTGGAGGCTGAAGAAGAGGCCTTAGTGACCTCGTCACAACGCCCTTTTTGCACTGAGAATGCCGGACAGACCCAGACTCCGCAGCTGCAACGCATGCCTTGCCACGCGTAACGGCCGAGTTGGGAACCACACTTCGAGTTGGGGCACTCCAATCGACCCATAAGAAGACCCTGTTCAAGAGCTGGGCGCATCCAAGATAGCGGGTGGAGAAAGTGGTGAGTGCAGGCTGTGTGAGTTGGTGTTGGTGGGAGGTTGGTTGGAAAATAAGAGATGGGCCCAGTCAATGATGAGGGGTTGTTGGTCGGCTTGGCGAGATGAGTGATAATGTAAGGTGTTGTTGCAAGAGTCTGTCTGCAGAGGGTAAAATTAGCTTTCAAGAGAAGCATTGCATAATCGTTAGAACAGAACTTACCGACACTTCCTGCACCTGAGCTCTACCTGCTTAGCCTCGATATTATTTTCCTTTTCGCTCCCCTCTTCATCTCTGAACCTGATTTTCTCCGGTGCCATCCCAGCGGCTAGCGCTAGGTCAACCTCTTGATGATACAGCCATCTTTGATACTTCGGTTGCGATTCGATATCACGTGGACAACCCATTTCTCGATAGAGTTTGAGTTGTTTCATGAAGCCATCATTAGGTTCAGCTATTGGACGAGACTCTCGAACTAAGGCAAGAGCTGAAGCGACTGTGTGCTGTGGATATTGCCGTAGAAGGTAGGCAACAACTATCGTGACTGAGCGGGATCTTCCCATTGCACTGAAAATAGTTAGCGAGCTGGTGCATGGGAGAGTGGAACGACAGCTTTTCCTTCCAGATTTGGTAGTGGATAAGGGAGAAGAACTAAGAGAGAGTGGATAAATGGAAGACTTGACTTACCAGTGAACAAGTACGCTTCCTTTCTTTCCATCCTTCCCCTCCGTCAAGGCCTTCTCGATCCACGCACCGGTCTTCTCGAACTCCACCAACAGATTTTCATCCTCGACATCGTCAACTTCGATACTAAGATGATTGTATTGCCGCCAATCCTCGAAATCTTTGAAATCGTATCTAAGAACGGATACGATATGGGTAATTCCCGCACTCGCAAGAGCAGATTTCCGGCGTAGAGTGAAAATCCTAGGGTAAAGAGTGAGATGAGAATAAGTTGATGATATATTGCGTGAGACAAAGCAGCATGTTCGACATATGGAAGACAGAAGACGAAACCCTGATGGGAAATCGTTGAAACAAGTGACAAGAAAGAAGAGAGCTTATGTTCTGCCTTTGCAGAGATGAGAGACCTAAGACGAGACAAGTCATCTGAAAAGAACTTACCCTCCAACATATAACTCGTCGTCTCCAGGAACGCGAGAGAGCGCCATGTTTTGACGGGTGGTGGTTTGATGCAGGGCTCACGTTGACAGGCGCTTGAATATTTTGGCGCCTCAGGTGACAGACATCACAGTCAGGTGATGCAATATCACGACGCAAATAGTTTGTTCCGTTCCGGTCCGTGGTTCCCGTTTACCAAAGACGTGTTTTTGCTCCGAGCATTGTTCGTTGCTCCTTCCAAATTCGCGTTGAAGGGCCGATGTACGCTTTAGCCCTTAACGCTAGTCTCCGTGTAGACAATTCAAAATGTCGGGCGACCTTTCCTCCTGAAACCCACACATCCTCGGAGGCGATCCACAGAGGGAACTGCCGCAGAGTGCACCGCTGCTCTGATACCCACTTCCAGCATTGTTCTCTCCGTGTTCCACGGCTCTGGTCATCCGTTGCCATGGTTCAACTGGAGTCTTGCGGATACTTGGGACAAGAGGGCTAACCCTAAGAAAGCCACTGGTTTCTCTTTCTGACCCGACAACCTCGGGCCCGGCCAGCCAGCCCTGATAGGGCAATTCCCGTTGTGGATGCCATTCAATTCAATTCAAGCACGGGTGAGATGTTACGTTGCTATTGAACTCCAAAAAGTGCAGGAAATTCAAGAATTGATCAGTGCTCCGAGTACGACAAACATACCTACTCTACACCCAGCCATCCCAGAAGCTGACGTGGAGAATCCAGTATCACCACCTCTCAGACTTCGTGTTGCTTTTTGCTGCAGCTTGTTTCGGCCTTAACTGGGAAATCATAATTACCGAAAGGCTGATAAGTTTCCACACGGCCTCGTGTTCATCACGAACAAATCTTGAAGCATGAACGATTATGTCATGCATGACGACTCCAGCCGGGGAATCTCCACTCCAACTATTTGATTACGCACTTGGCGATGGGAAATTGGAGCCTCGGAGCAGGTTCAATTAGACATTATTTGACACTGTGGCAATCTCATACCCTCTACAGGACTCTTCGGCATATACTACTCTCGCAAGGAAGTATTCGCCTCACTGTAGGATAACCTAAGTATATCTGGAACTGAATACGGACAAACCAAAGAGGTCCCTCTTTCGAGCGTCTCAATCAGCACGGCTCGGCTGTACCCCCAAACTCGAAGTCGACACAGACGGGTCAGCCTGGCTCAGATCCTGAAGATTCTACATGGATGATTTTCGAAGTCACTGAGTCGTTCATTGTGATGGCGATTCGTCGAATGCGTGTGTCGAGACGCCCTTTTGCCCCTCTATCGGTGAGGGAAGCAGGGGGGGGGGTAGATGCGATGACAAGAGCGGCCGAACAAGATCTAGGAAAACCACATCTCCCAGCCGCCAATGCAGCTCGTTCTCTATTAAGAAATTAGCTCGAGACTGAAGATCTAGAAAAAGTTGTCTCCAAGAACCAAAGTGTCTGGCTGAGTGAGTGGGGTCCCCTCGGCACTTTTCCAAAGGTCAACTGGCGTCCTTAAGCCTTGCAAGGCGCCCGACAAAAATATCCCTGTCGACGCGTGCTTGGAAGATCCGAAGAACTACAGTCAAAGTCCAAAAAGGAGAGGAGTGAATCTTGGCTACTCTAAGTTAGATTTGCGATGGAGGGTCTTTCATTGGACACGCGAGTTAGGCCAACAGCAGCCGTGATAAATTGTGATTAGAGGCTGGTTATCAGCAGCTTGCGCGCGTCAGTGTCAGATTCAGATTCAGATTCAGATTCAGATCAGGTTTAAGTCATCCAATAAATCAACTCTTCGCCGACTCAAGTTTCACATGGGGAACTCGAGGCTCTGATAGTCTGGCTTTGGCACAATTCTGGTAGACATCACATGCGCGGTGAGTGAAAGCGACGAATAGCGAGGCTAGCCACCGCGGTGCAATGAGAATACAGCCGTGACAATCATGCGAAGCATCTCGGTACATCCCGCCGGCCTCTGCAGATGGTCACCTGTTCGGCCTGGAGTTAAGAGTCATGACGCCGCTCCTCCGTTTCGGCTGTATGATTTCGTCAGCTTCAGCCCTGCAGCAACTTCCAAAGCCGAATGGATCCATTTTTAAAGTTTCGAGGGCGTGACGAGAGTCTTGAAGATAAATTAACTTTGGGGGCCGTTTTCAGGGCTGGTCATTTTCAGGTGGTCCTGGATAAGATAGTTGGGGCAAAAGAGCACATCAACCATCTTTCATCTGGACCGTGGCCCGAGGATACTGAGCTGAAATTGAAGACATCGAACATGAACTGCAAGCTGCGCTGCGCTGCAATCCCTCATGCAGACTCTCTCCTTCTCTCGGGAAAATCAATTGATTGGTCGACCTGGCACGTTTTGCTTGGTCAGGCAAGGCCTTGATGCGTCGATGGCTGCGTGCAAGGATCGAATCCCACTCAAGTTGCAAGGCATACTAACCTTTTTCATTGCTGCAAGATCCAGAGTGGTCAGTTATTAATCGAGAGATTAAAAAAAGATAAATGCTGACTAAATTTCTTTTTCGTTTTCAATTCTGCAGCCATCGTCAAGGCTGCGGCCGCCCCCTGGATTTTTAGTCGAGCCCTAGAGCTAATCTAGTCAGAAGCACAAGACGGCTCTTCCCATCATTCAACCCACAGTCGCGCGAAACGCCTTTCAAGGCTGATGAGCGGAAAGGATACGGCAACATTTCCCGTGCTGTTAATTCTTGATAACGAGGACGAGACGAACTGAAACATCCTCCCCTTCCCGAAGCCGTCTTCCCGGGGCTGCATGCGCTTCGTGCATGTTGCAAACTTGCCATTCTGTTCTTGAGCACCATAGTTGCATCGTCCGGACGCAGCTCTGCACCCGGAGAGACATAATTGGGGGTCAGATTCCGAGAAAGTGGGAGCGACTTTGTACAGCGTGTCGCTCGCTGAGCGGTTCCGTAGACCGATTTGTTTGGTTGACTCTCTTCAATGCTTGTGCTTTGGGTGGCACGAAGATCACAAATGATACCGCGTTGAAAACATTTCGTTTCAACATGACAACATATCACAAGGAAGCAGTGCGGAGCGCACATTGGATGAATCACGGAAGCCACGGCCGTTTGATGTCCATCTGAGCAGGGCTGGAACAAGATTTCTGATTTTACCGATGCAATTGGGGGGGGTTGGGAGCGGGGCAAGTCAACTCCGCGAAACCATTTTCCCTTTGAAAATTAGTGAAGGAGTGGCCAATACAAATTGACATCTCCCTCAAAACAGGTCAATCGATGAAAAGTTGGATTGACACCGCCGATCAAAGCCGAGTTTCCTAATTTAAGCAGATGCAGGTAATCTACAGCAGAACTGATCTTGCCAGAATCTAGCAGGTCCGTAGCTACTGGCTGTTCATCAGTATCTATTATCATCCCGGGCACTATCAGTTCTTGCTGGAAGGCCGGGGAAGGAAGGACAATCAAGATTGTGAGAGATATTTTGATGGCCAGCTTCGTGGATCTAGGATATGCCGGTAGGTATTTTCGAAAGCTGTTGCGTTGCATTCGGAAGAGTGAGATTGAACGAGATTAACCTGGGAGAGGGAGGGAAATGGTAGTGCATGTCGAGAGGGTAAATGTAAAGCAGGGTTAGATCTAAGAAAGAACTCTAGGATTGTAGACAGAGAAGCAGATTATGCAGGACTCAGTAAGTCGAGTTGCTCAGGATTTTTGAAGGAGAAATTCGCGATGCGCAGGAAGTTGGATAAGTTGCAGATGTCAGGCCCATAAATAGACGGTGTCGAGGTCATATTTGCGTGCCTTTCCAATGGGCGGCATCTTGCTCTCTATGCTTATAGTTAGCCTCTCTACGATAGGTAAGATGCACAGAGGGAAGAATTATTTGCTCGATAGGTTGAGTTTGTTCGTCATATCAGCGACAATGATCAGGCACGCACAAACGAGAGGCCACACTTTTCAAGGCCAATCGGGGCAAGTCGTTACACACGATTCCTCGCTCCAACTACTGACGCCTCACCGAGTCGCATCGTGTTGAGTTGCAAATGGTGACTCAGGAAGCAGATTGTTGAGAGATTCGCCATCGATTCGTATCTCGATCTGATTCTCTTGGGCTTCCAGGTCTTGACTCGTGGCGCAGCAGACGATCAGAGGCCAAGAGCAGCTCCTGACCTTTCACCGTCACCAGCAGGGCAGGCTCTCAAGAAGGCTGCATACTGCAAATGCACGGCAATATGGCTTGTTTGGCATTCATTGGTTGGCCTTGGATCATTGTACTTGAACCAATTAGGGAGGCGAGAAGGGGTTTCGAGAAGGACGCCTTCCATTAAGCTAAATGATCCTTTTTAGGGTAGCATGGAACCAGCCAGTTGGCCGCTCCATGATGATACAACCTCTTCCCCGGAATTCGGACAATCGAGCGCGCAGAACACCAATGCAGCGCAGAGGAGGTGGTCGTGTCAGTATCAACAAGACTGTTGAAGGGGCTGGGAAAGGAGAGGCGAGGCCACGCAAGCCAGGTGGGGGCGGCGCCAATGGTTTTGAGTTCCCAGGGAAGTTTGCGAAGGAATAGAATGCAGTCCATGGAATTGTCGCACCGGAGAATCTGAGGAAAGAAAGCACTGCTGGGCGGACGGCGAGGCATGTCGGCGGACGGTCAGTCAGTCAGTCAGTCAGTCAGTCTTTTGCTGAATAAATGATGGATGTGCCATCTGCGCTGCCGGCCGACAAGGCGCACCGCAGCTCGCAAGACTAGTGGTCCAGCTGGTCCAACATGGGCAGGCGACAGGAATGGCTTGGGCGCTAGAGGATAGGGCTGAGGGTTTGAATCTCTTCGCGAAGCACCGAAACGCCGTGGGAGGACGTGAGCGGCCTGAGCAACTTGTGCGCATTTTGCATCCCTCCCAGAGTCCCTTGTGTACTACCTAGCCTGGCCTTGCAGCCCGCCCCCTGGCCAGTTTCCACACCCCGCCGTCTGGAGCGACGTCGACGGCGGCCGTGTCGTCTCATTGGCCAGCCTGACGCATTCACCAACCACGGCCGGGGCTGGGAATCCTCAAGGGACCGATGATTACCTACGCAGACCGTGTGTGATGGATGAGCCAGAAGCCCGTCTGCGCGCGAGGAGGGAGGCCGTCGGTCAGCAAGCCGAGTCGAGGCGCGGGAGACTCGCGCTGCCGCTGTCGTGTGTGGGTTGAGGTTGGTTGATGACTTGGGGGTTACGTTGAGTTGCGTTGAGTTGCGTTGAGTTGTCTTACACGAGAGAGAGAGAGAGAGAGGGATCGGGAAGAGGGAAGACGTGATCTGAGGATCAAGGAAGAGGCAAAGAAAGAAGGGCCGGCTCTTTGCTGATGCAACAAGTCCTCGGAACCAGCAACGGCGCAAGATCAGGAGAGAGAGAGAAATACACACACCCATATCGGGGGATGCTGCGCAAGAGCCAAACCGAGGCTCCTGTTATCGTCAGATCTTCTGCGCTGTCCAAGATTCTGCGCCGATGTCTCATCTCTTTCGATACGGTCGGTCGGTCGGTCGGTCAGTCAGTCAGTCAGTCAGTCAGTCAGTCAGTCGTGGTGGTAGCGGACCTTTGAAAAGCACAGACGAAGCCCCGTCAGCCTTCTGCCCTGCTCATCATGATGATTGTTCCAACCCCTGGAACACCAGCGAAATATCCAGCCAAGCGCCACAGCGCTGCCTAACCTAACTAGGTAGGCTTGAACCGCCCTTCCCCTTCCCCCCTGTAGGTACAGTACTGTAGGGCGGCCTTCCAGGGCTAGGACGACTAAATCAGTACGGTACAGTAGTTAGTTTTAGCACCAAGGGCCTGGCTCCCGAGATCCACGTTCAGCGCCGCCCTCCTGCTAGTTAACGATCCCATCCCCCCCCCCAAGCCTAATCATCTATTCCAGTACGCTACCCATTCATTCTTCTTGACTGTTCCATGTTCCGCACCACTTACTCAAGTAGTCAGCCCTGGCCCTATCAGACTCCAGCTGCCCCATCCCTCTGCCTCTTGGCTGGCCCTCCTCCCGAGCCCTTGACCTGCTTCCAATAATGTCCTCCCACCGCCTGCCTGCCTCCACCTGAGCAGCTTACCCTAACAGGAGCCCCGAGTCTACTTCTCTGGCCACCACCACCACCCCATCCACCTCGAAAAACTTCTCCCGAACTAAGATTCGCAAGTCCCTCCCAGTCCTTGTTTTGGGTGACGTTCAAACGCTTCCTTCCTAGTCCAGCTGGAACCAGAAAACCTATTTTTGCCTTTCAGCCGCCTTGCCCAGAGATCTCTAAAATCCGAAACAAATCACCGATGCTGCTTTGCTCTTGACCCTCAGCCTGCACATCATCCATCCTCCACCAAACAACCTCCCAGAGGCGTCCTGCACACGGCATTTCCATTCCCCTCCTCTGATGACATAGGGTTTCTGGGCTGTTCCGAGGACCTCTCCCTTTCTCTCTTGTATATTTGTTGCTTAGAATTTCATGTTTCCATCTCGACTTTCCCTTCTCCAGTCGGCAAGACCGAACCATCATCGCCACTTCCACCTCCAGACCATCTAGGGACTTGGGGAGGACCAAATTAATTGCCATTCCCCTGAAGCTCTCTTTCAGCCAGTGGCAAGTCAACACACGCAAACCCGCCATGGATATCCCACATCGCGGTGCGAGGCAGTCGGGCCCTCCAGAAATTTATGTTCACGAGTCCTCGGACCGCTTTCGAATGTCAACAAGCAGGACGAGTTCATATCATTCGATTCCGCCGTCTCCTTCCGCCGTGTCACCAATGTCAATACCGAATGCTCGAGATTACGTTCCCCCTCCACTTCCGCCGCCGACGCATATTCCAGGTCTAGCGAACAATGATGGATTTGATCCCGGGTGGGAACTGCAAAACCGCGATGAAGATATAAACCAGTGGAAGAGGTCGGTCACGCCAGGTTCGAGTTTATACGGGAGTGCAATCAGCAACAGGAGTGCAATCCCGGACCGACAAGAATCTCGTCGCGGTAGTTCTACCTCGACCGTGAAATTGGCTGGAGACCACCAGTATTCACGATTTGATGAAGGATACGGCAGCCTCTCGGGGACAAGCATTGGATCAACCAGGTTAGTCGTGCATAGTAGTTTCTCATCGTTAGGCGCTGCAATGGACGCAGCTATGGAACGTTGAATGGATGGAGCCTGAGCACATTGCACCTTCAATTGCTAACGGACAGACGATTAGGTCAAGATTTGCAGACTCACCAATGGCCCAATCTCCCCGTTTTCAGGTCCACGAGAAATATCAAAGCAACGCGCAGGCATATGACAAGGGAATGTTGGACAAATTGAATATTCGAAGAGGAAGTGACAATACGACCCCTCCAAAAGGCTACTCGAAAACAATCTTCAGCTCGTCTGCCCATGATGCTTCCCCTACATCTCGAATCGCTGCCGAGCACCGAAATCCAACGCAATTAAAACCATTGTCCTTGCCAATCATCTCAGGTAGGGGAGCTGAGAGCCCGCTGAGTCGCTGGGCGGAAGCACCCTTATCATCTGCCATCTCGCCCGGGAACGCGTTTCATAAGTTTACAATCCAGAGCCATTATGATCATAGGTCGCCGAGTGATACAATAGATTCTGATCGGTCACCTTTACCATATGTAAGGCGCTCTGGGAGTGACTCTGTAATTGGGGATGATACCTCAAGTGTAAGCAGCAGATATCGAGAAAGCTATGATACCTCAAGTGTAAGTAGCAGATATCGAGAAAGCTATGATCACCGAGTATCCCCCGAGCACGACGTAGATTTTCAGGAAGAGACTGGATTCACGCGACTCCACATCGATGATCATCCCGCACGACATGAGGCCTATTCACCAAGTGCCACAACGGGGATCAAGAGGCGCGCCTCGTCTCCTCCCGTGGACGATGGAGGGCCTTCCTTGCATACAGTTGGAAGCGCGAGTGATCTCTTTCGACGGCGGGAGTCGGTTTCACGAACTTCACCTAGTCCACGCTTTCACTCGACGTCCGGGTCCGTTTCTTCCACCGCATCTGGTCCGAGAAGCAACTCTTATGCATCTACTGCTCTGTCAGTAGCTGCAAGCAGCATAGCAAGCATGAGCTCCTTTGGAAGAATTTCACCCGGGGGAATATCACCTGGGGGTCATGATACATCTGATTCACCCTATGTCACAACTCTCTCACTGAACCCCAGCCCGCGTGAGTCATTATCAAGGCCAAATCACCACCGCACACTCTCATCAGATACAAGATCTCCTATGGTGTCCCGAAAAACTCCTGATATAGTCGGTCATGTTAAACACCATGGCGTTCCCAAGATCCATGGTGTTTTTATGTGCGAATGCTGCCCTAAAAAACCAAAGAAATTTGATTCTCAAGAAGAACTGAAGTAGGGCTCTCTCGAAATTTGTAGTATTAATATCCTAACCTTACCTTTTTAGTGCACACGAGCAAGAAAAGCAGTACGAATGTGCGTACTGCCGCAACCGCTTCAAGAATAAAAATGAAGCAGAGCGGCATCAAAATTCTCTGCATCTTCGCAGACACTCCTGGTCATGTGCTGCTCTCTCGGGATTCGCAGCTGCATTCCACAACTCACCTAATCGGCCCAATGAGGCAGACACGTGTGGTTACTGTGGTGAGGATTTCCCTAGGTCTGGAATCTCGTCAGGGATTGCGATAGCGACAGAACGTGACTGGGAAGTCCGGATTGGTCATTTACAGGAAGTGCACAAGTTTGGAGAATGCAACCATGCGAAGAAATTTTTCCGCGCGGATCACTTCAGGCAGCATCTGAAGCATAGTCATGCTGGGACGAGCGGGAAATGGACAAACATGCTGGAAAATGCATGTATGAAGGTATGATGAAGAATATTTTAACGTGTTTTACTAGTCCCCAAACCCGCTTGTATCTAATCAAATGTCTAATTGTCATTAGGACGAACCGCTTCCCGAACCAATTCGAGGACCCGAAAGGGTGAGTCCTGGAGGCTCACGGGTATCCAGAATTAGTGAAGAAGACGAAATACTGTGAGCATGTCTTGTAGTAACTTCAACGAAAGTACGAGGCAAGAAGTAGAAGCAATTTTGTTTCACGATTTGAAAAGGAACATGTCAACCAAAGAGGACGAATGAGAGGAGGAAAACACCTAACGGCCGTACATAAGATACCCGGTTTCGACGTTGGCATCATTGCGTGGCAGTATATCGCATCCATTTGCAAGGTTTATCGTTTGGATATCTTGGGGAATTCAGAGGAAGGACTCGATGGAGGAATTGCATATCACTCGCATGGCGCTGCATCGGCGTCAGGAATATTCAATTGGACGAGAATCCGGAATAGGAAACTAAATCAAGGGAAGAAAGGCGAGGATGTAAGTAAGAGGGGTCTGCATGATAAGCGCGTTCGCGCTCATCTACAGTTGCCAACAGGCTGCTGCTACGTCGTTCCGCGATCGCGAATTGGTTCTCTGAGAGCTAGGGGAGAAGGACGAGAGATGAATATATGCATCGCTTGCGCGAGATGCCTTGCTTACAACTTCTGTCTTGAACCATGAACCACTAAGCTATTGAAATGTCCCCCGGCAGTGTTGGTAGGTCCAATCCAAGTGGATATCTTTCCGCACCATGATCAAATGATTTGACGTGAAGAGCGTGATTCTTGTCTGGCAGGTACTTGAAGCATTGCCAGCTGGCTAATTTGGATTGCGTCGTTGTTCTACCAGTCAGTCACTTCTCTAAGAAGCAGGAGGATTGCATCGCATATTACCTCAAGCCGGTCAAACCTGGCGGGCGCTTGCGCGAGTTCTTTATTTTTATTTTGTTACCACCCCGGGTGGAAAGGAAGCCGGGACGTACAGTAGGGATTTTGATGCGCTCGTCTACACCGCTAAAGTCTGAGCCGGGGTCTCACTTACGCCAGTTCTGGACAGGATCACTTCCTTGCCCGCCTTCTCACCATTTCTGCTTACCGATCTCCGGATTTTGTCCAAGGTACGTGAGGCGAGGTGAGGTGATCTTGAATTTTCTTGCTCCCTCGCTCTGTACGACAAGGGACTTGGGATACGGACAGGCTACTCGCTCTGACTTGCTCCACCGATAACTTTGAGCGTCAGCAGTTTGATGTAAGGCTGAAGCGGTACGGCGCTGAGTATTGCTCTATTCCATCAATGCTTGCTTCCGACGAGACTGATCTACGAGCAATCGGCTATCCCTCGTTTTAATTTGCCCTCTCGTGAAGCTTACTACGCTCGCTTATCAGTATACGTGAAAAAGGAGGTGGAAGCGAAAAAAAAGGTGAGAAAAAGAGAGTAGGATTCAACATTGTCGGCAATGTCTGACGCATACGTGCAATCTACTGGTGAGTTTTTAATCTATCAAGGTAATAGAGTCTTTTTGCGCCATAGGGAGAAAAGAAGTGTCCGGTCGACGATGGCTGAACGAAGAGCCGGTGCGGAGTCAGTGCATCTACGCCGCAAGTTGGCATAACATCGGAAGATGGGAGATGTGGAATCACAAGAGCTCAGGGCGAGGCACAGCACATCGGGAGTTGAGCCGTACTCGTTTGACCCCCAACGCATAGTCATGAAGTGTTTATCTAAGCATTAATTTATGTTACCTATCACCCAACCCAAGGCAAAAAGACTACGAGAGACGGGAGGGATAAGATGCCAATGGCTCTAGCACAATACAACTCAACATGCTTCAAGCTCTGACCACCTGACAAAGTCGATGCCGGCCGACAACCACGAATGCGCGTTGTTAAAACATACTTTCACCATAGACTGTCCCTCGAACCTCTCTCGCACAATCTAACTTCTACCGGGCCTAACCTCAATCAGATCTCAAACCTCGTCATGAGGAATGATACCTTGTAATATCGACGGCGATCGAATGCATTAGATTAGAAAACGGGCTCTGGCATGGGGTGTCAACTCGGAGACCAGAGGTGTGATGAACCGTGGCACGTCTGATTCAGAGACATCAGACACCCAAGAGTCCAAGGCATATTTTCTGCTCCCCACTGCCGCTCGGAATCCAGCACCCAGGAGATTCTAGCGGTGCTCCTGCCTCGCTTCCTCGCTGTCCATATTGATCCCCCAGCCCGCACCGAGCCACCGGAAACCTGGACAGGAATCTCGACGCGGGCCGGTCCGGCGAGACTAAAACTGCCGTGCGCAGAGTTCACTCGATTGGGAGTCTAGAATCGAGTCCGCCAAGGTTTGCTCTAGAGCTAAGTCCTAGTTCAGCCAGCTGCAGGTCGTTTGGTCGAATGGCCGAGTTGGCTGTTGATCCGGTATCGGAAAATGGTCTATGACCGTGGGGGTTTGACAGAGGCAGCTCAATGGCCTTTAAATGATGTCTATCGTTCATCAAATTGAGCTAACTTTGCATCATTGATGGCTTGGAGGTATCATGGTATTTGGTCAGAGAGTTGGTAGTGTGGAGGGAAAACCATCCTCACACTAATCAGCACCCACTGCAGCATACCATCCCCAGGAAACATCTCCATGGGTGGATAAGTTCCAGATGAGTGAGCAGTCAACCGGTTGCTGAGATGGAGACGAATTGCTACTTGAGGAGTTGACAATCGGCCGTGGATCTGTAATGACATTCAATCGCAGAGTAGGACGCTGACACGCAAAATGGTGGATGATTGGTTCTAAGCCTTGAGGACACGAACTACGTAGGTACACTATGCAAGATTGTGAGTTGGAATCATGCAACACCAGCTCGCATCTCAGATGGCGCATAGACCGGAGGCTCAAGTCCATTCTGCTGGCCGTCGAGGAAGAGCGGAGGAGGATACATTGATCCAAGAAAAAAAAACCCCCCCAAAAAAAGAAGCAGCTGGGCAACAACATGTCTCTGTCTCCATGTGCAGAGCCGGGAAATCACCAGGCACCGTGGTGTGGTTTTCTCTAGAACTCCTGCCTCTGCACTTGACCGACGTCCATCACCGGTCGTCAATGGATCAGGTCAAATCGAAGAGCGGCATTGAACCTGGTCTGAGGTGTTGAGAAGTAGGATACGTTGCACATTCGCAGCGTCGCTGGCGACAAGAGTGAGAGAGAAAATCAATACGGAGCAAGATCCTGAGTCGATCGGATGGTAAAACAAGAGACCATATATGTTCTAGATTTACTATTGTCAAGTTTTTATTGTAACCCAAACCCTTTCGTGTTATTCCCGGACTATAAGACCCTTGTATTGTTGTCTATAGTGAAGGTATAATGACTATTCGCTACTCTAAATCACTATGAAGTTCTTTGATGGACAAAACTCTGGACTTCAAGCATGTCAATTCATGCACCAGTAAGATCGATCTCTTCAGCATGGTATTTACTCCGATCTTTCAATGTCTTAACTATACTAATATATTAAGACATCCTCCCAACCCAAAGAAGAGACAGGCTCACTGAAGGAGGGTCAGGACAATGGAAACTCGACACGGAAGCCTTCTCTCATCCCTCCTCCTGGAAAATCGGCTGCTGCTAGTAGCGGCGCTCCCACCACCTCTGCTCTGGCGATACCAACTCCGGCCCTTACACCTAGCATCAGCGCTTACATATCCTTCCTTTCCTTCACTAATGTCGCCATGCTCCTCTCTTCCGTCACCATCAAGCTGGATAATGATGCAATCCTTCTCGCTCAAGGTAGAGCCCTCGTGTCACGAATTGAGGTAACACAATCAAGAAACGCTCGACTTCGAGCGAGGAACGCGGAACTGCAGAAAGAGATGCGGGAGCTGGTGGAGGACGAGGAGGCCCTGGACCTATTGACACCAAAGCAGGAACAGAAGATGAAGGAGGAGGTAGATTGGGTTGAGCAAGAGGTGGCGGCGGTACAGGCGGTTTTTGCGGGTTTAGGACGGGAGTGGATGGCGTTGGTCGAAGGGGTCGCTGTCTTGTGAGGAACGACATTGGGACTGGAGAGATAGTCCAACTGGAGAATTGACAGTGATATGGCCTCTACTAGCTCTCAAAGTACTGAGACCCAAGATTGAAAAGGATCATCCGATAATTTGCACTTGAGATCTTGATATATATCCAACTGATCGACAGCGAGTAATGATCATCCGTGTATATTTGATAAACCACCAGATGAATCGCAATTTGCGGGCAAGCAGTGGAATGAGCTGTACTAGACATATATCTAAGGTAGGCTACTACCAGAAGCTCAATACGTTGTGTCGTTCTCGGAGAGCCATTGATCATTCAAGGACCGATGCTAGAAGCTCCAAAATTAGGATTTCGAAGGGAGAATCATACTATACGGTATAATAAGGCTAAGAAATAGCCTCATGCATCGAGCTGATATTCTCATCTTTCGATCAAGATGTCAACAGCATTAAAGGCTGAGAAGGCTTCGAAGCTATTTCGATCAATGTAGTTGGCCCAATTTGAAGACTAGCCTTTTTGGACTTTCAATAGATGGCAACCGCCAAAATTGATGTTCTGTGACAACAAGATCGGGTGATCATCGCAGTTTGGCACCTAATTGTCCAGTATTCAAAAACCCTCTGTTCCCCATGGTACCTCTCCACCCGATACTAAGTATCCCAAAGACCAACTTTCCATCAGTAGGCTCTTGCTTCTCGACTTCTTCAACCAAGAAACAGACTTGTTGGACGTCTCCCGGCATGAGTATCGGCCTCTCCATTGCTTCTCCCTCGCCGATAACTTCCCAGTTGATGCCTCGACTCTTGTAGCCATCTCTGCTTTCAAGGACAACGACATCAAGGGTGATTGTCTCATCTCCACAGTTCTCTAGTTGAGCTTCGAGCGCCCATTTTCGCTGTCCGGGTGATGGGAGCACACCTGTTTTCGTTCGCACAACCATACAGCTCTTGCAGACAAATTGATATAACTTTCGAAAGGTCCTGATCCTTCCACTCGTAGCTGTAGTTTCTGAGTAGGTGACCGTCACCGCTAGCACATGGCTACCTTCTTCTTTGAGGTCGAAATTGACCACCTTTTGTAAACTCTTCTCAGGCTGCAGATCCACTCCATTCCCCTCCGCCGACCCTTCTATAGCTGCGTCTGGACCCAATGTGAGAGGTAATGGAACCCCAGAGCTTGGTATCTTCATTTCAGCTTCGATCTTTACCCCGCTAATGACCTTTCCAGTACTTGAGCCTGGTAAAATTTCATTATTGGCACATAGTGTGCAAGAAAACGTTTCGCCAACATATGCGGAACCAAAGGCTGGCGGGAGTGTAAGGAGGGGTGAAAGTATGAAGGCATTATTCTCAGGGCTCGGCGTAGGGTAAGCATAAGATGCAGAAGTAAGTGGCGAAGCAGAAGAGGAAGTGGGAAGAGGATGCTGTATCGAGAGAGATGGTCGAGAGAGTCTGCTTGCCGTTAGCGTCGGACGATGATTTAAAAGGGAAGTATTTACCGGAGGACTTTGAGAGACACGGAATGAGGCTCTTTTACAGCGTCCGCAATAGCAGGGCCTCGCTGATGGGCCATGGTTCGCTCTGAGTCGACGGCATCTAGTGGGGAATGACCGTTCGGGTTCAGATGAGGTCAAGCTTTGTTCGCTAAGAAGCCTTGTCGAACTCGGATTACGCGACGACGAGGCTCTACTGTATTTGTTTACAGCATGCAAATGCCGTCCGAAACTTGAAAACCCCCCAAAAAAATATTAAAAAACAAAAAATTGGATGGTGACAAAATAAATCTTGAATCCTGAATCTCAGGAGCAAAAGAGTTATTTGATCACCGCATCTTGAGCTCCCGCTCAAGAAGATCTGATGATCTTTAATCTCTACCAACGTAAGTAACATCAAGTTTGGGGTGCTCCCTAGCTTTAGAATTGGAAGTTAATTTATTCTAGAAGCACTTGTGACTCTCGATTGGATTTATGCCAGAAAGTCTTATTTAAATTTATGTACCTACGTAGAACGCGTTGATGGAAGAATTTCGGTAGAACGCGTCTCGATTACGAAACGATCTACCATCAGCTTTACCTTCTGTTGGTGGACTAATTATTTATGGCACCGAACAGGTGAATTGATTAGAACGTCACTTAAACAGCAATGTGTTACCAGGTGAGGTACTTAAGCCTTGGATTGCTATGGAAGAAAACTGCCAAAATGTAATCCCGAGTTTTTGCCAACATAACTTCAATGTTGTTCCCAAGAGTATGGCAGGTAGGAACATCAATTTCGCGTCCAATAAAACGCATCCTGTGCCTTTAAGGAGTGTAGCTGAATATTAATAGAAACTCTGCTATTATTTCGCCTCCTTTGCTCCCCTTGGACACTGAACCAAGTTGACCAGTCCTAGTCTTTGAAATTGGTATATTATTAAATAAGAAAGTAATAAGTGATTACCTATTTGCGTGATAAAGAAGTAGTCAATCCTAAGGCTCTGTTCAGAATGATCTTGAGATATTTAATGCACAGGTACAATTGGGCAAGGCCGTTGAGGAGTCAACTTTTCTACTATCTGAAATTTTTGGGCTTAGGCTAGCACTGCTCTCTCACTTCAATTTTTTCCAACCACAATTACGAAGAACCTTTCTGGATTGTTAACGGCGATCAGTTTATATTTTTCAGAATTAAGGGAAGTTTGTAGAAGATTTTAGCTCTCTTAAATTAAAACACCACATCAGTTAACATAGATGGGTAGCTCAAACTAAAAAATTGTATAGGTTACACCTACCAAGCCGCAGCAAACCCATTTATCCACTCTCTCGAGCTTTGCTCCTGTCATTTCAACCCAATTTTTCGACGGAAACCCCGTAGTCCTTACATTGAAGGTCCTTGCTATGGAGCCATCAATAATACTTTATGCTCGTTCACGAAGATGCTACTCATTCACTAGCAAGTTTTCATAATCTAATTTAGATAACATCAATAGTTCTACAAAAAGGCACTACCCATTTCTTCTAGAATAACCTCCAGATTTGCTTCAATATTGAAGCACTATGTTTGTATGAGGTTAAAATATCTGGCTTTTGGTTTCGTATAATGGATACTTTAACTGCCCTGTTTGTGATATATATATATTTGAAAATCTCGTTAACTTTCTTCGCAATATGAGCTGACTTCCTTGACGTACATAATTTTCTATCCTTACTTATGGGAATATGCTTTTAAAACTGGAGCGTAATATTACCCCACGTTTTCACTGCGTATTCTGTAGAGGTTTGTAGAAGAGATTTAATTCTCCAACAATGAGTAAAACGTCAAAAACCCTAACATTAAAACTCTCATAGAAAGTGATTGTAAAACGCTTGCAGGTTTACTGAGGACGTCAAAACTTGTTTTTGAATTGGATTTTGATTACGTATATGCATGGGAATATTTTACGTGGCTACTTTTTACTTATTCTTCTTATATAGAAGGATGATGCCCACCCTTTTCTACATGAGATCAAAAGTAAAGTTCATTTGTGAAGAAGAGATTCTTGAGGTATCGCATTCTTGGATCCGTGCCAAATAACATCCCGCCTTATACATTACCATCAGCTCGCTTAAAAAGGGGAGATCTTCAATAGCAAGTCGACTTCTTGTTTCTAACCCATCATCAACCAATTTTGCAGTGTGAGAACATCACATCAAGAGTATTTACTCAGCGAAAATGAAGCCCTCTTCGAATCAGTGCTCCAGGCGTATACGCTAAGAAGATAAGGTCCACGTGATCGCAGAACGCTTCGCTTACGCCACCTCATTTCATCTCCAACTCAGATTTCCGAGGGTATTCTCGTCCCTTCTGCTTGCCTACTGACGAAAATGGGGTCGATAAGCACCACTACTACTGGTCGAAGGACGAGCGGATCCGAGGAACAGATGGAGGGAATACTGCTGACGCGCTCACCGGATCTCCTACTCGTGATGAACACGCCGAAAGGTGCTGAATTATAGTGATCTTGCACTTTCATTCCATAGTCTATGCGACTCGGCTCCTCTCTCCCCTTGTTTATTGCGGCTGATTTTTTTCTTGCGCGTATGTAGGAAGAGGAATCTTTGCTTCGAGAGATATTCCCGCCAGGACAGTGCTTGAAGTTTCTCCCGTGTTAGTCCTGGATCCGGATGAGAATGAGCAGTATATTCGCAAGACGAACCTATACAATTACACCTAGTCAGCTGATCAAACACTCTCCTTTGGTGATAACGCGCTAATTTATGATAGCAACTGGCCCTACACACCACCTTTAGAAGAATTTAATCATTCCAATGCTAGTACAGTCCCAAAAAGTACCCAAGCAATAATTCTGGGCCTTGGGTCTATGTTCAACCATTCAATGTTAGCGCAAAATGTTGGTTGGGAGAGGGATATCCAGAATCTTCTTATCACGTACCGAACACTGCGTGATATCAAGGAAGGCGAAGAGTTGTGTATCTCGTATGGGGACAGTGGACGGCTGACCTTCAAGGATACGGATGAGGTCGATGTACAGTCTGATGAGGATTGGGAAGATGAGATTCTGAGAACCGGGATTATTGATCTAATTGATTGATGTGATTGGGGAATTTGGGTGGATTGGATGTATTATGGAGAATGGCGTTTGCATTTTATGTCTGAGTAAGATTTGTCACGTCTGCACAGTTTTGAGGGGAAGAATTGAATTAGGCATTGCTTTTAGAGGGAAGGCGATTGCAGTAAACGCATTGCCTGCCATTGGTGGTGTTGAGAGTCCTACATAATAAGGGTGAAGTATCCTGCGATATTTCTCTGATGGCGTCTGTGATTGTCATTTCTGAGAAATTGTCAAGTGAAATTAGCTAGACAAACCAAGTCCCATTACAACCCGGGAGGAGGAGGAACAGCATTAAACCCCGAAGACGAAGGTGGAGGTGGAGGAGGGGCTTCACTTGGCGGTGGCGGCGGTGCAGAGCCCGCACCTGGAGGAGGACTTTGCTGCTGAGCGGCAGCAGCTGCAGCCATGTATTGCTGGTAGTATTGGACATAGGCAGCATACCCACCATAGGCGGCGTATGGGTCCGCGCCACCGTAATACTGCGCATATTGAGCGGCATAGTCAGCTCCCGCAGTTGGACTGGCTGCACCCGGTGCTGCAGGAGTTGCTGGACTCATAGCCGCACCTGATGAACCGGACTGGCCGTATCCAGAATTTCCGTACCCTCCACCATAAGAATTAGATCGGTCTGGAGCACGGTCACCATAGCCCCTCTCACCGCCATATCCAGTGCTTCCACCGTAAGGTCGTTGTTGTTGGGGTCTGGACTTAAATTCCTCGTATTCCTGTCGGACATTCTGTAAGAGGTCCAAGCAAAGCTCTTTTGCCTGTTGAACCTTAGCTGGATCAGGGCCTCTATACAAAGTTAGGATTATTTTAGTAGCCTGTTTCGTTTACTTACGCAACATGCAAGTACATGGGCTCATCACTCTCTTGACCGGTGCTATGTTCCATAAATCCAGAACCACGCCCTTTAATCTGAACTCGACATCCTGTTTCTTGCTGGATGTGTTTCACGTAAGCACCACCATGACCAACGACCTGAGCACGAAGGTTAAAGCCGGGAAGAGACTCGAACTCAATGAGAATTTTCTCCTCGGGCCATTTTCGCTAAATTTGTCAGACATAAATACCTCCGATGTGCTGCAGTACTTACTCTACCAAACTCATCTCTCTCGACTTGATCAGGCTCTCGTCTGCGGAACCGTCGTTCATCAACCAGATTCGGAAGTTCCTGTTTCATTAGCTCCTCGATCTTTTGGACCGCTTGTTCAAGGCCTCGTTTGGTGGTGCTCGTAACGTGAAGGTAAAGAGGCGGATTCTAGATGTTGTTAGCAAGTTATTCTCCTTGTGGGTTGGCGACTTGCAGCAGCCGTGGCCATGGTTTTATCGGGGTAGTAGTTTCCACGCGTGGTGACATCTTCAACAGTCAATACATGAACTCTAAAAAATGTAAGTTGTAGGTATGCGTACCAGCGCCGGTTTCTTCTTTGATCTAGATGTCACGCAGCGGGAGTCAGCAGATGCCAATGAGGGTTAAGTATTGAGTGCTATCGCGTTTCAGCTTGAAAGTCCTAACGCAATAACCCATGTGCCTGTGAATGAAATGCTAGAGTTGGATATATGAAGGAGAAGCCTGATATATCAGTGGGATATGACACAAGGAGTATTTACCATCTTTTGAGTAGAACCTTTGGTCAGTGTATAACGATTTCGTAGGTCATTGACCTCGATATCTCGAATGTAGTCGCCATCTGCAATGTACATCTCACCGTTCACCAAACTTGTACTGTTGCCTGAACTTGAGCCAGCAGCTCGTGGAGATGCGGACTGGGTAGCAGATGGGCTTAACGTAGATCGGATCGGAGGAACATCAACATGCTGGATACCCTTCTTTGCTTGGATTTGTTCATTGATTTTAGCGGCAGCAGCGGCTGTGGAGTGGTCAGCCTTGTGATTAACAGGAGGGGATTTAACAAACCAGCAGCAGCGGCAGCATCGCGTGGGTTCTTCTTCGGGCCATCAGTAGTCGGGCTGCCAGAGCTTCTCTCAAGAGGACTTCTGCTGCGTCTTGAAGATTCCGGTTTTCGCGCAGGAGGTGATCGTGACCGTCTATCGAACCTTGAGGTTCTCTTTGGTTCAGGCTCAGTCTGATCGAAGCGCGAACGCTTGACTGCTCTTCTTTCTGTATCGTCCATAGTCGATACGTGTAAGTCCCTAATAAAATTCTTGATGCGGGGAGCCGTCGCGTGTGTGCGGCTTGCAATGAACAAAGAGTTTGTTGAGGCTCTGGAGTGAGCTGGATGGGCTGGAATTTGCAGAATTCACGATCCCTGTCACTCGCTTCCTTTCCCCGGAAACGCTAAAATTCACTTGACCGACCCAAATCTTTTGTTGCGATTTCGGCTCAACATCCTTTTGACTCATTTCCTACTCTGACACCTGCTGTGATTGGGACCACAGCTCAATTGATATCCAGCCTCAATTGGCTCTTTTCTATCACCAAATGGCGTCTCGAAAAGCCTTCCTGGCTCTACCCACAAGAGCTCTCAGAGCAGCAAGCTCCAAACTCGGCTCACCCCTCACCTCTCAAATTTCTAGACGAGGAGAATCAACAGCTTCATCCACCTCGGCATTGGCTTACAAAGCTCTTCATCGCCGTATCTATCCTCTCCCTACATCCGATGCGCCATCTTCTTGGTCTGCACAAGCTGCTGTATCCAACATTCTGTACGAAACTCCTACGCCCTCCACTGTCCCACCAAAGCGTCATATTTTGAACTGTTTGGTGCAGAATGAGCCTGGTGTGCTCTCTCGAGTTTCTGGGATTCTCGCAGCTAGAGGTTTCAATATTGATTCTCTTGTTGTGTGTCATACCGAAGTGGAAGATCTATCGCGGATGACGATCGTTCTCTCAGGTCAAGACGGCGTCGTCGAACAAGCTCGTAGACAGTTGGAAGATTTAGTACCAGTATGGGCCGTGCTAGACTATACTTCTGCGCCACTTGTTCAGCGTGAACTTCTTCTAGCTAAGATCAACATCCTCGGTCCGGAATATTTTGAAGAGCTGCAAGCGCACCACAGGGAGATCACAGCTAGCGATGTACAGAGTCTGGAAGAGGGTGAGCGAAGCGTGGAGGAGGTGAGAGATGGAGACTTTCATCCTAGCAAATTGGCCCTGAGTCAGGCCTTGAGGCATAAACACGAGCATCTGAAGAGCATTACATATTTCACACACCAATTCGGCGGTAAAGTCCTAGATATCTCAACCAACAGTTGTATCGTTGAAGTGTGAGTAAGACCTATTTTGAAAAGAGGCTCACAGGACTGATCTTTATTACAGGTCTGCAAAGTCAACTCGTATAGACTCATTTATGAAGCTGATCGCGCCCTTCGGCATCCTCGAATCAGCACGAACTGGCTTGATGGCTCTACCACGTTCACCACTCTACGGTCCCAATGAACAGGAACTGCTCAAGGAAGCGGATGAGATCGTCGATGCTAGCACCCTCCCCCCCGGATGAATACAAAAATAGATTTCAGTCACTCACGTGAAGCTGGACGGATATCTGATATGGAGTCGGCGTTAATTTCACACAAAGGAGCAATGTTCATAGTATAGTTGCGATGGTTGGATGGGAGAGCTGAAGAGGAAAGTCGTTGCAGAATTTGGATCTTGGGATCTTCATTTATGTAATCTATACGCCTTCCTCTTGCCGCTCCCAAATTCTAGTGCGGATGTGAACTTTCCAGACGCCGTGCAATTTCCTGCTCTGAAGAAGCATGTTACTCCTCTACCTAACACCAAAATCCAGTATAGCAATTTCAAATGCAAAAATCAATGCAAGCTTTCAGAATCGTACATTTGCACCAATCCCCTTGCCTTTATACCAGACAGTCTCTCTCCATTTCCCTAGTCTCACACCCACAATACCTTCAGCATCCAATTTCAAAGTTCCACCTAAAGCATTTTTCAAACCCTCATATCCAACGGAATTGAAATCCCAATCTACGGGTAGTTTTGGGCTTTGACTTCGTCCTGGAGGGACTTCAAAAGGATAGTCATACAATATTTTCCCTACAGGTTCAGTATGATTGTAGAATGCAGTCGCGTTGATCGTTTCGATGAAAATACTCGAATGGTCGAGCGGAGACAAGAGAGTGAACGTGGCAGTAGATGATATTAGATGAAAAGTTGCGTCTTCGATGAAATGGGGTTTGTCATCATCGTCTTCTGGATCAGATGGTTTGTCGGGAGACGGTTTAACAGGGCTAGAGAGGCGAGGGGTCGGAATCTCGATAGGGAATTTAGCGAGTGCAAGGCCGAGGGAAGGTTGGTGAGGAATAGACCTATTATGAGTACAGAAAGTGAGGGTTGTGTTCCAGCCTGAGATATACTGGGATAATAACTCTCTACCAATTTGAGCACCTTTCTCGCCACCAAAAGTGCTGGGATCCCATGTAGCCGAAACAGTTATATTTGAATTGTTTCCCTGGATGACATCTATGGCTTGGGCTGTTGCGTCTCCGATGATAGACCCATTATTAAGAATGTGTATGTTGAAGGAAGGTATATGTGCAGCGTATTCGGTTGGATTAGTGAAGTTAATTTTTGCTTCAAAGGTAAGAGAAGTGGGCCCAGTACTCAGAATCTTGAGATTCCCGACTTGCGGCATCAAGTTGGAGAAGCCTGCACCTGTAGAGATTGCTGTAATCTCGTCAGCTTCGGTGCGGTTGCGAGAGCTGAATAATAAAACGGCTGCTAACGTTTCACAGGGACGACTCCCTCCGCTGGCAAATCTTTGACAACGAGTTTCCCAAGAACAGTAGAAACCTCAGCCTCAACGAGTGCCTTCACCTTGAGTAAAACTTCTTTTCCACCAAAGAGAAGATATTGCAAGACATCCGTAAGTACATCTTGGTCTGTGATATCTAAAGGAGCATTCTTGATTTTGGATTGGATTTTGAGACTTGCTTCCTCTCCGTCCTTCTGCCCGAGTCGCTCAGATATGGCCGGTTGCCATTTACGTAAGTTGAGTTCACCAAGCTTTTTTTCTTTGTAGAAAACGTCGGCAGTTGCTCGTACTCTGCTGACATCAATCCCAAAGTTCATTTCCTTGGGAAGCCCGGCAACCACGACAATGTTACCAGAAATTTGAGGATTTGCATCATCGGAACCTGGTTCGGCAGAAGGATCTGGTAAGGTGAATTCTGTATCTGTCAAAGAGAAGTTTCTGATGAGACCATCAAAGGTATGGCCTGGAAATGGAATAGGCACTGTGACGCTTGAGATGATCTGTGTGATCCAGTCGGGTGTATCTCCGCCAGAGGCGTCGGAGCCTTTGACAAATATTGTTGTGTCATGTCCATGTATGTAATCTCCCAATAAAAGATCAAGAGGTGATCTATGCGAGTGAGGGCAGGTCTGTAATAATGATCTCGGTAGTTCCCTGACCACACCCGCAACCTCGACAGCGACATCTGAGAATGGCTCAACATGAATGACGGAAGTCGTTGCATCAGCGAGGCGAATATATGGATCGTCTGCAACGCAGTTCGGGACAAGAATGTCGAATCCAAGAGCAGGTATTTCAAGTTTTACAGGATAGCTATTTGCCAAAGTAAGCGATACTTCTGCAGCCATTCCTCGCTGGCCATTGGTCGAGACAGGCACTTCTCGAAAGTTAAGCTTAGTGATATTATATTTTGGGATGGCAGGAAGATCGCCTCCTGAGTAAAGCATTAGCCAAAGTCTAAAATTTTCAATTTCAATTTTTTGGAAAATTGTATGATAGAAGGACGCTTGAGGTGTAAGATATGCTTCTCATGTTACATCTCGCCCTAATAGAAGCGGTCACTTTGAAAGTGATCAGGCCAGCGTCTTTTCCCCCAGATAGAAAGAAGCAAAAGAACGGTAGAGAGATTGACCTTCAAAGACCAAATATTCCTCGATAGACTGCGTTCCAAGAGGAATTAACCCAGATTTCAAGTTGACATTTGCTTTGCCAAGGATTCGTATCCGATCCAATCGACCTTCGAGCCAGTCGTTTGCAACTTGTCGGATGCCATGAACATCCCCAGGTTCCAGGTCCGTGAGAAAATCGATAGCTGTTGTATGGCCGTTTCGGATATTGAGTACGACGCGTGGTACCTTCGCCGTGCCAAGAAGAAGATTGCCATATTCAGGTAAGTAGACCTGAACCTTTGACTCCTGGCTCTCAACCTCTCGCGCGATCCACGTCCCAAACCGTCCAATATTTCGAACATGCCTATTCTTCACCCGTGAAGCGTCCATTCTAAAGTTCGCTTGCACTCTGGCCTTCACTCCGGTTTCCGTAAAAGAGTCAATCGAGAGCTTGGTAGGCTCAACAACCAGAGCTTCTTTAGCATATTCTTCAACCGCAGCAGGCGCAAAAAAAGCGCCGAATATTATGGCCAGCATCAATGTCCCCAACAAGCCTACAGCAACCACGGTGGGCCATCGTCTTCCACCTTTTGTTGACCTTGGAGAGCCGTGGCCATTCCGTAACGACCTTAATGAGTTGGCAGCAGGTGACTGACCTCTACTGTCACTGTGGTTTTCGGATCCATCATATCGAGTAGTATCATCAGATCTTGATAATAGAGGCGTGTCTTCACGAGATTCTTCAGAATGACGTGAGTGTTTGGATGTGGGACGTTCGCTGCCCTCGCCGAGGAGAGGTGACGAAGGACTATCAGACATAATGAAGAAAGAGAATGTGTAAGAGGAAAGCAGTTGGGGGTGGCTGCTGGTTTCTTGACGCCCAGCGCCTGCGTTGATAGTTAATGTGGTTGTTGTTGAGTAATGTTGAGCAAGAGGAGCTTGATGTGTTGTGAAACCAGGTGCACCACAGTCGATTGCGTAGGCTCGGCTGGGAAATCCGGGGATCTTTGACCGCCTCCGCCTCACTCTGCATGTACGAACCAAGTCGCGCCAAACAACACGGTCACCGTATTCCGCTACCGCCAGGGGTTTGTCTCGCCTCATCTACCTTCGCCTCGCGCGTACGATCTCGAATCAACAACGACCTGCTCTCTCGCCCCTTTGCGAAAACCATCAAATTTCCATCAAAAATCGCTTCATTGTTGTCGCCAACGTCCGCCAATTCCATACCCGCCATTTTCCCCATCGGAATCGGTGGTTTCGCAACCATGGGCTTACCGTGAGAAAACTCAGCCTCCCGCTTTTCCAATCCAATGCTAATCAGATCACAGTTTGTTTATCACGCCTGTTGAACCTGAAGTTGCTGCCAAATCGGCGGAGAAGACTGCAGCAGCCACGCGATCAGCAATTCGAAGGCATCGCATGCGCCCTACTTCTAGAGTTGGCGATTCCCTTGGGCGCATCAGCCCCGAGGATCGCAGGAGACGAATGCTTGAAGTGATAGGAAACATCCAAGGAGACCGAAATAACGCGGAGACCCAACAAGGAAACCCTTCTGATCAAAATGGACCGTCTTCATCCTTATCCCGATCTAGGACTGTGAGGAGAATGTTCGAGTTTGAGAGGATGCGGTTACGCGATAGCCTCAGTTTTGAGCATCAACATGGTCCAGAAGCTGAGATTGATGGCCCATTGATGCCCCCAGTTCCTGAGTCTAGGGACTATTCTCGCACTGAAGAAGGCCAGAGGGAAGAGATCCGCCGCTTGGATCGAATTAGTCAAGATCTTAGAAGGATGGCCCGTAGACGTCCAGCGCCAACACCTCCGTATCAAGATGCCGATTATGCCTACTTGAGTAGGTTAGGAGCAGAAACTGATACTCCTCAGCCTAATGCATTGACCCCGGCACTTTCTCCATCACATTCTACTGGTGACAATTATTTCCTTCCTAGAAGAGACTCTGAGGACTCTAACATTAGTTACACTACGCAAAGGCTTTCATCTGTATGTATTCCAACTCTTTCTTATTGCTAATGTGTTTTCCTCTTTAACGTTTGATTTTCAAACTTGGCCAACAACTGATAAGTGATACAGACTGCAAACCCCAATTCCAACTCGAATGATGGATTTCGGTTAGACTCATCAGACCGAGTTGGCTCCGCTTGGTCTCAGAGAATTCGAGCTTTCAATCGAGCTTCTAGCAACTTGGAAAGATCTCGCCGACTGATCCGTCAAGCTCGCATGGATGGGCTTGGTGATCGAGACAGGAGTCTCAGTCCTGAGGGTAGCGCTGCTTGGGACACTTTGCTCACAAGCATTACGCCGGATCCCCAGCCGCCAAGTGCGGGTTCTTCTTTTGCATCTGCCTCTGCCGCAGCTGCAGCATCGTCTTCAGGCTCCGGGCCAGCATCCGCCGGTACGTCAATGACTAGTCCAGGAAGAACCGATGAGTCGCAAATGGTTGATTTAGTTCATGCTGAGAGAGAGCACCCGTACATCATCGACTGTGTCTCGGATTCTGGATCCAATACAGAGGATGAGGAGGAAGATGTCTACGAGCTACGAGGTCTCAACGGAAACAGAGAAACGTATTGGAGAAGCTATGCAGACATAGCCACACCGCGGGAGGAGCTCCATAGTTCTATCAGGAATAGTAGCACGGCGGATGCGGAGGGCTTGGGTGGATGGCACCGGATTATTTCTCGCCTCACTGAGCGGGACGATATTCCAGACGCATGGTGGGCATCAGCAGGTCTGATACGAACGCTTCGGCGGGAGCCTACAAGTTGAAAGACTGTTTTGAGAGGATTCCTGGAAAATTGCATGCGTATATGAGAAGAGGTTTTTCATGATTGTGATACCATCTTGTACTGATAACTTGTTTTCATATGATTCAAAAGTTCTCTATCTTCGAGACGAAAGGCCAAACAAGCTGGAGTTCTGGAGTTTATAGGCAGTTAGCTACATAGGGTCAGAGGGCTTTCAATCAGATATGCGTTTCTAGAATCACCCTCTACTAGAGTGGAGAGAATGCCGGAGCGGTCAAATTACCCCGTGTGGGTGGCACTGCGAGAGTCGGTAGCTACAATTTCTGCTGAGGTGATATCTGTGACTTCTACTAAAGAGAGACGGTTCATCATGTTCGTTGTCAAGCTGGGTAGTCGTATGGATGCTGACAGCGAATTGGTTTCAGAAAGGCGAATAACGTGAGACAAATTTCCGAATTTGAGCAAGCAAATGATGCCGCTCTTGGGAGCTCGTTCAGCCTTACCCTGCACGTCGCGGATCCTTGTTTGTCATTGTCAATTTCTTGGATAACACTACCATTCAACGACAACGGTCTTTGAAAAGATTCCCACAGACTATCTCCGTAAAGAATGCGGCCACAAAACCTTTCCCTCGAGTTCCCAACGGCAACAAAATACTAAATCGATCCAAGTTCACTGGGATCTTGGACTCGCGTGCTTTGTGAACCAGGACCGCCTGGCTGGCTGGCTATACTTTACCTGGGTCATAACCCAACCCCGCGATACCGCGTCTTGAAACCACGGCCTTGCCCACTAACGCGAAAGACTTGGTTGGGATGCGATCCTTAGTCTGCCAAAGTAATCCACCTCCTTCTTCGACCCTTTAGAACCTCTCTCGTCGGCCTCGACACCGGCCTCAACCTCGGCCATGGTCTCTCATCCTCCATCCTCGTCGGACCGGCAAGCACATAGCAGACCAGGGGCTGGAAATGGACATGGAAAGGTGGAGAGAACTCCAGGCACACCGAGGAAGGATAGTGGGCTGGCGAAAGAGAGAGCGGTGCAGGACCCGGGCCTCAAGGACTATGTATGTTCGTTTACCCTACGACTACACGCAATTACTTATAGATAGGATAGCGTCTAGGAGAATGCTTAGGGAAGGGAGCTTTTGGTTCAGTCTACAAGGCGTTCAATTGGGGAACTGGGGAAGCTGTAGCTGTCAAGCAGATCAAACTTGGAGACCTCCCAAAAAGCGAACTGCGTATGATTGAGGTAGGATCAACCTGCTGTATTGGGGGTTGAAGCTAAGATATATCCTCCTAGGTTGAAATCGACCTATTGAAAAACCTCAATGTAAGCAGCAATGGATGCTTAATTCCTTCTGCCGAGTAGTTCTAACAGATCTCAGCACGATAATATCGTCAAATATCTAGGCTTTGTGAAATCGACGGATTGCCTCAACATTATTTTGGAGTGAGTCAAATCGGTCATGATCTTTATGCAAAAGATACTAACAGAAACTAGGTACTGCGAGAATGGATCCTTGCACTCAATATGTAAAAGTTATGGAAAGTTCCCCGAGAATCTTGTTGGTGTTTACATGGGCCAGATCCTTCTGGGACTTCTGTATCTTCACGAACAAGGTGTTATACACCGAGATATCAAGGGTGCTAATATTCTTACAACCAAGGATGGCAAGGTCAAACTCGCAGATTTCGGAGTTTCTACAAGCACATTGGCAGGAGCTGACAAGGAGGCACAAGTCGTTGGAACCCCATACTGGATGGCCCCGGAGATTATCCAACTGTCGGGAGCAACTCCAGCCTCAGATATCTGGAGCTTGGGCTGCACAGTAATAGAACTGCTTGAGGGGAAACCTCCATATCATAAACTGGCTCCAATGCCTGCTCTCTTTGCGATAGTTAACGACGATCATCCGCCTTTGCCAGAAGGAGTGTCACCAGTGAGTCAAACATAAACTTCAAACATACATCAAATTCTCACTAAGACTCAAAAAGGCAGCTCGAGATTTTCTGATGCAGTGTTTTCAAAAAGATCCTAACTTGAGAGTATCTGCCAAGAAGTTACTTAAACATGCATGGATCGTGGGCTCTCGGAGAACTGATGCTCCTGTAGCGAAGCCACCAGCAAATTTTAGCGAGGCTGTTGAGGAGGTAAAGCAATGGAATGAAGCGTTGAGGTCTCCAACAAACGTCGGATCATTTCGAGTTTCTACCAGGTCAAATGTTGCTAGCCCGATGCCACCTAGACGCGATGCTCCTCTGAGGAATGTTCACAACGACCAACAAGTTGCAGGCTTGAACACTCCTGCTAAAGGCCCACTCTCATTAGCAAAACCAAAAAACTCTGCTGATGCTTTCCGCTCACCAGAGACTAAAGGTAGATACGCCTCAAAGAGTATATGATTCATGTTGACATATTTAGCGGATGACAACTGGGATGATGATTTCGCCACATCAATATCACCAAGCGCGTTGCATTTACCTCAGTTCAAGCCCCATGACAATTTTGGTGGACTGTTATCATCAGATCGTCTCAAAGCGTTTGCATCTTTTGAAATGGCAAACGATGAGAATGACAATTGGGATCATAATTTTGAGGGAGATCTTGTCACAATCAAAGGACCGCGGAAAGTTCAAGAAGCTGACAGTCATGAGCTGGAAACAATTCGTCCGTATCGAGTGAAGCCAACTATTGTAACTCAGCCGACAAAACCATCAAACGGAGTGAAAATCTCCTCGAGACCTACTTCTAGAAAAACTTCAAAAAGTGAAGCTCCAAGACGAAAGATTTCTGGTAAAACACAGGTTGAACAAAAATTCGTCCTTCCAGCAAGGCCAGCCGCGATGTACAGGGAACAATCGGTTGAGGACTATTCAGATCTCTGTGTAGATAATGATAGCGTCTTTGACAAGAGACTAAATATCATAAAGGTACGCTTGAGCATCTGCTTCTTTTGATCCCGTTACTAACCAGACGGACCAGGACGATGCGCTTTCTCCAAAACTGTTTGATCCGTCAGATATGAAAAGTTTACCTCGTGCTACTCAATCACCAATCGCGCTCGCGGGAAGCATGAGAAGGAAGACGACACCCCGGAGCGAGGAGCAATCCATAACGCGGACTAGGTCCTTGGTAGAGATTCAAAGATTTGCTGAAGACGAAGAGGACGAGGATTTCTCAGATATATTTGGTGAAGATGGCTCTATTGTGAATAAGGATGAGAGTGATGCGGGATCGGATGATGGCGTAGGTGGTCTCATGTTACATTCTAAGATCTCCAACAATTCCTGGCTTGGAGATGATGATGAGGAAGAGGACCCATTCGCATCTTTGGAGCAAGGATTCGATGAGATGGACTTGCAAGCCAACATTGCTAGAGATAAGCATGCCAGACTTTGCACATTAATTGAGAGTCTGGTGAGCTCATTGAAAGTCACCGAGGAACATGATCTTATCGCCGATGTTTCAGAACAACTGGTAAGTGATTTGAGTTTGATCATGAAAGCTCGGCTAATATTAATACAGCTGGACGTTCTCTACGAGTCCGAAGACGCAAAGGCTTTGATTATTAGCGCGCATGGAATGCTTCCAATCCTCGAAATTCTAGAACCATGTACTACCAAAAGCAGGCACGGAATGATCTTGAGGCTATTGAAGGTTGTCAATATGGTAAGTGATGTAAGAAGCGAGCTAATTCACGTAATTAATTGTTTTCAGATCATCTTGAACGATGTGGAAATTCAAGAGAATCTCTGCTTCGTTGGTGGCATTCCCATAATCACGAAATTTGCTGCGCGACAATACCCGAATGAAATCCGACTTGAAGCGGCCGCTTTTGTCAGACAAATGTATCAAACATCGACCCTTACCCTACAAATGTTTGTGAGTGCCGGCGGTCTTAATGTTCTGGTAGAATTTCTTGACGAAGATTACGATGAATCAAGAGATTTGGTGCTGATTGGAGTTAACGGGATCTGGAATGTGTTTGACCTCCAAGGCCCAACACCCAAGAATGATTTTTGTCGTATCTTCTCCCGGAGCAAAATCCTCTCCCCGCTATCCCTGGTTCTAGATAGAGTGCTCGCAGAAAGAGATGACCTCTCGGAGCTTATCGAGGGTCGTATAGTCAACATCTTCTACCTCTTTTCTCAAGCCGAGAATTACGTTAAAGAAGTTGTGGCAGACCGTGTAGTACTCAAACGTATGTTTTTAACTTGTGTTGTCACATTCATGGCTCATTTCAATTAGGCGTCTTCAAAGATCTTCGGAGGATGACTTCAGCGCACCAGATTACTATGCTCAAATTCATAAAAAACTTGTCCATGCTCTCTACCACACTTGACAGCCTCCACGCCGCAAACGCTATTGAGTTCCTGATCGATCTTCTTAGCTCGAGCATAGAGAAAGAGGAAGCTCATTTCCGTGAAATTTGCAATCAAGTCCTCAACACAATGTATAACCTCTGTCGGCTTAGCAAAGAGCGACAGGAAGATGCTGCTGTGAATGGTATCATTCCACTACTTCAGCGTATTATGAAGACACCCCGTCCACCAAAGGAATTTGCGTTGCCTATCCTCTGTGATATGGCGCATTCTGGAAAGGTAGGACGCAAGTTTCTATGGCAGAATAAGGGCCTGCAGTTCTACGTGTCCTTACTGGAAGACCAATACTGGCAAGTCACTGCTTTGGATGCCATCTTTATATGGCTACAGGAGGAGACTGCGAAAGTTGAGAAGTTCCTGCTCGAGGGTAATTTTACGAAAGCGATTGTGCAGTGTTTCAGTGGAATGAAAGTGAGCGCATTCGATTACAACTTGCTTGAACCTTTGCAGAAGCTCCTTAGATTGAGTTCCCCAGTTGCTGCTTCTCTGGCTCGACCCGACGTATTTTCTGGTATTTTGCAGAAACTCAATCACAAGAAACCGTTGGTACGGTTGAATCTCCTCCGTGTCGTTCGCAGCATTTGCGACGCTGGTGATGGGCTTTCGGAGGGTATCCGAGGCCATGATTTATTCAAAGCTATTCAGAGTTTAGCTGAGAATGATGAAGCTGTCCTTGTAAGAGAGATGGCTGGTGAGCTAGTGAGGGCAAACTTGGAGAATGGTTACGAGAGCGGAAGTGGAGGTCGTGCTCGACCCGGTCAAATCAGACGGACTTTTACTCCCCCAACTCTCTATCAAACTACTTCGGCACCGCTAACCCCTACTCATGTGAGCAGAGTCTCACAAAATTCGTCGTTTATTGATGGAAGTGTAACACCAAGAAGACATCCTGCTCCATTCGGTAGCAATGACTCGATTCTATATAGACCGAGAAGTAGAGATGGATCACAACTACAGATGCCTCGAAGAACGAGCATGGAGATACCTACGAGCGCTTCGATGAAAGTAAGTCGGCTTCCAACGCCACACTCGGCCCTTCGGTCGTCCAGATCTTCAATAGCAACATCCAGTGTCACAAATGAACCTCAATCAAGTCGTCGAACAAATGGGATGCGTGTCCGAGAACAATCACGGCCAGCCGTCTCGCCTGCAGGAACAGCGCCTCAATTGAACTCAAGGAGGAAAACAAAAGCAAGTGTAGATATAAAATGGGCATGACGTGCAACAGATGCCACATGCATCCAACCTTTTAGGCCAAGAAACGTTTTCTCATAAGAAAAGCATATGAAATTTGTTCCCTTTTGTCCACACGCATTTGGGCGGAGTCTAGATGGTAGCGTCTGCACAGTTCACGGGGCGGGAAACCAGTAACGGGCATTGGAGTATACTAGCATATGAAAATGCTATAAGCATTCATTTTTAGTGATCTGTGAAACGCGAAGCGAACCCCTATTTACGCGAAATCCACGTGCAGGTAAGTCTGTGACTTTTAAATGTTCAAGGTAGGAAGATCAATGTGATTTTGAGTCTCTATCCGGATTGAGATAAGAGAGGTCTATCTAAGCCTTTTTAACAAAATCAAAATGCTATGTTTGTGTCTATTGTTCTATATCTACTTATGCACCCTTAAATCAGATTTAATAGTCGGATGCTATAAACTTATCCTATAACATCGTGCCAGCCCCTTTTCACCGCGAGCCAGAATTCAAAAGCTTCAAGCTTCAGTTCAACTCTTAGGAAGCCCAACCAAGCTCCGACAAGTCCGAATAGAGTCGGTGGCCACAGCAAACTCCCCCTCTTCTTGAGCTCCTCAACTTGCTCCTCAAACACCGTCCTGGAACAGTACCGCGCTAAAATCAGGAAAGTCCTTACAGGTCCTTGACGAGTCTGTAGATTCTCGTCCAGACTTCTCGTAAGATCGTTTGTTTTTAGGATCAAAAGGATGATTCGTGGGACTTGTCCTAATAACTGTACTAGCTGCTGTAACATGCCTTCGCCAAGTGCATCGTTGATGTTTTTCTTCTCTTCTGCTGACCGTGCTAGTGATACATCTTTCGTCAAAACTTTATAATCGCGCCCCGTGATAGCGGATGCAAATAGCGGGAATTGTTCGTCAGTGACACCTGCTACTTCTTTGGCATATTTGCGCATTCGAGGCTCATCTGCGTCAATAACCGCTAGCCAAAGCTTGGCGTATGATCGTCGCAAGTCAATGGGGATGTCTCGATATAAGCCATGATCGTAGAGCACTACATCAAAGTTGGCGCCTCGTCTGTTATCGTTCTTCCGAATGGCAATATTCCCCCCGTGAGGATCACAATGTAGTGGGGCATTATTGCCAAAGATCATCTCATTGAAAATACGGGCTAAAGTTGCGGAAACTTCGTCCCGGTCAATGCCATTTGCATCCAGATATTTGAGATCATCTGGTCGATGTCCTGATACATTCTCCATGACTAAAATTCGCTTCTTCGCCCAGATAACATCTGGTATTATTAGTGGAAGTTCGGGGATATGGGAGAAGTATTCTTTAGCACGCATAGCGTTTTGACCTTCCAAAGTGAAGTCTAATTCTTGCGGTAAAGAGTATTCCATTTCGGAAGAAAGCCACTCTAAATCGTACTCGGGAAAGAACCTCTTTAAAGTCGAAAATGTGAAGCTGGTTAACGCCAGATCTAGACCTATCCATTCCGCCAAAGCTGGATGTTGGACCTTTACTGCAACCTTCTGTCCAGTTTCTTTGATAGTTGCTAAATGCACTTGAGCGAGAGAGGCAGCACCTATAGGTTCATGTGCAAATTCAGAGAAGTAATCGGATAGCGGCTCGCCTGTATCTATCATGAACATGGTTTCGATCGATTCGAATGAGGACACAGGGCATTTGTCTTGTAAGGGTATGAAAGTTGAAGTCCATTCGTAGGGTAGGAGGTAGTTCATAGCGCTCTACAGTCATGTTAGAAGCAGCCTTGATATGCGTTTGTTCGGAACTTGCCAGATGCTGGCCTAACTTGATGAATATGCTTCCATTCTTCTCCAACACCTTCAGTGTCCTGTCTGCACATCTTTGGTGACAAGCCTTCAGAGTTGTACTCTTCTCTGCTTCATCCTCGGTCTTCTCGTTTTGATTCAGGGTTACGCGATAACTATCCTCGAATCAGTCAAAAATTATGTGCCAGATGTCGAAGAGCTGACTCATTTATGCAAATAGCCAGCGTACTGATGACTCTTCCTGTCCTCTCAACCGCTTCATAAGAGTGCCTGATATCATCCGTAAATGCCAAACCCGTCACTCCAGCTGCCCCGCTTGCAGCTAGTAAGAGCTTCACCTTCCTCTGTGGCCGTGTAGTTTTCCTATAGGTAGTCTTCGCAGCATACTCTCTGATTTGTCGCGCCCCCGATTCTCGACATTGCATCAAGCATCTCCTGCAGGTCCAAGTCTTGCCTCCGAGTCTCTGAATTGAAGATGCACGGGCAAAGGTTCCTAAATTAAAGCCCTTCATAACGGAAAGGCACCTGGTGAGGATTGTATTATAAATTCATCGTCTTGTTACAAATGCAGCAAAAGACTTGAAGAGCGCAGACTGTTGAGACCCGTGGAGAAAAAATGTTGCGGGATCGATGACGCTGAATCCCTGTCAGGTCATGCGGCTGACGCCTTGCCACTCCCCTCCTCCAAATTCATAACGAGGGATGAACAGCTTAAAGAAGCACAATGCCTCCAAAATTCAATATCAATGCTCGAGTATGTTATGGCGCCTTCAATCAGTCATTCCTTCCGCTGGGTGCAAACAACCCAGACCCATTCCTTTAATACCGATTCACACAACCAATTGTTTACTAACTATCATACAGACAGTAACTGCGCCCCTGGCTGCATTTTGCATGGCAGCTATCCTCTTTGTTTACTCCCGAACGTCAAGTAAGAAACCCGGAGCTCCAGACTTTTCGCGGTCTAGTTTGTCAAGCTAGAGCATTACCAAATAATGTCTTCGAAACTCAATCGCGTATCATGTTATTAGCACAATGCTTAACTCACCAATGTCTAGTTCAAGCTGCAAAGCGTAACGCCCAGAAGCATCGCGAAGCAGATGGTGGACAGATCAATTGGCACAATGAGAGCTTAAGGCGACATGGGAAGCTAGAGAGTCCAGTCGAGGAAGGAACTGTTGGACAGCTGGTCTCGACTTTGCAAAGTGTGAAGGAGAAAAGAGTAAGAAGAGCTGGGACCGAGAGAGTACTAGAGGAGACAGAGGCGGAGCGAAAGTTAAGAGAGAAGACTGGGAAAGGGAGAGGTTAATGATTGATGGGCCCAGGAAAAAGACCAAGTCCTATATTGGGTCGGCACTCCAAAGGAATACCAGGACACTCACATAGTCTGGATTTCAAATGTCGTCATATAACCCCAGGTATATTTACAGGCTCTCTATTATGATTGAGCCGCAAAGTCTGAAGATGAAATGCCACAGGCATATCTACTCTTACTATACACCCCCTCTTTCCCAAGGCGGTTAGGTATCTTACTCTCCAAACCATAAACATAATCATTTTGCCAACTGCAGTCAATTCCATTGTCATGGCCACTCGCGTTGACCCCCAAGCCGAGCCCAGACTGAACGCCGAAACGTGATAAAAAGCCTCAAATGCAGCAAACAATGCTCCTGCCCTATAAACCTGACATATTGACTAGAGGTAGCCTCCTTTGAGATCTATACACATGTTTAGTCTTCCACCTCCATTACCATCCACTTTCCGACTTGCGTAGTCCTTCCGCCCTGGCTTCGCGTAGGTGCTTGATAACATATTCAAATGTGACCAAAGTGGTTGTTGCTGCCGGAACTGCTCGCATCATGTTGGTGCCCATTCCAGCATAAAATGCCCGCCAGCCCTCTTCTCGTAAAATAGTCTTGAAAGTTGTTACAATTCCTTTATATTTTGGTTGGGCTGCTTTTGGGTTTGCGACTACCGGAGCTGGACTATGGTTTCCCGAGCCTTCGAGACCGCCTCGAAACGACGCATATTCTGACGATGCGGACGGATTTGACCGTTGTTGTGTTTGCAGTCTCGTTCTAATAACTTCGTGGGGGTATGTAGCGGAACTAGCTAAGATTTTGCTGAGAACACTCGCTGATACAACTCCGAAATAGTGTTTATAAGGATCACCCTCCACCGACTTGCCCATTCCCTGACCCGTAAACTTCGTTTTGAGATATTCATATGCTGGAAACTGTACAGCCACATGCGTCAAGCCTAAAAGGGCGGGTGTAAGACCAGAATAAAACGAAAGTAATCCTTCTGTTCTATACATCTTTCTCGCAGCATCAAGGGTTGATTTATAATGCCATGGTGGCCTTCCACCAACTGAACTTGACTTCCTGCTAACTTGCGACATCAGTCGTGTCTTTATGACCCAAATCGGATTTGTGACCATGGTCGATGAAGCTCCAGCAACGATTGACGACCAAAAGTTCACGGCATATTGATTCTCTAAACATTCAAGTCAGCATAGTGACTACCTTCAATCAGATTTTGTTCTGAAATACCAAAGTGTTGCTCAAAATACTCTTTAGATCTTCCGTAGACAGTGAACCACACCGCCCAGGTAGGAAGATAACCTAAAATTATCGGTCCTAAACCCCGATACATGCCCCTAATGCCTTCTTCTCGCCATATGATGCGAGCCGTTCCGACCATACCCCGATAAACTACTTGTGAAGGGTTTGGACTAACTTGCTGACTTCGAAAACCTCCTTGCGCCTGTAATTTCGTCTTAATAACATCTAACGGACAAGTGACTAGTCCTGATGTGAATCCTCCAAAAGCACCTGCTACTGCATTGAATGTATCATCCCCTCTGTTCATTGCCCAATCTTCCAAAAGCGTGATTGGTACATCCCGTCTTGCATAGACGGATCGTTCATGCGACATTGTGAATTACCTCCGAGGGTCATGAAATGTGGAAAATAAGGTCCTCGCAATGGTGAAGGCGCGGTATCAGATGTTCGAGGTGGAGGGATCAGGAGATCTTCCGAGAGCTTTTGACGACCCCAGAATCTTGCTTGCGAAAGTCCGAGAGTTGTTGAGAGGATTCTCAGTGGAAATGGTGGATTTCGAGAGAAAGACGTAGATGAGAAACGAGCGGATATATCAAGAAACCAGAGTCGAAACTCACTCCAGGAAGCAATAAAGCTAACAAGCTAACCTGTACGGGTTTTTATTCCTGTTGCTTGCCAATCTCGTGCCCCGGTATGCGGGGAAAGTCCCACGCAGCCCCAGACACCTAGCGGTTGTCGCAGGCCATTGACGACTGACCCAAGACTTGCAATTGTATTAAGTGGAAGTGGAAATGGGGCTAAAGACTTCGTTGGGAGATCCGGATTTTGAGGGATCGGAGGATGGAGCTAGCTAGTTGATCGCCTGCCACGAAATTTGTTAGCAGAAGTTTTGTGTATCCAGGTTAATCGAATCTACGTTGGAGCACAAAGCTGCAGTACAAAAGAATCCAAATACCTCGCAAGTAAGTCGGGACTGGTTATGACGGTGTGGTCTGGTGAATGGGACTTTGGAGAAGAAAAGCAAACAAGCTCTTGGAAATCAAGTGGGGGAGCCAAGATAGGCTTACCTCGTCATTGATTGGTCCCTCTCGGCCGGGATCCGCCTTTGTGTCAGATAGTCACGTGCAACCTCAAATGCGCTAGATCCATCGAGAATCGGCGAAAGCTAGCTTCACGGACGACGACCATCTGAACTTGAGAGAGCTTCACTTCGACCCCAACCTGCCACGCCGTCATGTCTCAACCATCTCTCGCCAGCTTCATCGTGAAGCGTCCTTGGCTCAGGAAGGCTTTGATGCCATTGGCCAATTGGTACTCCAACGCAGCTGGATACAGACAGCTTGGACTGAGGTATGCGCCCTCACGACAAAGTCTTGTATGAGAGATGAGGGGCCAATTGAGATTCGGACGTATATTGGGACACTGCTGATGCTATTTTGATTTGCAGGGCTGATGATTTGATTCCCGAAGAGTCCGAGACGGTTCTTCTCGCCCTCAAGCGTCTTCCACAGAAGGAGGCCTACGACCGTGTTTTCCGACTCCGAAGAGCTTTCCAGGTACATCTTATCACATGTTGGCTGATGAATCGCGGAGGACTGAAGGTTGACATTTTTCTAGTGTTCACTTGCACACCAGTTGCTTCCCAAGGAGCAACAGACAAAGCCTGAGGAGGTACGATTACTTGGTCTGCTTCGTACATACTATGGTTGCTTACATTTGTGTACAGGATTATCCTTATCTATCACCAATAATCAAGGAGATTGAAGCAGAGGCAAAAGAGCGTGCCGATCTGGAGTCGTTAAAACTCAATAAGCGGAAGTAGACGGGAGATGTTGAACTGTAATAGCAACATGGAATCGATCAATAGAGACGGAGGAGCCTGTACTGTATAGAATCAACCGAGAACCCATAACTACAAACTGTGTATATCTATCCGCAGGCTACAACCGTGACGATACCCATCAAAACAGGGCAGCGTCTCTATTTTAGCCTTCTCACACTCTTGAGAAATTTGGATAGTTAAGTCATTTTTCAAACTGTTTCTTGATTCCACATTGCCATGGTGCCTTTAAGAGAAGACGAGTCCACAGTTATATTACTCTTATCCGTATCCATACACAGCATATCTCATGCCATCATCTCGCAACCTGTCTTCTCGTCTGCTGCTTGGAAATATCACAATTCTATTACAGTCATGGTAGCTGCTGTCTCTGAACAGTCTGATGCTCCGACCGCCCCAATCATGTTGTAGAAACCACCAACTCCGTCGACCCGTACCAGATAGAAACACAAGCACCATGGAAATAAATCGGTACATAGAAGTGTAGTCCCCTTATGCCAGAAGAGGCTCGCGTTTGTCTTTCCTCTCAATGAACTCCGCATATGCATGGAACCATGGTTGAGGAATCCGCTCTCGTGCTTATGCATACACTGACAGAATTGGCTCTTCATTACGCATTTCCTGGCTTCTCCTCTGTATCTATATGCCATACCACATAATTTGGAAGACCGACAACTTCATAGCCAGCTCTTTTGGCCATTTTGGCAAATCCTTCGGTTTCTGCTTGGTTCTCAAATGCGTAGCATGGAAAATTTATACCTAGCAGTATCATTAGCATTTGCGGTCGAGCCGGTTCATCCTTTCATACCAGATCTATGGACATCAGCCTTGACCACGATGTTCACTCCTCCGATGCCGTCGAGTTTGATTTCTTCATCTTTATTGTTACGCCAGTCGCCCATTTTTGCCATGTATACTCGACCTGTATCAAACTCCTTGTAGCCTGCCAGAACGTCAGAATTGACAAGACTTCACATGATCAAATGTCATACCTTCAACAATGATTGTGTCTTTTGATAGTTTTGCGGCAAGTTTGAGGGCCTTATCCGATTCAATCCAGGAATTATAATCAACTAGATAGCGTCAGTGTCATTCTAGGCTTCTTCGCCAAAAAGCATTACTCACAGCGCCCTTCAATATCTTTGTCGTTCTCGTCGTACCTGTGGAACCAAACATCTAAGACAGTTAGTAACGGTCCAAAGGGCTAGAAGTGTAACACAAACTAGGAACAATGATATCCCTGTCGTGAGCGATGAAATCCTCAAGAATTTTCTCTGGGATATCCACAATATCTACATCTCTCCAATAAACCCAAGAATGCTCTGGCTTCAATGCCGCAGTGAGTAGATAATTTCTTGCCCTAGCCATAATCTTCCTTCTTGGGGCCTGGGCCGCAAACCCATGGCGCTCTTTGACAGATTGAGCAGTTATGCTCCCAAAGTCTTTCTCAACAATTAGAACGCTATTAAAAGGCTCGTTCAGATTATCAGTCTGCTTCTGCACTCGAGAAAGTTCTGCTGCGAGAACCGCGAGGGTGTCGTCTGTCGAATCTCCAACCAAGAATCCAAGATCTATCAGGTGGTGAGGATATGTTACTTCGAGAAGAAGGTCAAAATATTTAGGAAGAAAGTTTGCAGCATCTCGCAGAGGAGTCAAGATAAGAACCTTTTCTTCGTTCGCTACCGCTTTTGGAGTCGAGATAATAGGATTCAGGTCGACTCGTCTAATCGTGGACTCATTTATTACCAAGGGCTCATGGTGGTTGAAAATAACAGGTGTTTGTAAATGCGCGTTCCAGTCCACGGCCTCATTCGATGTCATCATCATCGGTGGTTTCGAAGGACCCCAACAGTAGAATCTGTAGAGTTGGCAGACTATCAGCACTGGCGATTGAACAACGGGCAATATCAGGAAAAAAGTCGTACCTCTGCATTTCTGATGCTGATGTGCTAACTCCTCTCCATAGTAATAATATTATGCCCGCTAATGCTACACAGAGCAGGAACCGCGTTCTCGTGAGAAAAACCCATATCGCTCTTGTTGGGGGTAATTGAGCTTTCGCAGATTTCCACGTAACGTGCTTAGGGAGCAGCATGTTCGCCATGAAAATCCGGGGCCCAAAGCTCCACCAATTCGCGGTATACTATCAATTCGACCGGTGAGCGAAGATGCGCCGGCGTAGGATATCGTCGCGGGGTGCGGATTTGATCGCAAGCTCTGGCCGCTAAAGGTGAGAAGTTGAAGACGTTGACGCGAGCAGGGAGGTCTCGTATGCTCGATTTAGAAAGTTATTACTAAGCCGTATTAGCGAGGCCGCTGTACCACCCCTGTCGCAGCAGTGAACGTCTTTTTATGAGAAACATCAACTTCATATTGGTAATTAAATGCAAATTTGTTAACCTCTGGACATCTCCGCTTGAACGATTATCAAGAATCAATCAGGAGCCGACTGACTTCTAGTGAGTAACATCCGATCGTCTGCAGCCTGAATGTCCATAAAGTCATTTTCACGTGACAGCCCCTATGCCTTCTCTTTCTGGTCCGTCTATGTGCATGCTGTGTCCTTCCTAAAGCATTGTCTTCTGTCTCTTTTCTTCTATCAGCGACAAGCCGCGCATTTCATTCAGGACTGCTTCAATTAACACCTCTGTAGTAGGATCAAACCACGGCGGCTTACCAAGTCAGCTCTAGGCTCCAGCGGGCCTTGTCCATCAGACAAAACTCAGTGACAGTTGGATATTCTCAATTACAAGCAAAGAATTTCGCAATGTCGCTGAGGCGATCGGCTCGTCTCAGTGCTGCTACCTCTTCGGTAGCTGAAGCTGCTATTCAACCCGCGAAAGTTCCAATTGTTAAAGTGGCAAATATTGGAAAGAAGAGAAAGGTGTCAGGCAATGATACGTCTCAACCTCTCACAAACAATGCCAGCCCAGCAACTCCAAAGAAGAAGAAATCAAAGACGGCCGCGCTACCTGTTACGCCCACTCCAGCTGCAGTTGGCCTGATGTCAGATCCCTTCAAGTCTGGAGATGGCACAGAGAGTGATCATCATCGTGTGAACCGACTTGCCGCCCCAAACGGTACCAATGCTCTATTAGTCACTCCTGAAACCCACAGACTTGTTGCAAATAAACCAGTTGACCAAGTCTCTCCGTCCAAGCTATCTACTGTGACAATCACTACTGCAAATCTACTTGATGAAGCAATTGCACATCTCATCGCTGTCGAACCAAAATTGAAGCCTGTTATTGAAAAACATCCATGTCACATGTTTTCTCCCGAAGGCCTCTGTGAAGAAATTGATCCTTTTAAGTCTTTATCAACAGGAATTATCTCCCAACAGGCATGTTATAAGCAGTCCACCATTTTTGATTCAGCATGCTAATGAGTAAATCAGGTATCGGGAGCAGCTGCAAAGAGTATCCAAGCCAAGTTCGTTGCACTATTCAATACAGATAATCCTGATGCAACCACACATAGCTTCCCAACTCCTTCACAAATTTGCAGCTTTAAGATTGAGACTCTTCGTACTGCTGGCCTTTCGCAACGCAAAGCAGAATACATTCAAGGTCTTGCACAAAAGTTCCACAGTGGAGAGCTTACCACTTCAATGCTTCTTACAGCTCCCTATGAAGAGGTTCTGGAAGAATTGATCAAGGTGAGGGGACTTGGAAAGTGGAGTGTAGAGATGTTCGCCTGTTTTGGGCTCAAGAGGATGGATGTCTTTTCTATCGGAGATCTGGGTGTTCAGCGAGGTATGGCTGCATTAGCAGGAAAAGATGTTAGTAAATTGAAAGGAAAGGGAGGGAAGTGGAAGTATATGAGTGAGAAGGAGATGGAGGAGATTTCAGATAAATTCAAACCTTACAGGTACGTCACAACATGACTTATGAGTAGAAATACTGATCAGATTTGTAGAAGCCTCTTTATGTGGCTAACATGGCACATAGCGGACACAGATATCAGTACATTTAAAGAATAATAGAGTTGCTTCGGACGAAATTACGTGGGCACAAGATGTAGTCTAGTTTGTGATCACTACAATGTAAGAACAGCTGGTGTTTTCTCTTTCCTCAATAAAATCACAATAGGAGGATTTGTGGTAAAAATGGATGTCCAAATCTTGCTTTGAGTGTATGTTGGGAGAAGTACTCATTAGCAAAATTCCAACAGTATATAAGCTCACGAAGAATATTTCACTTCTCCCCTCCCTGGTAATCTGACGGTGACGAATTTCTAGCCTACGTGCCGTGATATCGTTGCTACCTTAGTAAATTTCTCTTCACATCCTACATATCATACTTGCTTTCTTTGCAGCTACTGGCTAGCAGAGAGCTCATGATCTGAAGCATCCTAGCAAATAAGTTTGAGCGAGACGAATCAACGGCCATTGCTACGCCACAGCTGCAGACCAGAACTGGTTGAAAGGGAACCAATGGTAGCCTCTCCAAGTACAGCACCGAGGAATAACTCCTTCTCGAACCTGCTCTAGTCCGCAAAAAGGAGGCCTCCTTTATAAAATGGGTCAAGTCTAGAAAGCTCTCATTCAGGTGCGCTAGGTAGCCTCTCGATCACGTATTTACCACGAGCTACGCTCATTATAGGAACACCAGGGATTTTCCTTACTTGAAGAAATTAGCGTGGTTCCTCTTCCGGGCTAAACCAACTTGACTTACTCCGCCGTTTAAGATCACGGTCGTTTGTAGCCAAAATGTACACCTTGTGCTTCATAACTCGATCGACCAAACAATCATCTGCGTATGTGCCCGAATGAGAACAGCTCACTCTCTCCCATTTCTCATTACGCGCGATTTGGAGGGCGATCCGATATCGTGGTCCTAACTTCTCGAGTTCGGCCATCTACAAGCATATTAGATCCGATAAGAAGAGGGATTCGAAAAAGGTAGGTATACTGACAACACAGGACGTTATTACGGGCGTCGCCTTAGCCATCAGCGTATCCATCATAGTCTCTTGTAGAGGTAACTTGTTCTTCACAGTATGAGATAGAAAATTTGTCTTATGGAAATGTTAGCCATGCTCATGCAAGATTCTTCTTTGCAGTGCGATGATCCCCACACAGCAGATTATGGAACACTTACATCAACGAGAACAGAATATGGAGGAATCAGAGCAGTATTGTACTGGAAGAACAGAGAGGAGGAAACTTGAGGGATCTCGCGGACAACTTGGCTGCTAGCTTCCTGCTTCTTTTTCTGGATATCAGCCTCCCCCTCCTGATTCTTCTTTAGTCGAGCATCGCGTTGGCCAATTAAGCGTTTAACAGCGCCGAACTTGCGAGTCTTCTTTGCGCTGACCATTTTGTAAATGCGGAGTCGATGTATGCTGGTTTTCACGAGAGTTCATAGACCTCAGCCTCTCCTCTAAAGCTTGAATTGGTGGGTTAATTATTTTCCAAAATTATAGCCAAGCGTAATCGTCGGGCGGTCTTCGGGCCTACCTTTAGCGCGGCTCTTCTCTACGCCTCCCGAATTTTAACCGCTCAATCCAAATAATGCATCAAGATATGACTTGTGTTACATGATTACAACATCTTTTACGAGGTATCAACATTCCATGCAGCTTATTTCCTTACGAGAACTATGCCTTGAGTTCATAATCATCCGGTTAGAGGTTAACTTTGATAAGAATTGCCCATTATCCGTGAACAGACACCGGAGATTGGTGTCCAGCATGCAAACGTAGCTCGGAGGGGTTTTTTGGTAGTTTTCGTTTTTTTTGGGGAAAACATTAGAACTCACATCGACAGTGCCATTCAGTCATTCAAGCCTCACGAGAACGTCATTGCTAGTACGTGGATAGAATACAAGCCGTCGAAGATGATGTTTTTCCTTGACCTTCGCAGCAGAGCATTGGGAACCGCATGGAGGATCCACTGGGCCTGGTTTGGAGCATATGATTCTATCATTTGAACCCTCAACTGAAAGCTCTAGACCGAAGAGGTTGCTGATGGTCTGTAAGCTTGCAGAAACAGGTTTGCATCTGAACGATCACAAGACAACTCAACACATGGAGTGTGACCAAATGTGCCATACAGCCACCGAGAGCGCCGCATCAAGAGCGAAGGGACGACGTGAAACGTCCAGCTTTTTCTTTAAAATCAACCTGCACCGCTCGTCACAAACTATCCCAAAGCACCAAGTTCGGCCTTGGCGACAGATTATTTTTCAACAATTATTTGGGATGAGAGCTGAGAAGGATGTACAATTAATTAATTATGCGACGAGATTTCATGCATTGAACTTTATGCACCAAAGCAGTGTGCAAGGCTTCTCAGCCGTTATGCAACATGGGATTTAGCTGAGCGGATGCAGTTTCTGCATTAGCATGCTAAAAACAGAAAAATGTGCATGTCTCTCCTCTATCGACGGCTTAGGCGAAAGACGTTGCTCCTTTTACCAAGCGTGCTCAGATACGAGATCAGACCGCAACTACTACCGAGGCCCAGTCTAAAGAGATTTCAACAAGACCAGCGGCGGTTTCAGGATTGGGCCATTGCAGCTCACGCTGTACGCCCGTCACAGCGGGAAGAGGTGAGATTTCGACAGCAGGTGAAGGTCCTCGATCTCTGGTTGAAAAGGGGAATTCTTGAGGAAAGAGCGTCTCGTAGCCAGCCACATGGTCATGCCCCAATTTCCAAAAGCGCCTTCAGTACCGCTGATTGGAAGCGCTCTTGGCGTGGAGCATATCATGGCGGCTGAAGAGCGCTGGCGACCCATCCCGACCAATCATACGGTCGGATGTTTTGACTAAACTTTATTTTCTCTCAATTTCGGCCTCTTCGGCTGGGGAGAATGATTCTGCAGCCAGCACCTTTTGGGATTAGCAGTCAGCACCAGGCCCGAAGCAGCGCCCATTCACCATGGACAGACCAGGGCGGGGAGCGCCTGGTGGCTCTTGCTCCCAATGGCGTCCTGCAGGGAGCCAGGGTGGTCAGATAGGAAGGAACAAACCCCGAATAAACCCCCCAAGCGCACCGTCAAGAGAGTGAGAGATCTTCCAGGAAATGTAACCTCAACCTTCTCTTTTCCTCTTCTTTCTTCTCTGTCTTATCATCACGACCCTCCTCCTCCTCCTCCTCCTCCTCTCCTCTCCCCGCATCGACCTCCAATTATCTCCACCAGCTCGTCGTTCGCCTGTACGTTTATGATACTCTAACAGCCTGGGGTTTGATACTTGCGTTGCATTCTCATGTTTTTTTGCTGTCTGGCATTGCATCTGCGTCTATCGGTCCATCTTTCGGTTTCCACGGCTACTACGAGCGTACGCATATAGTATGAACAGCAGGTCGACGGCTTAACTGTCTTCGACTTGCTTGTTGCCCGCATCATCTCCATGTGCCCTCAATCATAATCCTAATTTGAAAGCATTCAAGAGTCTGGTACTCGCTCGAGCTTCCCTACGACTTTCCGAATGCATAAGACCTCGAATTTGGCTATAAACGAATTCTGCGGGGCCATCTAGGCTATCGATCAATGAGTTATACCTCTTGGTCCGAGTATCCTCTCCACGTAACCGCACGTCCAGATCTGCACCTCTCCATATCTTTGAACGTCGTTGTTCAAGATGCAGCCTGCCCAGTTTGTCATTGGCTTCCTTGTCTATGCGGCTGTCAGTACGGCGTTTCATCCATGGTTTCCCCCATATCTCTGTTTGAAGGAAGGTACCTGCAAACCAGAGAAGAGATCTGTGGAAGCTGGCGTTGCAACCCTTGGGAGTCAAGGTAGCAATGATTTCAAATTGAAACTCATCAGGCGGAAGACAAAGGTACTTGACACCCGGAGTAACGTACACGCAGAACGTCACTAATCCATACCTTAAAGTTTGCTACTACTCGTTCTGAAATCGTTCCTCGGGTTGGTCCATATGATCTTCCAATTCCTGGAAGCTCGGACGGTAAACTTGTTCCACGCGCCACTGTGACTGCCCAAGCTCCCACCCAAAGTAATTCCGCAGGCGTTGATCAAGATGGAGGTGATAACTCATACTTTGCGGAAGTCCTGTTCGGCTCGAACCAGACTCCGCTTCTGATGCTACTTGACTCTGGAGGTAGCCAGACTTGGGTCAAGGTAAGAACTCTCTGTCAATCTATAAAGTAGCTAGTCTGACAACTTCCCAGTCTTCGGCTTGCTCTTCACCTGCCTGTGTCAATCACAAAACCTTTGGAGCTGCAAACTCCTCGAGCTTGGAACCCAGTACCGAAGGCTTCTCGATTTCCTATGGATCCGGCTCTGTCAATGGTACCTACTTCACCGACAATATTTCCTTTGCTGGTCTGAACCTTCGAATGCAGATGGGCCTTGCTCGTTTTGTTTCGGACACATTCCTCAGTTTTGATTTCGATGGCATTCTAGGTTTATCTCAGGATATGAACAGCTTTCTTAATGCATTAGTAGCATCGAAGCAGCTCAAATCCAATATCTTTGGAGTGAGTCTATCAAGCATGGACGATGGACCCAATACAAGCGAGATTAGTTTCGGAGCCCTTGACACATCCAAATTCACTGGAAGTTTATCATATACTGCGATCAACACTACCAACAAGGGATATTGGACGGTTCCTCTGGAGAATGCTGGATGTGGGGATTCCCAGATGGGATCTTTACTTAAAACGCCCTTGGCTTATATCGACACGGGCACCACCTATATGTTTGCACCGGAAGGTGATGCAGAAAGCTTCTACGGTCTGGTCCCGGGAGCTAAGCCTTCTGGCGGCTCCGCTTGGACAGTCCCATGTGACACTACCATACCTCTCACATTTACATTTTCTGGTGTCACCTATTCTATTCCTGCTAAAGACTGGGTGGGACCAATGGCCAATGGCGTCTGTACCTCGAACTTGTATCTAATCCCCGGTCTTGGAGGTTGGCTTCTAGGAGACATTTATCTGAGACAGGTATATACGGTATTCGATGTCGATTCATCACGTGTTGGTAAGTTCAAACTCTCGACGATGGATATTTTTAACGTGCTTAAGGTTTTGCGCCTGCAATCATTCCATCATCTGTGGCTTCTTCATCCACTCCATCTACATCTACATCTACTACTACTACTACTGGTACAGGAACCACCACCGGATCTATCGGATCCATTACTTTGAGCTCCACATCATCTAACGCGACTCCTACAGGTTCCACATCCCAGTCCGCAGGATCCAGCTCCGGCTCCGGCTCCAGGACCACGGACGGAAATCATTCAACAACCTCTGCGGCAAGCACGACAGCTACCAAGCACTCCGCCGCGACTAAAATCAACTCTCCCATGACTGCCATGATAGCTGTCATCCTCGTTACAGCTGTTCTGTATGAGGATTTGCTGTATTTTGTAAGACTATGATACCCCTGTACGATTTATCGACGTCATCGAAAACCACGAACTGTGCATCTGCTATTAAAACATCCGCATGTGGAGTTTATTGGTCCTTGCAGTTGCCTTATGACATTGCATTTGCATTATGAGGAAAAGGCTGCGCTTGGATCGATGAGGTTCAGACTATGTAAATAACTGCATCATACCGAACATAGAATGGCTCATAGAAAAAGCCAAATAAATAATATATTGAAGAACTTTCCACCTTAACGCACTTTGAAACTATGAAGACTGTAAAGAGTAAGGCGTTTCGTCAGCCTCACCGTAAGCGAAGAGACCCCTAAAACTTCTAGAGACCACTTACTTCACTTGCTTCAAGCCACCTACCAATTTAGCATGACCATGCTTCTACGATAGCAGCATGGCTAAGGCCAAATTAACACACAGTCGGAAAGATGACGAGCAATCAGGCGAACTCGCGAACGAGGAAGACCGTGGCCTTCTCTCAGGCAATTCCTCAGAAGACGAGGACATCATAGTCCACCCCGGTCAAAGTTCTTCAGAGCCAGAACCTCGCACCCCACGAACTCCAAGAACGCCAAACAGAGTGCGGTTTGATCTGCCACCTGCTATAGATACCGACAGACATGAAGATGGTCCGCCGCCGCCATACGTAGACTCGCCGCTTTCGGGGCGCCGCAATCCCCGCCCTCAATTCTCACCCCTCCTAACAGACATCGAGGCTCCCTCTGTGACGCTAGCAACGAGTCCATGGGGAGATGAAGACGTGCAAGAATGGGCCGAGAGAGAACGTTCTCGCCCCAAATCTGGACTGAGGTCTGCGTTTATGAACATGGCGAACTCGATTATAGGGGCGGGAATCATAGGGCAGCCTTATGCGTTTCGGCAAGCTGGCCTGCTGACAGGAATTGTGCTTCTAGTATTGCTTACGGTCACGGTGGATTGGACAATCCGCTTGATTGTTATCAACAGCAAGTTGAGCGGGAGTAATAGCTTCCAAGGCACCGTGGAGCATTGCTTTGGCAAGCCCGGGCTGATTGCTATTTCTATTGCGCAGTGGGCTTTTGCGTTTGGAGGCATGGTCGCATTTGGAATTATTGTGGGCGACTCTATACCTCATGTTCTAGCTGCGGTATTTCCAGGTCTAGGGAACGTACCAGTCTTGAATCTGTTGACGAATAGACATGCCGTTATTGTTATTTTTATATTGGGCATCAGTTATCCTTTGAGCTTATATCGGGATATAGCGAAGGTAAGGAAGTCCGATGCAAAAGCGCTTTTTTAGCTAACATCTGTAGTTGGCAAAAGCAAGTACTTTAGCTCTGATTAGTATGATAGTCATTCTGTTCACTGTCGTTATACAAGGATTCTTCGTACCAGCAGAGGATAGAGGTACTTTCGATAGATCTCTCTTGACTATCAACAATGGAGTATTCCAAGCCATTGGAGTAATATCATTTGGTTCGCGACGTCCCCTTTTAGAAACTCAACACCAAGCTAACAATCATAAGCATTTGTCTGCCATCATAACTCTCTCCTCATCTATGGCTCTCTCAAAACGCCCACGATTGATCGTTTTGCACGAGTTACCCATTACAGCACCTCGATCTCTATGGTCGCCTGCCTTCTGATGGCCCTTGCTGGCTTCCTGACCTTTGGCTCCTATACCCAGGGCAATGTTCTCAATAACTTTCCATCCGACAACACTATGGTCAACGTAGCCCGTCTATGTTTTGGATTAAATATGCTCACTACTCTCCCCCTCGAAGCCTTCGTATGCAGAGAGGTAATCTTCAACTACTGGTTCCCAGGAGAACCTTTCAACATGAACTTGCATCTTATCTTTTCAACAAGTCTGGTAGTCAGCGCCATGACGCTCAGCCTGGTGACTTGTGATCTTGGAGCAGTGTTTGAGCTCATTGGAGCAACTAGCGCATGTGCCTTGGCTTATATTCTACCTCCTCTTTGCTACATTAAGCTCAGTACTAGGAGTTGGAAGACGATACCAGCTGTGGCATGTGTCGCGTTTGGGGGAATCGTCATGGTAATTTCATTGCTGCAAGCTGTCACGAAGATTATAAAAAATAAAGGTGAGACAACCCAATGTATTTAAAATAGACGGATATTATGCACACAATCCATGTAAGATATTTAATGACAGAATGTGATGAAAATCGAAAGTTCTCGCTTCGGGACAATCAGCACAGTATCTATTCCATGAATTTCGGTCTTGACTGCTCTCTAACAGACATTCAATATTTGTCTTGTCTAGAGACAATGAATATCAGTATTCTACATTCAGGAGTTCAATCTTTCTCAGATGAACTTCATAAGCAGGGAAAACAATTTTTCCGCCTCAGATGTAAGAATCCATCTCTGCCATTTCATTCTCATCTCAGTGCTCACTCTAGTTAGGACGGCTACACTCTATTATCAGGAGATGTTGACGCGAACAACGAACGAGCTTACCGTCTTTTTACTTCACGCTGTCCTTCCTCACTCTGCATCAACTTCGACATTGAATCGGCCAACATGTCGGTCGTAGTTTGTGCACCGTCATCTGTGACCTCCTTGCCCTTAGCACTTCCAGCAGGAGGAGTAATCAGCGATATCCGAGAGATCATCACAAGCCAAAAGCTTACCTGGAATCCTCCAACACCGCCTCGGCGGCCATGGCACTGCTACTGCTACTGCTCTGACTCTGACTCTGAAGCTGACGCTGACGTTGACGTTGACGTTGACGCTCGGCCTTGCAGCGCTTCTTGCAGCTTCGGAGCTTGCGACCCACCGTCTCAAACTCCCACGTCTTGCCTATCTCGTTCTCGAGGCCCGGAAGGGGTCGGCATTCGTGGTCCCGGTACCAGTCGTCGCAACACTTACCTTTGACCTCTTGGATATTGACGGTCAGGTCTGGGCAGGCGCGGTCGTCTATCTGCTTGTGGGTGTGGAGAATGTGATTTTTACAGATGTAATGATGCTCCGTCGAGGCTGGGCAGCCCGTGAAGGTCTTGATCCAACACTGACACATTATGAAGTGCGGGGTTTGCACTTGGCCGTCTTTAGAAAACGGGTGCTCAGGTGGATACAATAGAACACTCACGGTACAAGTTCTGGTTCGAGAATGGAGGGGACTCTATTCTTGTTAGCACACTTTCGATTGTTGGAAGTAACGAATGAGGATACTTACTGGATGTGTGAGAGGATAGGAAACCGTCTAATGTTGTAAGTATGTTTACCTCAAGAGCAGAGGGGAGTCAACTGCACACTGTACAACTTGATGTCTGAAAGTAGGACGATCTTGGACTCGAATGTTATCAGCGGTTTGTTCCATGAAATAGAGCCAGAGTTCACATTAATGGTAGCCGAGTCCCAGAATGCAAGAGGCTTGACGTGAAGCCGTTGGAAAGCTCCAAGGTAAGATAGCAGAGATCAAGTACTAGCTATCAAAAGCTATGTGCGAGTAAGAATTGGCAATCAACGAGACGTGTGGCAGCTTGGGAAAGCTTCCGGTCCGGAGTGCGTGAGAGTTGATGGAATCTCGAAAGTTGTTTGGCTCGAGTTTGGTTTCGCTCCAGCAAAAGCGAAGGAAGGGTCCTGAACAGAGGTCGGAAATGGTTCGGCAAGTAACTCTCAGGTTTTTTGCATAACATACTGCGTGTGAAGCACATTTTCGCGGACTATCAGTGTGACAAGATAACCGTTATAACAAAACAATGGCTCGATGCTATAGACTTGCTCAGACAACATCTTCACTGACCATCTTCAAACAACTCGGCAGGAATAAAGAGAGCCTTTACACAGAAAAGACGATCTACACGAAGTGGTTAAGAATTATCGGCAGTTTTTTCGGCTGGAGAATGGCATTTGTCTCATACATTAGGGTACTACTCGTTCTTACTTCGAGCCGCTCATCAGTATTAGTTAGACCTCAGCCTCTTATTCTCAGAATGACTAAATAACTTCCAAGTGTAGCACGGTTTTCATAGCCCGTTGTTACTTCAAGGTAAGTAGCATTAGAACAAAGTGTTTGCATGTCAGTTTCATTACTCACAACCATAGTCTTAGCATATAAGCTTATGCATTCTATAATGATCTTACCTTTGAGAAGAAGCACATCTAACACTTTTGGACATCCTCTAAAGTAATACCAAAAGCATGTCTTCAAACCGCAACCCCTTGAATACCCCTGCTGTTCGTTTCTCAAAAACTTTTGTCGTAGTAGTGAAAATGATCTTACGAAAAGAATTACTTTTTTAGTTATGATCGGCAGCACTTTTAAGGAGAAGGCAAAGGTTGCTCAAGCATACGAGCAGCGTAGTACAGTTAACACACAAAAATGGGAGGTAAACACGCTGAAAAGGGGTTTAACATGATATAGACAACAAAGACGTTAAGCACATCCGATATTTAAGCGACCTAAACAAAAGAATTTCGTACAATCGATGAACCATTTTCACATGTAAACAGTAAAATATAGCAAATTATTTTTAAGAATCATACAGATGTTATGTGAAACAGAAGAAATAGTAAATCGACACCGACTTGAGCAGAGGCGCGGATAGTGCAATACTTTGAGCAATTCAACTTCCACCTCAAGTGCGTCAGCCGGTTTCAAGCGGATGCGATTTTGAGTTGTCATTCTTGAGATCATAAAGATGATAAAATCTTCTCCTTAAAGTAACCCTGGCTTCTATCACGACCTCCGTAGTTGAAAGTTCTTTTAGCTTTTTGAAGCCCTGTCACACAATCAGATATCAATCATTGCCCAACAACACCAACAACAACTGCAGATCAAATATCTGGGGCAAAGTTATGAGCACGTACCCACTCCAAAAGTTTTTGATATAGCTGCTATTTGCAGTCCATAAAAGTCTGAGTTGTAAAGACAAGTCACTTGCTATCTGGTAGAATGATCAAAGCAAAGGGTTTTCGTCTAGAGCTTGTGGAGAGATCCAGAATAGAAGCGCAGATGAAGGCCACACACTACAAATAAATGCATATGATGCAATAGAGCATGCATTAAAGTGGATTACAGAACCTAGAAAGACTTGGCTAGGGAACACACTGTATCCTAGAACGTTTTCATCATCCGTAAATCCCAAACCTTATCTTTTAAAGGAACTAGGTGCAAGTGCGTCTCTGGTTCGCCATCCTATAGGGCTACTGCTACTAGCAAAAACAACAAGTGACTACGGTTGAAAACCAAAGGCTTGAGTATCTCCATACGGCACTTACCAGCCCTCTGGCTCAACAAAAGTTCAGGTAAGGAGCCAGACAAGCTTCGCCACGTCGAGCCGGTAGGCCGTTACGACATAGCCCGCGGGTGATCGCATGAAGCACCACTAGCCTTGCGTCTGGGGTGCTGGTAATCTACACTAGATGAATACTGGGAATCTATGCATACGCCGTAGATGTGCATATTGAGTAGCGAAACCGAACACAAGAGGAGAGGAACTTCAATCGGTATAGTTCAAGGTCTGTCTGACCTAGAAGTGACATTACAGTGACTTTCTGGTAAATATTAAAGCGACAGTAAACAAATACTCAAAGCTATCAAGGTCGTGGAACGTTGTAGGTGCAAAAATAAGGCAAGTGTCACGAAGTAGAATTACAAATGTGAAATATGGAGTTGTCTGTTTCCCACGTTAAGACTCCCTATACGTAGCAATTTCAAGTGAGCATCAGATCTCGAAACATTCTTGATAGACTACGCCTATTGCTATTACACCGTACAAAAATGCGGATCCAGTCTCCCTTCCATAAGTTCCCCAACGACAACGACAAACCCAAAAGGAATTGTGCAGCAGAGGACCAGTCTTACGATTCAGAACCATTCCGCGTGCAAGAGAGAAAGGAGACCGTACCCGCACACAGACACAAGATCTTGCAAAAACGTACGCAGCAGGAAAAAATCGCGGATAGCACAGAGAAAGAGCCCCCATGCCAAGGTATGTCCGAACCGAGAGACGAGGAAGGTGACGCAAGAGTATTGTGTGGGTATGAGGATGAATCTGTGAGGATAGGAAGTAGTCCTAGATGTATAAGAGAGGATGAACCAATGCCAATGATCAACAGCAGTTGCCAGTATAGAGTCCTCTACCCGTGCACCAGCGAGAGTCCGTTCGCATTAGAGGAGAGAAGTCGGTATGGTAAGTTTACAAGACGATGCACTTCTTCTCCTTCTTCTTCTTGGTCAAGAGAGCGGCACGTGTGGCATGTTCGAAAACCTCACGGACACCCTCGTTGGTCTTTGCTGAACATTCAAGGTACTTATATGCTCCAATCTTCTTGCGAACTTCCTCACCCTGTTATAAGATTAGTCTCAGCTCAGAAGACTTTGAAGCAATCGGCAGATTTAGCTTGGCATGAGATGCTTACCTGCTCAGGAGTGACAGGCTTCTGGCTAGTCTTGTGGAGCTCCTCAATTGTCTTCTGATCATAACGGAGATCCTTCTTACATCCAACCAAGATAATAGGGAGACCACTGCAGAAATGAAGAACCTCGGAGATCCACTGTTATATAAGCACGTGTCAGTGATGTCTTATCTTCAAATTCGAAAGAGCGGTTCAGGGGGTTTGTAATGTACCTTCTCTTGGACGTTATCGAGGGAATCAGGAGAGTCGACGGCGAAGCAGATTAGAATAACATGGGAATCGGGGTATGAGAGAGGTCGGAGACGATCGTAATCCTCTTGGCCAGCCGTATCCCATAGAGCTAATTCAACATGCTTTCCATCAACCTCGACATCGGCAACGTAGTTCTCGAAGACGGTTGGAACATAGACCTATAGTTCCAAAGGGTTAGCAGTGTAGTATGTTGAGCATTTAGGCATCCCATAGACGGTTGTCGAGTTGTCTTGACTGAAGTATCGGGTTGGAGAGCTGCGCGAGGTTGGAGGTGCTTACCTCTGGAAATGTACCCTTGGAGAAGACGCTTTAAGGTCAATAAAGGTAGCCTAAAGCTGGGGACTGAAACTTACATCAATAAACAGGTCTTGCCGCAAGCTAGCAGGCTGTTAGTACATGCGTTCTTAGATTGTTTGTGTCCGAGAGAGATCTTGAGAGGCAGCGGAAACATGGCACTCACCTCCGTCGCCTACAATGACCAGCTTTCTTCGAATTTCTGCCATGTTGCAGGTATCAGGAAGTGATTTGAAAAGGTTGTTGAATTCCTCGTGTTGTGTTGCGAAAGAAATTCAAGAAGTTGGTTGTTGAGATGTTAAGTTGCGAGGCGCTGCGGATGGAGACCAGGTAGAATAGCGTGACTGCCTTAGGCGGCGGTTTTGCTGTGTGAGGTCTGGGGAGCAACAGGATACGAAGTACCGACGGGGACGGAGTATCTTGATTTGCGACTGTGATGATGATGTGATTTCTACTCCTTTATTCTACAATGGAAAGAATCCGACTCGAGCTTGTCAAATGATTTAAAAGATGTAGATTGGGTGGGAGCTGGCTAGTATCAGAGTTATATCACCGCCAGTTTCTCACTTCTTTATTCTACCACAGGCCAAGACGGTGTGAATCATCACTACAGCTCGAAACAGCAATAATGTTTCGAACTTTCAAAGCCTCAAAAGTCCTCCCATTCCTGATCCTTTCCCAGTGATACACGCGACCAGAAACAGCACCGCCATATGATTGTCGGCCTCAAAATATGAACCGTAACGAAGAGTCCGCCTCAACAACACCGCAGCCGGAACTGAATCCGGGCCAGTACGGGTCAACCAGTGTCTTCAGCTGAAGAGTTGAGTGAGTCTCCTTCTGCATCTAGGTCTCTGCAGCTTGTTGACTTTGCAGAAAGCCTAGCCAATCGAACTAATTCCTGCGAGGCGCTCTGGAAATGAGGCGCAGTGCGGTGCCTTTTGGTACTTGGACTCTTTTCCAAGATGACTCTGGTCCTGTTTGTACTTTAGGACTGTTTAGTTGCTGAATGTATGAGGACAATGTCGATAATCTTAAAATTTACCCGTCTTGGCCATTTCGAGACATGAGATCTTCAAAGACTGTCACTCCGAACTCTCATGCATCATTCTCCGCCAAGACGAGAAAGATATGCACAGGACTTTCAGGACTTTATGAAATTTATGTCAAGTTGCACAACAGACAAGCTAGGACTCAGGAGAAAACCACTGAACAACAACACTGTTCGTAGCCTTGATAAAGCATGATAACAATCCTAAACCTCGCATAATATCGAATGGTTCGATTTTTTCGTAGTTATACTCCTAAATCGCGTTTGGCTGGAGCGCAATTGAAATATCAGTATGGTCACGTGCTCTCCTTTCTCAATTTTAGGTTAGCGTGCCAAGGCCAATTCGAGCTCTCGAAAAAGTGCTCTGCGGATTCGCTATCTCCAACCTCAACACAGGGCCTTTTCTGCAACCATGCAGAAAGTGATTCGGCGAACGCTTTTGGCCGAAAGGCAAGCTGCGCGGCGGGCCAAGAGGAGAACGGAAAAATCGAAACGAGAATGGAACAGAGGCAACATAGAGGAAACCATTTTCCAAAACAGAGAGCGTTCTAAGCTATTGAAAGAAGCAAGATTGAATCGCAGAGAGGATTGGGAATTGGGACCTTTGGCGCCGAGAAGAGATGTCGGCAGTAACAAAGAAACATACGGCACTCTCAGCTCGCATATTATCCGTGGACCGGAGTTGAATCCTAAGCAGAAGTGGGAAGCACTGAAGAACTTTGGGGGGAAGTTCTTAAACATTGTGAAGGGTGATAGAGTTGTCTTGCTGGAGGGAAGGGACAAGGGTAAGATTGGGAAGATTCTTGAAGTCGACACGAAAAGGGCGGAGTGCACTGTTCAAGGATTAAACTTGGTATGATACGTCCATTCCTACCATACAGTTATAAAGTGGATTCTCTGCTAACAACAAACTTGCAGATTGATGTAGCTGTACCAAAGTGGATGGTGGATGCCGAAGAATCGGACAAACGAAAAGTGCGCACTATGGAGCAAGGCGTTCCTCTTGCCTCTGTCCGGCTTGTATTCCCTTTACGAAACGAGGAGACTGGCGAAACCCGTGATGTCATCATCAAGAAGCTTGTTAATGGACCAATCTGGCATGATAGGCATGCTAATACCTACCGCTGGTCTCGTCTAATACCTGGCCTGGACATCAAGGTGCCATGGCCCAAAATCGAACCAAAAGAACACCCTGATAACCGCGACGATACGTTGCGATTGGATGTTGAAGTCAAGAATTATGTGCCGACTTTATTAAGGCCGCCTATGCCAACTTCAATTATAGATGAGCTCCGGAACAAGTACTCCGTTTTCAGAAAGAGACACGATGAAGAGTATATTGAGAGGAAGATGGCTGAGGACCGTGAGAAGGAAGTGATGAAGAAGAAGGCCAAGATGATGATGACACCTACGAGAGAAGCCAACCGTAAAGCACGAAAAGAGAGAAGGAAATTGGGCAAGGGACAGCTGACAGCGGAAATGTTGGAGAAGATTGGACAGGTTATGGCACAGAATCAGCCATTGACCATTAACACCACAGGTGCTGTGAATGGAGATGCTGGACCAGAAGCACTGACAACGTGATTTGTATAATATGTAGAAATGTGTACGGCATATGAAAGGGCATTGTCGGCGTTGCAAAATCAAGTCTTGAGATAAGACATCTCTTCTTACTACAGAATGTATTTTGTAAGGCATCAACAAGTTCAGTCTAGTCTATTTTATGTGCCGAGCAATGTCAACTTTTCGAAAGGTGCCACAATTGGTGGCTCCTTTCGCTTTCCAGTGGCCTCAATGCTCTCTGCTAAGACAGCATCCGCTCCCACAGGCCGATGCCCTTCTTGCTCAAAATCAGTAACAGCCACAGAATCGGATTTCTGAGCTCCAAAAACTTCAGCAGTACATCCACTACACATCCCAACTACTCCCGCCAAGCTCTTCTCAACCGCTCTAGCCCTCTCCCACATTCCCCTCCTCACTAACGCCTCCACCAGCCGTCCCACTTCTTCTCTCACACTCTCAACCCTAACAATCAACCGTTCAACACTATTAACTAAATATTCTTCTTCATAAACGCTGCCTTTCTTCCCTCTTGCTCTCTTCCTCTCTTCTCTCCGTTTATTTTTACTCGTGGCCCTACTCACGCCTGTGCCCGCGGTTCCAATACTCTGTCCCTGACTTCCCTTCCCCGTATACCTTGTAAACAAACTCCGATTCGTGCTCAACCGCGAACTCGCAGCTACAGACACATCGTCCGGGAGATCATCCGCATTGCCTCGCTCGCCTTCATAGAAGGCTAACGGATCAGCGAGGGCTTTGGCTCGGAGTTCGCGAATACGTGGAATCTGCGCGAGGAGTTGGCTTTGACACTCAGAGAGGAGTTCGGTGGAGGATGCGAAAGCGTCGCCGAGAGACGGGTCGAACACTTCTTCGAGTAATTCAGGGCGGTCCCTCAGTGCGATGACATGGAGTGCATCGGCGAAGTGATAGCCTTTGCAGAATGAGCGGCAGGCATTGTGGATGGAGTTGAGGTAGTCAAGCTGAATAGTAGCGGCGGAGTGGTAGTCTTTGCTTTCTATTAGAGCATCGTACAGAGACGTGGCCAGATCTGAGAGTATTGCACCGGATAGAGGTGGCGTCTGAGAGAGTGCGCAGAAGAGGGTTTGCCTCCAGTAAGATGGACCAGATGAAAGGTAACAAGCAGTTGCTTTGAAATAGTCGTGGAGAGATTCATAAGCGAGCGCTGCCGAGGAGAAGGAGGACTTGGATTCTAAGTAGGAGGCGTAAAGGTTTGTGATGGCTGCATGCTGGGTGGGTTTATAGCGGTAGAGCGAAAGAGCGTCTTGATAAAGACTGTGCTTTTGGGTATAGACTTGGAGTTCGGACAAAACGTCTAGAGCATGCAGGTGTGCAAGGGCTTTATGATAACGGCCTAAATAGTCATCGATAGTAAATTTCCGACGTAGTTCAGGCATAGATTGAAGGGTTTGCATGAATGGTAGGTACTCTCTAGGATCCTTCTGAGATTGCTGTGCTACTAGAAGCGCAAGTTCCAGATCGTAAAGGCCTAAAGCATGGTCATAGAGTTTATTGACGTCGGCAAGAAAGCAAATGTGTTCGACAGCCTTGTCAGCCATTTCAGGGGAGTCCTTCATAAGCTGAGCAACAACTGATAATCCATCTTCGAGTGCCGGAGGTGATTTGCAGACATTAGCTGTGATAATATTTTGCAGATTAGTGCTTGACCGATTTTTGAAAATCCCGAGGAAGGCGTCGCAAATTCTATTAGTCTTGGATATTGTGCTAACCGACTCTGCGGGAGTGTTATTATTGATAGCTGAGATATTATTCGCATAAGGTTTTGAAGCTCTAGTATCCTTGTAGATAGTGCGGGTTACATCTTCATCCCTTTTGTAGATTTTATTAGCAACAGAATGATTCAGGCGTTGACAATATACCTCAGTGAGGACAAGAAAAGGTCAATATATGTTATTTTCTTGACCTGATCAACAAAAAGCTCTACACTGGACAGAAACTGTTCAGGTGCGTGATCAAAAAGAATGTTCATATCCACTCTTTGGGTCCTACAATGTGTAAAAGCCTTTCTGTAGTTCTTCTCTTCGATCAGTTTTCGTATACCTGCTAGTACCATAGCACGAGGAAATATTGTTTCTATATTACCACGAGGCATCTGAAGAACAACGCTTAGAGCAGTTGGCATTGCTGTAACAAGACGAGCTCCACGCTCTATGCTCCGACAGCGCTCGTCAGTTTCCGGGTCATCGGGGGGGATTTCGAGGTCTATCATATGTGAGCAATGAGAAGCACTGTTAACAACACCTTCTTACCATTGACTTTTGTGATGTGAACGAATTTTAATAGATGCGTGGTAGTCGTAAATATAAGGTGGGCTGGTGTAACAAGAAAAGATGTACAATTCTTTACCAACAGTCGAGAATTTCCATATAAATGGCCAGTTGAAGACAATCCAAAAGCAATAGGATCGTCATTGAACTGAAGAATCTCAGTCCAAGGGACGAAATTAGGAAAGTTGCAATGCGAAAGCGATTGCTCATCGAGCACCAGACTTTGAAGGCAGCCCTTTTCGTCCTGGACGTATGGATGAGTCGAGTCATTTTCAATGAACATCCCTAAAGCTGAGAAAGGCAAAGAGCTCGTTTTACTCAGGCTTGAGGATTTTTCCATCCTACCACTATTGTCGCTAAACTCGTAATGCTGGATCGAGGAAGTGCGACCGTCTCTCAACAATACTAATAAGCCATCTTTCTCACTAAATGATATCTGCTGATATCTTGAATTCAATATCTCGTTATTCTTGAAAGTCACTTCTCTGGTCAATTCTGGTTCTGAAGAGGACTCAGCGATAAGCTTCCTCTCAAATACAGATATGCCTTGAGAATGAAGAATAGCAACCGAGGATGCATCTCTGTTGAATGCAACATCAATAGCATTAGAAGGCACTTCTAATTCGTATAATGCCATAGGAGGAGGAATATTAGCTGTCCTTAGAGTTGTAATTTTGATGATCTGGCCGTCTATAACTGCAACAGCTCCACTATCTTGAGGTGGGGTAATAAGAGCCCTAGTTGTTAAGAATATAGACTCGATAACATCAACGCTGGCTGTAAGACATTAGCATATAAGGCAGTTGGTAAAGAGCATTCAACTCACTTTTTGACGCCACGATGAACCGTAAACCTTTCTCTGGATGCCACACGACGGGATTTGCAGGCAGTAACGAGCTGACTCCGAACTCTTGCTTCAAATACCAGTGATAATTTGCCATAGTCCATAGCTGGATATGATTTGCCATAATGACAAGTAAGGCCGTAGAATCAGAATTCCATTGGAGTCTAATATGTTGTTTTTCTTGCTGCTGTGGATGTGTCAATCGCAAACTGAACTGACCGTGTCTTAGGCCATTTCGTTCAAAAAAAACCACGTCGACCTGACTGTCCAGTTTTTGAATTCCAGCAATAAGATTACCAGCAGGTCTCCAACTTAAGGCTCCTTCTAGGCCATCAACTGGTTCGCTGACACTTTCCAATATCCCTTCTCTTGAATAAATACGAATTACTCGTCTGGATCCTACCTCAATAGTGGAAATAGCAAGAAAAGCGCCGTCGCCTCTCCAAGTGATCGTCACACGAGAGTCATCATTGAGGCTCAGAACTCCTTCGTCGATTTTTTCTGGCATGGTCGGATCTCGCAGAGCTTTTGCCCCCTTGCCTTGAAATTGCGTTTCCTTCTTTCCCCACCCGACAGATACATGATTCGATGCTTTGAGATCTTCGGGTGTCATTGTGACATCTGCTACGCCCTCGAAACTACGGCTCATAAAGACAATAGTGTCCGCTAATGTAGCGATAGCTAGGAGCTCCTCATCAGGTGACCATACTGCAGCAGTAATGCCTTCATCGACGGATCCGACAATCTCGATGCGGTCTTCTCCATGAAGAGGTTCTTCCCTGACAACAACAATATCGCCACCAGCAAGGACGATACATGCTGTTAGATTGTCTCCAAAGTAATGGAAACTCAAAATCTCATCACAAGGCAGGTCAGGATTTGGGCACGGCGCATCCCACGACGTAATGATCGTATGTTCACTAAGCAGGTTAGTACTGCATGCTCTCCCTGTTTTAATGCAACTTACTAGGAACCCGATCTAATTTCGATCCTCACAAGCTCTATGAGAGGGTTGGCTTCGGTTGGACCAAAACAGCACAGAACAGAGTCATTGGCAAGATCCCAAGTCGAGGCCGTCACGGTTTTGCCTTCTGGCGACTTCCAATGCTCATATTGGGTATTCCTGAGATTCCTCATGGTTCCAGGTAATTGCCACTGCTCAGATTCTCAACTTCATTTTCCTCGAGTTAAATTTCAAATTCTCTCAGCCCTTGTGTTTTGTCGATAAAAATGACCTGATATTCGCTAACGCCACTTCCCCGGATTCTCACATGAACCTCGCTCTCGCTCCGCACCACTTCCCTTCATCCCTTCGTGGATTTTTTCTTTTCATATCACTATGGACGTGGCATTTAATCAACACTCTCCTCATGCGAGGCATTCTAACCGATCCCAGTCAAACCTCAATCACCTCACACTCGCTCCATTGACCTCTAGACTACCCCTCTCCGACATTGATGCCCTCCCAGATTTCAACAACCATGTATCTTATATTGAAGGCCGCTCGGCGCCAACTACTCCCTCAATATTATCACGATCGTCCTCGCGCGTATCAATGCGAAAACCAATAAACCTCTCGCTGCCAAAATCAAAGTCCAGTACTCATCTGCTCGCGTCTCGACCTCGGCCAGGACAAATAACCCCAGGCGGAACGAAACTTCGGAAAGGAGTTACACGAGATGAATCACACCTAAGCACATTATCTGCGGAGGATAGAAATGACTCGGATTGGCTTTTGAGGGCTGGAGCAGCAATGTCTCACTCTGCGAGAGAGTCCAAAGGCCAGACTTGGCTAGTCTCCAGAGCCAGCTCTACAAGTTTGAGTGGAGAACGCGATGAATATGACGAGGAGCTGGAACGAGAGCTTAGCAGAGACCGAGAACAAAATAGCAGACGGGCTAGTCGGAGGGGCAGTGTGGTAGGATCTTTCGATGCCGATGATGAGTTCTCTCCTATAACTACTAGAAGAAGTCTGAGCTTTGGACCTGGTACTGGTAGTGGAAGTCGACCCGTAAGTCGTTTTGGCAGTCGAGCAACTAGCAGGCGCGGTAGCAGGGTTCATTTGACTCCACTGCTCGGAGAGCAGCACGGATATTTTGATCACAAAGACTTCTCTCATGAGAATTATGCTGCCGAGCCTGACTTTGTAGATGTGGATGAGGAAGCCAATCAAGAGGAGGAAATGGAGAAACGAGACGAAGCCACAGTGAAGAAATTGGCACGAGCGAGCAGGCAAGGGTTAGGGGGATGGGTTGAGAAAATGCTAGGCTGGAATCTATTTGCTGTAGATGAGGATGGCGAGGAAGGCGAGGATGCAGAAACAGAGACTGCGGATGAAAGAGGCGAAGAATCTGGACTCTCCTCAGCGCCCTCAAGGAGCTATCTTGATGGGACGATGGATCCACCTAGAGATGAGGTGCCTCCACCTCAGGACGAAAACGTAAATGGATGGCAAGATGCGGCTTGGTTGTTAAGTGTAGCAACTAAAGTGCTGCTTTGAACTTAGCATTAACGTTGGTCCATAAGTCCATACGCAGCCGGATGTTCTAGTTGGCAAAGCCATTCGTCGACTGATAATTCTAGAGCTTTGTAATCTAGTGTTCGCTAACCCCCTCATCTATCATAATGCCGAAACACCTTAAAGGCTACACAAAGCAGTAATCAAAACTCCAGCATGAAATTTGTGTGTTTTGTTATTTCTAGTTTTTTTCTGTCCGTATTCTCACGATGGTGCTGTAGCTAAGGTTAGCAAAGTTGTAATATTTTACCCTAATACTTTCGTTACATCCGTAGTATCTAGTGCATTTATCTTTTGTGGTACTTCTTATTTTCTCACTGTCACATAGAAGACGCAGATTTGACATGGAGGGGAGTGGGGCCGTACGAGCTACTTTGGTTTAGGGGCGTTATTGAACACGCATGATCTAATGGTTTCTATAAAGAAATTCTCGATTAAAATGTAACTTGAGATTTAACGGATTGAAAAGTATTGGCAAAGCGCCATAGATATAATATATTTTTATAGTCCGCCTCCAGCCATTCTTGAGCTAGGTATTCACTTAGATGGCCCCTCCGCTTACAGTAATGACATCGCATTGTTGTTGTTGTTGTTGTTGTTGTCGTCGAGCCTCACCTCGCATTTGGCATAACCACCAATTTCAATCACACATCGAATAGCATCGAAAGTAAGTCTCATTTTATAACGCAGTTATAGCGCTATCGATCTAAATTAACTTCTAACATAGTCGCCAAGATGTCGGACGAGCAAAATCAACAGAAGGGGTCTGACTATGGCTTTGGTCTTACAGACCCTCCAGTGCCTTATGCAGTTAGTTTCATGCTTCTTCGTTCGACATATGTCTAATAATATGTACAGGAGCTTCACCAGGCCGATACAGTTCAATCTGCCGCATCTGATAAGCTTCTTGACCACCAAATCTTCTTTCTCAAGTCGTTGCAGGAGATGAAGGAGCAGTGGACTGCTGAGCATGAGCGTGACTTGAGCCGGAAGATTGAGCGCAGAATTAAGTTACAGGCGAAGCATGAAGCTAAGTATGGAGCCCAGGTTATAGCCTATTTGGTTCTACTCTATGGTTTCTGAGATTTTGGTTCTCAGAAGCTAAAATGTGGATTTTGAAGTTAGGCAAAGCTAACGTCCTATCTTTCAGGCTCGATTTGCAGGAAGAGAATCGAATGACCTTAATCGAGTCCGAGAAGAAGCTTCAGGCACGCCTCTTGGGAGAATTGAGATCGCAGATTGAAAAAGAATTGAGATCGCAGATTGAGAAAGAATTGAGAGTCAAGATTACAGACGAATTCAAGGCTGTTCATCAGAAGGAGCTTACGGACCTTGAGGCTCGGATTCGGGACGAGTATGAAGAGGAATTGAGGGAGCCTAGGGAGCTTAGGCACTCATTCTTTTAGGTTCTATATGGGTTCTCCAGATCTGGGCAATGCATGTCAAACTTCTAGGTAGCGTCACACAGGCGTGACTTCTTGCTGTTGTCTGCGCAATTGCAATACTGTAGGGCGGTATTTGCTTCATGGGTAGTAAATCAACAGTTTACTAAGAAATTGCCATCATGCAGCGTCTGTTATATCTTGAAAAGAACCTAGTGGTGGAGATAAACGGAGGTATGCTGCTAATGTACTAGACAAGTTCAGTCGGGTTCGCTTAGCATGTAAACAACCTACCCAAACAAGCATCCTAAGCGATGGATATGCTTTTTCACAAGAGCTTGATAGGTGCCGGTAGCGGAGTGAATTAGGGTGATCAATTTTGAGTCTAGAGAGTGTCCCGCTGACTCAAAGGACAAGGCAAATAAGCTTTGCATACCACAAACAAAGAGAATCAAGTTGCGTCGTACTGTTGCTTTGCTCAAACGTTCGTTTTGTCCCAACACTTTGATCTTAATCTATTGTCATGATCTATAAATCAAACCTCATGTTCGACCACGTTGTCTAATGTGCAATATCGATGGCAGTAATATTCTCAATTATTTCCGCCATTTCCCTTCTCAGTCCCAATAATCCTCTCTATCACTTTGACTTTGGCCTGAGCTCTTTTTAGACGGTCATCAAAATCAGATACCGCTTCCTCAGTGTTCTCGGTAGAAAGACTCTCTGACTCAACCAACGCATGGAGTGTGATAAGATGTTTTCGAAGCCGCAAGCTTGGTTGATAGGCATTCAAAGTCAAATGGCCTTGAGACGATGGGGCTTTCTCGGTCTCATTACCGGCCAATTCATCGCTCTTTCGGAATTGAGGTAGTCGATTCGCCCAGATCAGGGACTTGCCGTGAAGCCTCCCTGTCTCGACATACTTCTCAAATCCTTTCTCCAGTCCAAAGGTCCGCCCTTCGATTCGCCCTGCACTTACTCCTTCTTCTAAACCTTGTACATAACCTCCGGCATAGAACTGCTCCTCTAGTGCTAAGATTTCGTCAAATGTTTGTGGCGCCATCTTGAAGCCAAGACTATTCTATTCAGCCTCGAGCTGGAATCAAGGGTCTGAAAGGGAGAGGGGCGCACTGTTGAAAACGATTCGAAACAGCACCAAGCGAGGTTATGAATGAAATGAGAAGACGTTTTATTTTTTCAGTATGGAGTTGTTGACACAAAATTTTGATTTCTTCGATTCGGACAAAGCCACTCGTTTTAACCTTAACTTACAGCCTCGCCGCTTTGTCAGCCTTGTCAATTCTTGTCGAGCTGTTTACATGACTCCACATCTGTACTATCTAATATTTTTTGGTGAGTTTATTATCATAAATGCTTGTATCAAACAGTTTACAAGTGTGGATCAGGCGTTTTCTAATCTGGAAACGTTTCTGGTGACTTCTTTGCTTCAGCCTCGCCACTTCCTCGAGGTTTTAGCGAGGGGTTGATTGCATCAATGAGGGGTGACTCAAGTGCTTGACTCAAACTCCCCGCCATTCCATAACTTCGACTTTTTCTCCACCAAACTTCTCAACTCTGATCAATTGGCAACTATTTGCAAATGGCGAAACCAGAAATCATTCTCCCAAAGAAGGGAAAGAAAAATGTTCTCATTACAAGCGCTCTACCATACGTCAACAACGTCCCGCATCTTGGAAATGTTATTGGTAGCGTGCTCAGTGCTGATGTCTTCTCACGATATAGCAAATTAAGAGACAGACCAACACTCTTCATCTGCGGAACAGATGAGTATGGAACTGCCACCGAAACACGAGCTCTTGAAACTGGTCAAACACCGCAAGAACTCTGTGACGAATTCCACAAAAAGCATAAGGACATTTACGACTGGTTCGATATCAGCTTCGATTACTTTGGGAGGACTACAACGCAACAACAGACTGAAATCGCGCAAGATATATTTCTAAAGCTTCATAAAAATGGTTATTTGGAGGAAAGGACAACAAAACAACCATATTGCGAGGCACATCAGTCATTCCTGGCAGATCGGTTTGTGGAGGGCACATGTCCTAAATGTGGTGACAAAGGTGCAAGAGGAGATCAATGCGACAAATGTGGAAGCCTTCTGGACCCACTTGAGTTGCTAGAACCTCGCTGTAAAATCGATGGTGCAACACCAGTTACAAAGGATACAACACACATTTTCCTCCGACTTGACAAGACACAAAAAGCGCTCGAGGAATGGGTTTCAAAGACAAGTGAGGAAGGAGGATGGTCCGCTAATGCCACAAGTATTGCAAAAGCTTGGTTAGAGAAAGGATTGGAAGGACGAAGTATCACAAGAGATCTGAAATGGGGCACCCCTGTGCCACTACCTGGGTACGAGAAGAAGGTGTTATATGTTTGGTTCGACGCATGCATTGGTTATCCTTCTATCACCGCAAATTATACCAAGGAGTGGGAGCAGTGGTGGCGAAATCCGGAGGAGGTTGAGCTTTACCAATTCATGGGGAAAGATAATGTTCAGTTTCACACCATTATTTTCCCAGGCTCTCAAATTGGCACTAAAGATAAATGGACGAAAGTTAGCCACCTTTCGGTTACCGAATATCTCAACTATGAGCAAGGCAAATTCTCTAAGTCAAGAGGTATTGGTGTCTTCGGGGATACTGCTAGACTAACTGGGATCGATGCATCGGTCTGGAGATATTACCTTCTTTCAAACAGACCTGAGACTGGAGATACACAGTTTGAGTGGAAATTTTTTATTGCAGCAAACAACAGCGAACTTTTGGCGAATCTGGGTAACTTCGTTAATCGCCTGATAAAATTCATCAATGCCAAGCTTGATAGTGTTATTCCTGAGTATTCAATAGAGGACGCAGATGAGTCCTTGGAGCTCCCTAAGTTAATTAAAGAGGTTAACGATGCCCTCGTGGAATACAACTCAGATATGGAAGCAACCAAACTCCGGAATGCTTTGAGGAAGATCATGGAAATCTCCACACTTGGAAACGGCCTTCTTCAAGGACGTGTCGACAATGCTAATCTCCAGAACCACGAGAAACGCACAAAAACAGTTCTTGGTGTAGCACTCAGTTTGACCAGCTTGATTGCATCTATCACGTCTCCTTTCATGCCAGCTATTGCACAATCGATTGCGGAGCAATTGGGTCTTCCGAAAGTCCGATCCATCCCTGATAAATGGGATATCTCATTCCCAGCTCCCGGCCATAAGATTGGAAAGGCTCAACATTTATTCTCACGTATTCCGGAAGAGAAAGAAAAGGAGTGGAGAGAGAAGTATGGCGGAACGCAAGCGTCAAGACTGGCAGAGGAGCAAGCCAAGGCTAAGAAAGCTGCCGATAAATTAAGAGACAAGGAGAGAAAGAAGGCAAAGGTAAAATCTCAAGACCCTTTAAATATGCAAGCTGATCTTTCAATAGAAGGACGCCGCTGCCGCAGTTACTACGGGTAAATCCACAAAGGAAGAGAAACCCACTGTTGGAGCGAAGGAAGCCGAATTACCAATTAGATAAAAGAATTGAGCAGTGGCTTTGCATTGCTGGCGCCTGGAGAGAAGGAAAAGAATCGAATTGGTCGTTGCAATATGGACATGGAGGAATGATTGTGGACGAGATGATACCTCCATCAACTGGGTTGCGTCTTTTGTTTGCTAAGAGTCTAGAAAATCTGCTGGCTCTGGTTCCCAGCGAGTCTTTATAGTAGTTAGATGTTGAACTTCATTACTTTTGGTAAATTATTGTAGCTACGTTTTCATAGCCCAGAAAACCAAAATCGCTTTCTTCAAATTAGCCATAAAAGGAAGTAAACATTTTCTGGTGAAAGATTTCATCTCCTTTGTTAAGACCAATGTCCTGGGTACCCGTAATAGATATATTGAGCTGCTCATTTTATATCATGATATCTAGACTCAAGTTTAACATTCTATCCAACGACCCATCAAATGGCCATTCTCAACCCCCCATTAGCACACACAACCTGTCCCGTGCACCATACGCTATCCTCCGTAGACAACATCCCAACAATTCCAGCAATCTCCCCCGTGTACGCTGGTCTCCCTCCCGCAACTTTAGCATCTTCTAACAGTTCTTTTGAATCATACTCCTCTCTAACCTCACTACCCGGCGTCTGTTTGATGAACGGTGAGAGGCTGGCCTTGAACGCACTCGTCGTTTCCGCCCACATCTCTGTAGCTACAGGTCCTGGATTAATAGCATTTACGGTAGCTCGATTTGATAACTCGCGAGACCATGTCCGTGTCATGGCTTCTAGAGCGGCTTTGGTACCACCATAGACAGACTGCCCTATGAATCCCTCTGAGCTGCTCACGGAGCTGATGTTGATGATCCTCCCACTTCGATCATTTGGTAGGTATTGAATAGCAGCTTGCATGAGTAGCAACGGACCTAAAACATTGATGCTATATTGTCGATTGAAATCTTCAATATTACAGTCTTCGATTTTCAGGTTCTTGGAGACACCAGCGTTGTTGATGATGATGTCAATTTGGAACTTGCCTGTCTTTGGGTGTGCAAAGTAGTTTTTGGCTGTGTTTATGAGATGAGCTGGGCCGGTGGGGTTTCCCATATCGGCTTGGACGGGGAGCCCACTAATTCCATACTCTTGGGCGAGGGAATGGGAGAGGTTGGCTGTAAGTTGGGCGGATGAGGAGGAAGTGTAGTTTAAGATGAGGTTAGCACCTTTGGAGGCAAGGTTGTGAGCGATTGCTTCACCAATTCCTGGGGACTTTTAGTTTTGAATCCGATGCGATCAAGAGAACATACCTCTCGAGGCTCCTGTGATAATAGCAAGTTTCCCCTCCAGTGGGCGATAGCCTCTTGCCCCGCCCAGGTTGGTAGATGCTGTTCTTGTGTGTGGTGGACGTTCCATTATTCCTATCAATTTAGAGTATCTTTTTGGGAAGCAGAATAGAATGAGAGCAAGGCGAGGAGATGATATACTTATTCTTGAAAGGTGCATGAAGAGGGTCGAAATTCATGTTGAGAGCCGAGAGCAGGACAAGACCCCACCATTGGCGGGGTTGAAGCAGTCCCACAAAAGTTCGGCTAGCCGCTCCAATTGCAAGGAGCCGGGCGAAGTCTCTCGACCGTCGAGCTTCGAGCTTGATCTTTGTTCACACGAGAAGACATATTAACAATGGATATACGATTGCTCCATCCCTCGGATATACCTCATGTTCAGCATGCAAACATTACCAACCTCCCCGAGAAGTAGATGCTCTTCGTCTAACTCCAGAACTCAAGCTCACAAGATCACAGCTATTTTATGAAATACTACCTCTACCATGCTCTCTCCTGGCCACAACTCTCCTACGTTGCAGTCGATGTCTCGCGTCCTCAAAAATCCCCCTATGACTACCCTCGTATCGTCGGCTATGTCCTCGCAAAGATGGAGGAAGACCCCCCGGATGGAGTGCAGCATGGCCATATTACCAGTCTAAGCGTGATGAGAACACACCGACGCTTGGGGATTGCAGAGAAGCTGATGCGGCAGTCACGTACGTCTTTTCATTCTTGCCAGAATATGCACGATCATGTCGGGTTGAATTTAGGCTAACGAGACATTGAGCAGAGCGCGCTATGGTAGAAACCTTCCACGCCTCCTACGTCTCTCTTCACGTCCGTGTCTCTAATAATGCCGCCTTACGTCTCTACCGTGACACTTTAGGCTTCAAGAACGAGAAGATCGAAGCCAAGTACTACGCCGATGGCGAGGATGCCTATAGCATGAAGCTGGATCTAGGGTATGTGCGAGAGCAGATCCAGGATGAGCTGGATGTGGAGGAGGTGGATGAGGGTGGTCCGGTAGGTACGCAAGGGAGTCAGGCAGAAGGCGAGAATGGCTCGTTAGCGATTAGGGAGAAGGGGGAGAGTGGAGCTAGTAAGGGAGGAAAGAAGAGGAAGGTTAGAGTAGGGAGAGGTTTGGGGGTTGGCGATTTGGTTGAGAGAGATGAGAGCCATAAGAGTTGAGATCTTATAAGTTGATTGGGCATTGTGGTTGCATATGCGGAGTCTGAAAAGTACTTGGGAATAGATACCTTTGCCAAATCAATTGTCCATGATTGCATTTCACTTTTCTAAATGCAATTTCTGACTTGAAGTGAGCTCAGAAAGCTTGGAGCAGATTCCAATTCCACAAGTCGACAACTCTGACTGCTGCTATTTCTTGCACCCTTGAAAGTTCGTGTTCTATAAAAATTCACATTTACAAAGACGAGGTCAATATGAATGAGTAAGAAATCAAGAAACCCGCAAAGCTCTGCAGCCTCATAACAGCAACGCTGAGCCTTTCCTAGTCGATTGAACTCCGCACAACATATTTTCCAAGATGAGTAATTCAAAATCGGTCGGCATATTCAGGCTGAAAACTCCTATCATCTTGAGAAGAAAAAAAAGAAGAAGAAATTCGTACATCGAGTACTCTTGGCGTCCTAACCGTCGACCGAGGATGAGGACGAGAAAAAATGAGGAAGAGGAACAGATCATTAAACATCCTGATGTATAGCGTACTCGTGTTTCAAATTTTAGAGAGCGAGACGGACAAAAATCCATCGTCCTTGTAGGCAGCCGTTCGCCCCGTTCCCTCCCGCAGCATACTTCCGATACCTGAGTTCCCCAGCAACTCGATGTAGGCAGAGTAAATATGAAGATTGAGAATCGACGGTTAGAGTCGATATCTATGCTGGGCTTGGGTGAGTATGAGATTGGTCATGAGCACTCACGGACACTAGTGCAACGGAACACATGCGCAAGCGAAAAGCTGGGCACTCCAAGGGATTACGGGTTCAAGTGCATGTTTCACTCAAACTAGCCTATTATCATTGGCATTCGCGGACAGTTGATCAAAGTAGCATAGTCTGATTATTGAACTGCAGGAACAGAAAGCAAATGTAAACGGAAGTTTAATAATCAAACTATTTACCCAAGTGGCCATCAGCTGTATCCCAGTGGTAAATATAAAGGACAGCGACAATACCTTATTTATCTTGAAGTAAATCGTGAAGCACGGATAGTCATTTAAGTGTTTCATTTTTTTAGTACCTCGTTATTTGAAGCCTCACTTGGTGTTGGCAGCGCGACGATTTTCTTTATTGTTATTCACAAATCAGAAAAGTCGCAAGCAGATCAGAACCAAAGGTGATTACGTGCACGAAAGCCCATTGTTCATTCGTAAATACATCGCTACCTAGGGTCGATTCCGAGCAAACCGCAACGTCACGGCTGACTAGGAGCTGGGCTGATTCAGGCCATCCCAATTCTCAATCCTTGTACGCCAAACCAATGCGCTATTCATCTAGAAAACATCTGTGCGGGTACCCCACCAGGTGAGGAAGAGCGAGAGGCCAACTGTCTCGAAGACTGTGAAGGATTAGCTCATTGTGATGTGTGATAGGAACGGGATACATACCGCGAGCCACAGCACCAACAGCAACGGTGTCAAGAGGACGCTTCTCAGTGACAACTTGAGCAATGAACTAATCAAAATTAGTTATACATTGTTAAACCATGGATTGATAGCGTACCGAAGGAGCAGAGCTGGCAAAGAAGATCAAGCTTCCCAAGTATGCAGCACCCTTGTAGCTGAGAGTACCTGTGGCATTAATGAGAGCACCAACACCGTAGGATTGAATAGCGGATCCAACGAGCGAAGTTCCCCAAGCAGCAGCAGCTGAAGCGGCCTCTTTCGACTTGACAAATTCCTCCTTGGAGTTGGCAGCTTGGGCACGGTGGTAGGTATCGCCAAAGACTGGACCGAGAACAGCGAGGGAAGCAGCATGGTTGAAGATGGTGCCGAGCGCAATGGCCGATGGCTTAACTGGTGGAAGGTCTGAAGAGGATGCGTTAGCCATTGGGTATTTCTTGATGCTCTCCCTAAAGACGGCGTGACAACCCCTCATTTCACCATCAACAGAATCGCATGAGGAGCATACGTACAGTGAAGAGACATGATGGATAGAGTATGTGGTTGATTGAGGAATTGAATGGGGCTTTCTTGGAGAATCTGAATTGATGCCACTGTGAGTGTTGAGAAGGAGAATGAAAGGAAGACGAGATCAGCGGGTTAATAAAGGAATGAAAGGTCAGGGCCTAGCACATTCGGTTGGCAGGAAGTAGCCACACCCCATGACGTCTTGAATGTTGTTGACCGGCCAGGGATTGGGGGGAAAGCAGGTAACCAGTACCTGGGCTGATCCCCCTTACAACATGGCAATGTCGTTTTCTCTCTCTCGACATGGCGTTGTTCCAGACGGTGCGTGCGACGATGACGTCGGGTGTCTGAACTGCAGATATGTTTGGCGTTATTCCCATTCCGTTTCAATGCCTTCTTTGTCTTCAGTTCAACGTTCCACGCATCAGACTGCAACATGCGCGCGGATGAGTTAGCATGAGCAGCCGCTGGGAGCATCAAATAGCGGGAGTGGGCTTGGGAGCTTCCCCACCTCCCAGCAGATACGAAAGGCAACAATGACGTGACTTGTGGCTGACAGAGGCCTGGACACCGAGGTGCAGCGATGGCTAAGCATGGGTGGATCAGGTGATCCGCCGAAACGTTTCTCCGCTGGGTTGGGAATGGAACCTCCCTCCCTTTCCTCTCCCTGACCCAAGCAAGCTCTCACGCGCCAATCCTCAAGTCTTTCTCTGTCCGTGCCACCAGAGATGGCTCATCCTTGACTTGCATATGGCTGCAGCACGGGACTATCAACCGCTTCATTCTGTTCACAGAAGGAGAGTGGTCTCCAGTTATTCGCTAACAAACTATCTCGTGTGAGTCGACTGTCAAGTCACGGAATAGTACCAGACACTGAACTCGGATAGACCTTTCCTTTTTGTGACTACGTTCATTGCCGCTATCTTCGTCATCATGGGTGAAGCCCCAGTCTCCGAAAGCTATCATTTACAGTACTCCACAGTCCCGGGATACTTCTTGCAGGATGACCCAGCCACGGATCCTCACGGGTTCGACTATGTGAGATGATCAGCCTCAGTCCCTTCTGAGTACTGACCTCTCAGACAACGACCAACTTTGGTTTGATGTCTAGATCTTATGATACCGATGCCGAGTTCGATCCAGATTCTAAGAAGACCCAATGGCAGCGCTTTGAACACCAAGTCTCGAAGCTGAATGATGAAAGTGGACCAGATGTGGAATATAAAGTTTTCTACAGTGGGTTTTACGAGTCCTTCCTTGTTCATGCCCTGCTAACCTAACCAGTGGGGTACGTATCCTAATTTGTAAACTAAGAAATCGAGTTGTGTCGAGAGCTCAACTCAAAAATCCCTATAAGAACTTCTGCTGATTTACTTATGGCCGTCACGGAGAAGGTTTTCACAATGTCGCAGAGGCGTTTTACGGCACCAAAGCTTGGGATGTTCGTCTTCTGCACCCCTTATTGTCCCCTTCTCATACATTCAGTGCTATTGGTCCCTGCAGACTGGCAACGGAACTGCTTCGTGGGTCGACGCTGAACTTACATCGGTCGGCATTGCTCAAGCTCAAAAGGCTAATACCCACTGGCGCGCCATGATCTCTGAGCAAAAAATCCCAGTTCCACAATCATATTATGTCAGCCCCCATATGCGTTGTCTCTCGACCGCCAAAGTCACATTTTCCGGTCTCGATCTTCCCAAAGACCGGCCCTTCAGCCCCATCATCAAAGAGAATTTCAGAGAATGCATCGGCGTGCACACTTGCGACATGCGGTCCTCAAAGACAAAGATTCATGATCGTGTCCCGGATTGGGCAATTGAGGATGGATTTGTCGAAGTGGACGAGCTATGGAGTCCGGTGTTGAGAGAATCGAACGAGGCACAAGATCAGAGAGCAAAGGTCGTGTTTGATGATGTGTTTACCCATGATTCGAGTACGTGGATAAGCACCTCAACTCATTCCGGGCAAATCTCAAGCGCTTTGAGAGGTACGTCTTACGAATCTTGAATTCGAACAGGAACTGATGTACACACAGTACTCGGACATCGAGTATTTGGCCTAGGAACAGGGCAGGCAATTCCAGTATTGGTGAAGGCGGAAAAAATCCCCGGCATATTGCCGCCAGTGAAACCGGCGCCGTGGTTTACTCCCGAGACTTGTTCTGAGCCTCCGCCTTTGCTAACCTCGTGAAGATGAGACCCAAGTTTCTTCTTGGATTCTTACTTGTTCTAATCATGATGGCTGCGTATACGGGAGCATGATCTAATCTAGATAGACTGATTTCTTACAAAATTCATACAATCTAATCTTTGTAATATCACCTTTCCCTGAAACCAATACCAAATCTACTTACCTTGGCAATATTTATACAGCTAGACTTTTGAAGCTCTTTACAAGCCTAAGATCTTCAAGATATTGAGGATGATCGACACCCAAGCAATCCTCATCAAGCTCCACACCTCTCTCGGCACACCTCAATGCTTCCTCGCAATTTCCCAACGCTTGGTTGAGCTTTGCTGCTTCCAGGTACCTACCAGCAAGAACAGCCATATTAGTTAGTGTAACATCTGAACCTAATCGCTGTCAGAATTAAATCAATGAAAAGACTTACAGACTAGCCAGTTCCCTCCCCGCGATACCATCCACCTCATATAAGCTGATAAAAGCCTCAACAACCCTTAATTCCTTGTCCACATCCTTCTTTACCCCTACATCCCCCACAAATCTCCTCACAACCTCCCTCAACTGCACTCTCCTCTCCTCTCCTTCCTTCGAAACACAAGCCGGACAAACACACTCAAAGCCATAACCCCGTTGCAACATCTCTCGCCTCGCGCCTCTAAGCGTACCGTGCTCAGGCAGGTAGTTCAAGGTAACCTCCTCATCCGGTCCTATATCCCTCGTCGCGTGGATGTTAAACTTTCTGGACACGGGATGGTGATTCCCCTGTGCGTTTGGAATACAGGAATGATTCAATCGTGCTATGGTGGGGAACAGCGCCAACGTCGCTGTGTGAGAAGGGATGCTGAAATTGTTGCTCCTAAAGATGGAGAGTGTCTGCACATGCTGTTTAACATTCCACCACCCGGCATGAAGTTTCGGTCCCGTGAACAACGATCGAACCGTATACCCCAGGGCCTGGATCCAGCGTAGAAAAGTCAGGGACGGCGTGCTGTGACTCGACAACCGTAGCAACCGCCCGCGCTCATCCGAAGAGAGGCGTAGCGAGGTTGCATAGAGGGCCGAGGAGGACGAGACGGCCGGGATGGAGAGCAGCGGCGACTCGGAGAAGATGCGCGTGCCTCGCGGGATGGGGCCCGTCGCGAAGACGCCGAGCCCCGCGAGAGGCGTGGCGCGGATGCTGTACATGGACGTCGTGGTGCGAGGAATGAAGCACCAGGGAGAGAGGGACTGTCGCGTGAGCTTGGTCGTGTGGAAGATTGCCGTTTTTGATAGCATGGTCTGTGCAGACCGGGTGAGACGAGATGAGATGGGATGGGATGAGGTGGGATGAGATGGTGGCCCTGCTCACTATCAACATTCATCTCACCTGTCGATGTTTATATTTCGGGTTTCATTTTGAAAGTTGAAGAACTCATTCTTTATAGCTTGATGGCTGAGTAGCTCTGGGCTGCTGAACATCTCTGTCGGTCCCAATCTCAAGAATTGCGTTTGAGATACTCCTCATGTTTTGGCTCTCGATTATTATCTGGCTCTTGATTCATCTCTCTTCTAAAGAGTCTTTCCTTTGCACGTAGTTGTCTCTTCCTAGCAGCAAGTTGCCCTCCATTGGTCAAGTAACCTCGCAAGATGACGTCCTCCCATCACAGATTGAGGCCAAGTTTCGGCACATCTGCTACCTTACAGCCCAGTGGAGCCTCCTCTACATATGCAAACATCCCACTCCACCACTTTTAGACGAATATTTATATGCCAAGGTTTAGACTCCTTGCATTTGATGTTTCCCGTTCATTAAAGATTCGCTCCGGTACCGGAGGAAGCTTGAGCAGCGACGGGGAGCGTCGATATCAATCAAAACTTGGCTTGACCCATTCTAGGCAGCGAAGTTCTCTATCTACAACCAACTCGTACCTTTTTATTGAAGGCCCGTTCTCTCCATCATCAACAACATGGGCAGTTTCTACGAGACCATCCCGGCTTCTCTCTACGCCTGGATACTCCTTCAAAAAGTCTTCTGGATAGCCTCCGCTCCACTTTCAGCCGGCGGACATATCAATGTGTCCCCTAAAGGCGGCTCTTACTTCGGCCTGATCTCGCCCACTTTGTTCTGGTACATCGACCTCACAGGCTCTGGGGTGGAAACACTCTCGCACCTCCAAGAGCCCGGCAATGGCCGGATCACCGTCCTCTTCAATGCCTTTGAAGGTCCACCCCGCATCGTAAGACTCTGGGGTCGTGGCGAAGTATTAGAGTACGGAACACCGAAATACCTGTCCTTTGTGGAGAAGAATCAGGTTGAGACGATTGCGGGAACGAGGGCCATTGTCCTGGTGCATATTCACCAGGTGGGCAGCTCGTGCGGCTTTAGTATGCCTCTGTTCGATTTCAAGGATTTTAGACCTACCCTGAATGAGTTTTTTAAGAAGAGGGTGAGGAACGAGGAGATGGGAAATAAGAAGGATGGGATTGAGAGGTGGGTCCTTCAGAGAATGATGATATGTTTTGCTGACTCGGGTTCAGATATTGGGCCCATAAGAATGCGTATAGTATGGATGGTTTACCAGCGTTGAGAAGAGGCCTCGAAACGGGAATGAGGGATGATGTGACGCCCATAAAGAAGATGGTCGGCCCGTATGCGCTTGAGCTTCGTGGGAGGGAAAAGGACCTGTCGAAGGATCGACTCAATAATCTCCTCTTCATTGTTATCGTTGGACTTGTGGGATTTGTCGCCGGTGTTGGGATGATGATCGCTCTAGGTAGACTCGGCCTCAACAGGCAGCTGAGTGAGAGTTGGGGACTCGCTTGAATTTTTTTCACGGTATTGGGACACTGGATTTTAAAAATGCTCCTCATCGGAGTTCTACATCATAATTGCGCCCAGGCATGGAAAATAAAATACTAGTCCATCACTCTTCTATGTCCTTGTCCAGTCACAACTTTTGAAGGGAAAAAGGCACCAGCTCGGCATCACTAGGCGTGTTTTGCAACGAGCTTCGAGATGAATGGCGGGGACCCTCACGAACTTTTGCAAAGCAGAGTTGGATGAGAAGAAGAGGTTGAAGGAACCTCTGGTGAATTTCCGATCATTCCAGATGTCTGACTGGGTAGGGGCATGAATGAGCATTCACTTTGGCTTCATTCGTTCAGCACAAGAGCAAACTGCTGTTCTATTTAAGACTCGGCAGGTTGACCAGGAAATCCTGCGGCAGCATCTCAGAATATGGCTGTCACTTCTTGGTGTGCTTTCTCGTGTCATGGTATCTTCTACTTTTGCCACCCTTCCCTTTTTGTCACTCTTCCTTTCTTGTCAATCCTCGTCTTGTTGTAGATCCCGTCCTCCTCCTGTTACCAAGCCCTATGATTTCTAAGTCACCGTTTCCATCCAGATACAAGACTAGCTAAGTCCCCTCATTTCTTCGCATGGAGGGAGACTAGCAGCACATTCGAGTTGTTGATCTTGAATTTGTTGTTCCCGAGTCTTAGCGATTTCAGCCTGGGAATGTAGTCTATATAGATCGCGTAGACCTGTCGAAGGACTCCATCACAAGGTAGTGAATGAAAGCGAGCCTAATGATGATTTATCTAGAACCGTCGGTGAACATCTGGGGGTACTAATCCATAATATACAGGTAAGAATAGTACCTCCGCATTCAACCTCCTACGTTGCTTAGCGTTGGAATGAACTTGCTCCCACGTACTCCCTGCATCTCAGATAAGAAAAATGACTTTCGGCTGGCTGTCTCCTTGGCTGTTAAAGCTACTTTCCAATGTGATCTAGCTTTTGTCGCAAGCTCCTTTTGCTTTGAAACTGTCTCTGTACTATTGAATTTCAAAGTAGAGCCTATAGCCTAAGTATCTCGCCTATGAGTGATAGATCCTCTTCCATTTCTCGTGGAGAAATGGGATTTTGCTGGCTAAATTTCAACTAAACCTGATGTTTAACTGAACAACTCAAAACCACCAAGAAGCACAGTAAGGAGGAGCATTCGGAAAAAGGTGTAGCACGCATACTTGATATGGTCACTCTGGAAACTGCATCAGAAGGAAATTTACGATTGAAAGCAGTACAATTGATCAGAAGAGATTTTTGTTATTGAATACGAAATCCAAGGCTCTCTCTTTGGCAGCTCCATAAACTCCGGCCTAAGATTCGGACTCATGAAGCGTGTTAGGCCTAGAAAACCATCAGAACTAAGAGCAAGGTTCCAAAAGAAATAAACTTCTATAAACCAAAAACTTGGATGGAAGAGTGTGGTATTATGCATTCCTCAGAGCTAACAAAAGACCAAACCCCAGCACATAAATTCTGTGACCTGTACCTTATTGCATCCATTAATCCAGTATTTACTTTCCCCCAAACCAGCTCGAGATACCACTCTTGGCCTTTGCAGCGCCTTCCTCGATCTTTCTATCCACCTCATCAATCTTCTTGATAGTCGCGCTGCCGGCATCCTTTCTGTATTGGTCCAGCTTCGCCTCGGTCTTTTCTAGTTCGGCCTTGGATTTCGCAACCTAGTGGTCGAGTCAGCCGAGCCGAAAGGGACATTCCTCTTGTGGCAGAGCATTAGAGGATACAGAAGGGTATACTGACAGCAGAATCAAGCTTTGCACCGGTCTCGGCAGCCCATTTCTCGCCATCCTTCTTAATTTCAGTGGTTCGACCTGGAACTTCAGACTTGATTTTTGCCGAGGCCTTTGCAATATCGCCTTTAGTTGTCAATTAGTAGGCACTCGATGATCCGCATTCAGTAGATGGCACGTACTCTCCAACTGCTTCTCTGCAACCTTAGGACTGCCTCCTGCGGTGTACAGATAATAGCCCACACCACCAGCGGCAGCGACACCCAAGTACAGCGCAGCGTTTGACTTCTTTTGGGCCATTTTGATCAATTACTCGTGACGACGAGACTCACAAACTGGATGATGGCGTGATAGGCTGTGCAGTAGTGGTTATGGAGGAGAAGTAGAGTGACAAAGGACGGCGGATAAAGCGTGAGGAGATGGCATTATTGTACGACGGGCAGGTGCAGGAGTGATTGGTTGGCATTGTGACAATATCCTGCCTTCCCTGGCAGTTTGCGCAACGTCATGCCACTCATCGTGCCAGGGCAGGTACAAGCCACAGCGGGGTTCGACAAGAGCTTTCACTCACTCTCCAGAGCATTTGTGGCTGAATGAAGAACAACAACAACAACAACACCAAGGGCCGAGCATCTCTCTTCATTACCTTATCTTTACCTGGAACTGCCACGTCTCATCGTGGACAAAATATCTAGCACACGAGGACGGAACCCAAAGCTCAAAAGTTTCCAATTCCTTCGTCTTCAACACTTCCATAGGCTTCACCCAGTCCCCTCGCACAGCACTTGGGACGGCAGAGTGACTTTCACTCACGAAAAGCGCGACTTTGAGGTGGAGCAAACTCGGAACATCAGCCAGCATGGTCCATAGTTCATGATAATCTGCTAAGCTAGTCTCTGAATGATACTGTATGTTGAGGCTACGAGTCCTCCAAGTCAGCTCCATCGAGGTAATGGCGGCAAAGCGGTGAGGTAGGATTGACTGGGTAAACTGGCGAAGAAGGAAGTTTGGTGTGAGGCGAAAAGTCGATGCGAAGTCAAAGGTCGTGGTTCGGTAGAGGATGTTGATTCCCTCTGAGTAGCTTTTTGCAATGTCAGACTTCCAAGGTGAGCTGTGACCTATCTCAACGACTCACATTTGTCTACAAGTGAGCAACAACGCAAAGTCAATAGAAGGCCCAATAAGACTATCAATCACGTGCCGACCGTAAAATGCAGAGCAGGAATCACATTTAGCTATTTGTCCTCCGAGGCAGGTAGTATGGCACCACTTCCGTTCGTTACCCCTACCATTTTCCCTCCTTGATATTTTATAGATTACGTGCAATCTGCGATGTGCTAGGACGGCTTCGTATATTGCCAAACGAATCTCAGCTGGAAGACACATAAACGGGCTTGGCGTTTGGTCTCTGGTTGTTTGTCGAGGACGGAGCATGATCCATTGCCTGGTCTTATCGATAGTTGAGGTGCATGGAAGGGGTAAGGTGAGAGCACGGGGCCGGGGTATCAATAGCTGATGATTGCCATCGTGAAAATCTAATCCAGTCAAGTTACGAACCGACTCTGTCTGAGAATACATTAGGTCAGTCAACGAAAGGAGGGAGTAAGCTAGCTTGGTATGCATAACATACTATCTGTTGACAGTAATTCTTGGTGCTCTGCATTGTTTTCTATCCTAAGAGCTCCACCTTTAGGTGGGAGTCGTGCAAAAGTATGAATGACTCGTTGGAGTTGAGCGGACACAGCCGAGACTCCGCCCATGATCTTCAGAAACGTCATAGGTCCTTAGCGAGCATCGATCAAAGGATGATCCGTGTTGTGGCTGGTATTTGGCATCTTCATGAACCGTCAGGTTTTGGCAAATATTCGACTGTAATTTCGTCTGAAGAATTGTTACTCAAATTATTGTTTGAACCTGAATACAGACCCCCCTAGACTGTATTCTCTTCTAGCTATACAACCTATCACAAAAATATTCTCGTGCGGTTTGAAAATATCCGGGAAGGCGTCGAATATTGCTAGGGTTGGAGCTTGCTTTTATTACTGATAGACCAAGGATATTTGAGATTAGGGACAATAAGAACTGGAGGGATTCCAGAAGTTGATTGGCAATGCTACTACGAATGTAGGAAATGTCTCTACTGCAGTACTCCACAACGAGACGACCTCCACCTCTCCAAGACGCCGATTACGACCATGAAATCGTCCTTGAAGATCACACAAAACGCTCTACGCCGAGAGCTTCCCGAAGCAGGTCTGCTGGCGACCAGCAACTCTCACCAGCCTCGGATTCCTCCTCGAGACGACACAGCGATGTCCCGTTATACAAGCACCAGAGCCCATTGCATCTGCGAGAGGAGATGACACGCAGAAAATATGCAAAATATCAAGAACGAGGCTCTCAAAAGAATGGGGTATTGGAAGTAGAGAATCAGGAGGCTGGACAACCAAGTGATATCAATACAAAGGATGGCGAAGAAGAGAGAGGTCGCACGAGAGATAGCAACAAGAAGTCGAAGCTACCAAATGAGTCGGAGACGGCAATAGACGTTCTTTACGAAAACCAACGAGGAGGCTTCTTGTGTGGCATGCCTCTATTCTCTTCGAGAGCTCTGGGCAACCTAGATCCTGCACCTTGGACTAATATAGCCTTCAAAACCAGCGCAACGAATACCACGAATGCACAAGTTCCAGATCCTTCATGGGAGTGGACGTGGAAAGAATGGTCGGTAAATCACACAGATGAAGTCGATGCAGACGGTTGGGAATACTCATTCATGTTTTCTAAGAAATTCTCATGGCATGGACCGGGTTGGTGGAATTCCTTTGTCCGCCGACGAGCCTGGATCCGAAAAAGAGCAAAGAGAAATTCAGCGTATCAATTGGAAAACTCACATTTGATGAACCCGGATTATTTTACAATACATTCAGCGCGTGTTCGGAGCACCAGTCAGGCATCAAGATCAAGTGCCGGAGCGAGTGCTAAGAACCGATTTAGCACTGTTTCCCGAAGAGATGTGGAGGAAGACATCGACATTGAGGGTATTTCGGATATAGGGTCCTTGATGAAAGCTTTGCGACAAGCTCGCATCGATCGAGAGAAGACAGAAGCAGTAGAGAGCTTCATCAAGAACGGAGGGGATGATCTCTATTACCTGAGGGACCACATGCATGATATCATGCGAATGTTCATCTTCCAAGCCTCTCGAAGATCATTGCTCACTCATCTCCTCAATATTCTCACGTTGACCACGGACCAGTTGAAGGATGGTATCGACGAGGACGAGGATTCCAAACTTTCCAAGAAGAAACGAATAGACAATCTAGAAGCCGCGGTGAAGTGTGCAGATGAAGAGGTGAAAAAGTTGGAGTTTTGGAGCGATGTAAAGGATATTGCTGAGAAAGGCGTATCCAAGGGACCGGTCGATGAAGCTCATGGATGGGGCAATGAATTCGAGGGACTTGATAATAGCGGCCCTAAGGATGTGCTTTCAGATCCAAAGCTGCCTAACGAGGGAAATTGTAGCAATAACGAGGGTAATGGTTCTGCAGAGAAAGAAGGCGAGTCTGGGAAAGGGAAGGAAAAGGACTAGGTATAAATCAGCATCGAACATATGGAGTTTTCTTGGTTTGAAAAGCAGCATAGCGTTCGGTCCGGGAACTTCGAAACGTCCAAATTACATATATTTTTAATCATATCATGAATTAACTTCTCTGTATGATGTCCTAGCTCATTATGAGCCCGAATACGCCGCCAGACCTATTATTGACATTTAAGAAAGACATCAGGACATAATCAAACATAAGCCATCCAAGCTGCCCTAGCTGTCCGTTCAGACCATATCCGATCAATCACTGACCCGATATGACACCAAAGTATCAACCTTATGATTACTGGTGCTGAAACTCCTCAGCTGCACCTTCTCTCCATTCTTGATCTCCTTCGCATCTGAATCCCCCCATTCCATGGGGACCTCACTATCAGCATCCGCGTATACCAAAACATTGAATGTACAATCGCCTTCGAGAGTGGGGAGGAATGTAACAGAAGCGGTGATCTGCCGAAAGATGGATTGAATCTCGGACTGGATCTCGGCTTCGGTTTTCTCTGGAGCTGGAGCCGGTGAAGCATTACTGCCCTCTGTTAGCGCTCATCCAAAACGAGCAGATCAAGGTAGAAAACGTACTCGGGAACAGCGTTCTCCTTATCCATCGCCTTCTTTGAAGACTTCTTCGAGGAACTCTTGTTAAATATTTGCACATCGAATTGCCATCTCTCCACGTTCTCACCGGTATCTTTCGATGTAATCACGACCACTAGCTTGGTGATTTTTCCGCCGACCATCCATTTGTCGAGCTGGGACATGATCCTTTTAATGTAGGCTTTGACTTGGTCATCGGATGATACGAGCATGGTGAGGCCATATTTCTTTACGGCGGTGAAATCTTCTGCGGGGTAGACGCCTCGTTGGAATCTTTAGGTTATTAGTATCTGCGAATATATTCTTTGGCAGATGAAACTTACAGAATTGTGTTTATGGAATATTGAAACTGTGATCATTAGTTTTTCTGCGCTCGTTGGCTGAATGGTGGTAAACTCACGAATTCCGCAACAAGCTTCGATGATCCTTAAATGCTGTCAGTAATAGCCAAGAGACTCTAATGAGTGCCATACCTTTCAAGGAGAGCTTATGCACTTTTGATTTATCTTTTTCACGTTCGGCTGACATCTTGATTGCTTGCAGTAATTCTTAATGCTCTCTTGATTCAAGGTTGGGTATAATTTGTTGACATTCGGATCACGGTTCACACAGCAACTAGAATTTTCCGCCCTGTCAATGAGGCTGAACAATTTTCTGGCTTCAGCATAGCACCTTGAAATCCAACGCAGTCTTCATGCAGCGATGTCCATTGCAGCTCCTCCGGCTCCCTAGCAGCATCCGAAGTCACTATGCATCCCAATTTCTCCCCCAGACGCGCCAGTTTACGACGTCTATAGCATATCGAGCTCTAGCCTCGAAGACCCTCTCGGATCTCGAGCGGCGCATCCAAGCAATTCCAATCGAGAGGTTTAGGAATTTTTGTATTGTCGCACATGTTGACCATGGAAAGAGCACGCTATCAGATCGGCTGCTGGAGTTGACCGGAACGATTGAACCGGGGGGGAACAAGCAGATTTTAGACAAACTAGATGTGGAAAGGGAACGAGGAATCACTGTCAAGGCGCAGACCTGTAGTATGCTTTACAAGCATGAAGGGGAAGATTATCTGTTGCACTTGGTGGATACACCTGGCCATGTGGATTTCCGCGCTGAAGTATCGCGGTCTTATGCTTCATGCGGCGGTGCATTGCTGCTGGTAGATGCCAGTCAGGGGGTACAGGCGCAGACAGTTGCAAACTTCTACCTGGCATTTTCACAGGGTCTGGTATTGGTACCAGTAATCAACAAAGTTGACCTACCATCTGCGGATGCGCCTAGAGCTTTAGAACAGATGAAGCAGGCATTTGAGTTGGAGCCTGAGAATGCAGTTCTGGTTTCGGCGAAGACGGGTCTCAATGTCGAAGCAATATTACCAAATGCAATACGTCAAATTCCGCACCCTGTGGGAGACTACAAAAAACCTTTAAGGTTACTACTTGTGGATTCTTGGTATGACAATTACAAAGGCGTAATATTGCTTGTTCGCGTATTCGATGGGACAATTAAAGCTGGTGATCAAATCAGATCGTTTGCAACTGGACTGAAATACTTTGTGGGCGAAGTTGGAATAATGTTTCCAGATCAAACTCCTCAGAGTATTCTTCGGGCTGGGCAAGTCGGATATATCTACTTCAACCCTGGCATGAAGAAGAGTCAGGAAGCCTTAAGTGGTGACACTTTTACGACTGTGGGCTCGGAGAATATCGTTGAACCATATCCAGGTTTCGAAGAACCAAAATCAATGGTCTTTGTTTCAGCGTTTCCTGTGGATCAGAGTGATCATCAACATCTTGAGGATTCTATAAATCAGATCGTGTTAAATGATAGGAGTGTCACGCTTCAAAAAGAATCCTCGGAAGCACTTGGTGCAGGATGGAGAATGGGCTTTCTTGGAACCCTTCACTGTTCAGTGTTTGAAGATCGACTCCGACAAGAACATGGAGCGAGTCTTATTATCACACCACCATCTGTACCTTTTAAAGTTATCTGGAATGATGGATGTGAAGAAATCATACAGTCACCAACTCAATTTCCTGATGCCGATTCCCACATTCAAAAAATTGCAGAATTACAAGAACCATACGTCTCTGCCACCATTACCATGCCCGAAGAGTACTTGGGTAAGGTCATCGAGCTCTGCGAAGCCAATAGAGGAGAACAAGTAGCATTGGACTTCTTTACTTCTACTCAAGTAATTCTCAAATACGACCTTCCTCTCGCACAACTTGTGGATGACTTCTTTGGCAAATTAAAGGGCGCTACAAAAGGATATGCAAGTCTCGACTACGAAGATGCTGGCTTCCGACGAAGCAGCATCGTCAAGATGCAACTGTTAGTAAATAAAGAGCCCGTAGATGCCGTCGCTAGGGTAGTGCACAGCTCTCAAGTCGATCGAATTGGTCGACAATGGGTGGTGAAGTTTAAAGAGCACGTCGATAGGCAAATGTTCGAAGTTGTCATTCAAGCGGCAGTGGGAAGGCGTATTGTGGCAAGAGAAACCATTAAGCCTTTTAGGAAGGATGTACTTGCCAAGCTTCATGCGGCTGATGCTGGACGGAAGAGAAAGTTGCTGGATAAGCAGAAGGCAGGAAGGAAGAGACTGAAAGCTGTTGGGAATATTTCCATCGATCATAAGGCTTTTCAGAAGTTCTTGGCAAAGTAACTGTTTGATAACAGATGTATATCTTGTATCATATTGTATATACGCAGAATAGAAAGTTGTAAACATATTTTGACTCCACTTTTTGAACTCGCTGGTCCTCGAACATGGGTTCGTATTCAGCTTCGGCATGCTGTTCAATTACCTCTTCGACGTCCGACATGTTGAATAGTTGCAATGGGCTGATATAAGGGGAATATATTCCAATGATCTGTCGTTCCAAAGCTAATAGTGAGGAGATGGTTAGCTGGATGTGCTTGGTCTCAATGTCAAGATTTTAAAAGTCGAGGTAATATGAATTAGCATCAAGAGTGAATTAAGGCAAAATAAGGTAGTACTGCTACGCGTAACACCAGAAGCTCAAACCAAAAGCTGTATTTCTGTTAGTTTGAGGATATAATATCCAGTGCCTCGCTTAACCATTTTCACAACCCAAAAAAAATAAACAGATAAACCAAGATGATCTACCACTGAGCCACAAAAGCAAGGCCCAGGGTGGCAAAACTGTAGGAAGACAGAAACTAAACCAGGTGTGTAGGTTAAGTTTTTTATCCGTTCAAATATGTCGGGCGGTATGGCGCTACCCGGCGGGTAGGTGGCAGCCCAGGAAGAGGACCCGTGTACCTAAAGAGAGGAGTGGGCATGTTGGCGATGACCGAGAATGGTTTATTTAATATTATGTACCTGTTAGCTGGCTCGAAAGTCGCCGACTCTCCGCTTCCTTCAACATTCACTCGAGTAGCTGTACTCTATCTCCGGCATATGCACTGCCCTCTAACTTAGAAAATACTTTCTTGCAGCTCAAATTTCAACGCAAATGACATTTATTACACTAGAGCATTGAGTCTTGATGCCCTTAGTTGTGGTTCACCTATTTCAGATTGAGTTAAAGGCAATATCGTGAACAACAAGCTTAACAATTCATTTGTACAAGATTAGTTATTCAATACAAACGCCTTCCATATATACAGACGAAATACATACTTGGTATATCTCATAAATCATTACCGCCCAACCAGGCTTCCTAAACAAAGTAAACATATCCTTATCGAGCAACTAATCCCATGCGCCTATTTTCCTTCCATCTTTTGCCTAGTTGAACACTTTCTTTGCAGATGACCACAGGGAACTAAAAGCACCCTTTGGTCTCTCCTTCTCCTTCTCCTCTCTCTCTCTCCTATGGCTATGGCGATGGCGTCGCTCTCCTCGCTCGCGATCTCCACGATCACTGCGTTCAAGATCACCGCCACGATCACTACCACGTTCCCTCTCCTTCCCCTTCCCGCTGGATCCTTTACTAGATACCTTCTCTTCCAAAGCTCTATCCTCCTCTTCACGTCTCCGTCTCCTCTCCTCACGTCTAGCTTGTCTTTCCTCAGCTTCTTTCTCCTGTTGGCGTCTCGCCTGCTCAGCTACCTCTGCTCTAGCAATCTCCGTCTGTTTATCTGATTCTTTCCGTATTCTTCTCGCTTCCTTCTCCTCGGCTGTTCTATGACGTTCTCCGTCTTCTTTTGGAGTTCGGTGCGACCGTTGGCGATATGAATGTTGACGACTTGAATTGGATTTCTCGGGAAGCGCTGGTCGCTCACCATCCACTGAAAAACGAGGTCGTTCCATGATCGGTGGCTTGATCGTCTTCTCCTTGATATGTGGCTCACTGGTCACCATGAATGGGGTCTTTACCACGCTCTGTCCTTTCATATCAAGTAGCTTAGGTCGCTTCTCGCTACCATCTTTACTAGTCCCGGTCTCAATGGAACGTCCTGCACTGCTTCGTCTCCGTGTTGATATGCGTTTTGGGACTGCGGAGGGAGTGGCCTCGGGGGTATCAGCGGCAGGTTCATCGACAGCGGCACTTCCAGCCTCAGCTAGTTTTGCCGCTTTAGCAGCCTTTTTCTCCGACTTGCGCTTTTCGTGGGCAGCTTGCTCCTCTGGGGTACGGTCACTGCAGTGCTTCTTCCCGTGAGAACTTGAGCTACCAGCACTCACACCACTGTCGTGTCGGACTGGTTTCTGAGGTTTCGGTGGCGTCCCACTGAGAAATGACATTAAAGACTTTTCGCTCTTTTCACTCTTTTCACCCTCTCTGTGACTTCGACGACGGCGCCCGTCATCAGGTACCTCTTTGCTTGAGCTGTGATGGCTAGATCGTCGCCTATGTCCAGATGGACGACTTTTGCGCTTATCAGACTTTGGAGATTCCAGCGAGCCAGGCTCGTCACCAGCCTCTGGGAGTTCTTCAGGTTCCTCGACGAGTCCTCTATCAGCAACTGGTTCTTCAGACGGTCCTTTGTCGCTCAAGACCTCGGCAGCAACAGCTCCTGCAACTACAGCTGCAGCTACTCCTCCTGCAACCAATGCCTCGTCGGAAATACCTTCTTCATTTGGCTCTCCGCCTTTCTCTGCAGGCTCATCTTCGACCGCTTTCTCCTCCGGTGCAGCTTCATCTGATGGCGACTCAACTACTGGTTCCTCTTGAGGAGCAGGAGCATCCTCTTCAGCCTATACAACGATTAAATTTTTCTCTACGAAAAGAAATTATAAAGTAAAATTTACCTCAGGTTCGGCGGGTTCTTCTGCTGGCTCAGGAGCGGCTTCAGCTTCAACAACCTCCTCTACAGGCTCAGGAGCTGGCTCGTCCTAAGTTTATTGATTAGTATCGGATTCGTTTTTCAATAAGAAAATAATCTATCAAACTTACAGCAAGTGGGGCTTCTTCAGGAGCAGCCTCTTCAGGAGCAGCCTCTTCAGGAGCAGCCTCTTCAGGAGCAGCCTCTTCAGGAGCAGCCTCAGGTTCTGCAGGGGCGGCCTCCACAGGCGCTGCCTCAGCCTCTTCGGGAATAGGCTCGGTTTCTTCAGGAGCAGGTTCGGCTTCCTCGGGAATAGCCTCAGGAGCTGCCTCTTCGGGAGCATCTTCTTTAGGTGCTACTTCTTCAGGAGCCTCTTCAACCTCTTTAGAAACTTCCTCAACTTTTTCAGGGGTTGCTTCAGCCTCTTCAGGGGTAGGATTCTCAGGAGCAGCCTCCTCAGGGGGAGCATCTTCAGTAGCGACTACTTCAGCTGCTTCTTCCGGAGTTTCCTCAGGAACTGCATCTTCGGGAGCTGCATCTTCGGCTGCAGGTTCCTCAACTGCTGGTTCTTCAACGGCTGGTTCTTCAGCGGCTGGTTCTTCAACGGCTGGTTCTTCAGCGGCTGGTTCTTCGACAGCAGGTTCTTCAACGGCTAGTTCTTCGGCAGCAGGTTCTTCAACGGCAGGTTCTTCGGCAGCAGGTTCTTCAGCGGCAGGTTCTTCAGCGGCAGGTTCTTCAGCGGCAGGTTCTTCAGCGGCAGGTTCTTCTGGGGCAGCCTCTTCTGGGGTAGCCTCTTCTGGAGCTGGAGCAGGTTCTTCAGGTACTTCCTCTTCAGCAGCAGGTTCTTCAGTAGTGACTATTTCAGGGGTTACCTCCTCAGTTTCAATCTCTTTTGTAGCTTCTTCAGGTGCAGCCTCTACAGGAACCGCCTCTTCGGTTGCAGATTCCTCAACGGCAACTTCTTTAGCGGCCTCTTCAGGAGCTGCATCTTCGGCAGCAGCTTCTTCGACAGCAGCTTCTTCAACGGCTAGTTCTTCGGCGGCGGGTTCTTCGGCGGCAGGTTCTTCGGCGGCAGGTTCCTCGGCGGCAGGTTCCTCGGCGGCAGGTTCTTCAGCACCAACCTCTTCAGATTCAGCCTCTTCAATTGCTTCTTCTTCAGCAGCAGGTTCCTCAGCGGCAACTGCTTCAGGAGCTGCCTCCTCGGATTCAATTTCCTTAGTGGCTTCTTCAGGTACAGTCTCTTCCAGAGCTGCCTCCTCATGAGCTACTTCTTCCAATACTGACTCTTCAGCAGCAACCTCTTCAACGGCAGGCTCTTCGGCGGCAGGCTCTTCAGCAGCAGGCTCTTCAACTGAAGCTTCTTCAGGAGCGGGAGCCAATTCTTCTTCCTGGGTTTGATAATTAGTACTGATATCAAGCTCTCAAGGATACGAAAAAGCTTACCGCAGCTTCAACTTCCTCAGTAGCTGGGGCAGATTCTTCGGCCTTAGCAGCAGGCTCAGGCTCCTCCTCTTTGACCTCGTCCTCCTGTTGCTTGTCAGTAGTGAGATTAAAAAAAGCACGATTTGATGTTTGAACACGTACCACAAGCGGGGCTTCGTCAGCAGGTGCAGCCTCTCCATCTTCATTGTCAACTTCTTTACCCTCCTCTGGTACTGCTTCACTTTCTTCGAGAGCTTCATCTTCAGCTTCTTCAGCATCGCCTGATGCATCTTCCTCAACATCGGCCGAGGATTCTTGTGGCTCAGCCTCAACAAGTGGCTCACTCATTTTCTCCCCTTCCTCAGTTTCTTCCTCTTCTTTGCTTTCTTCAGAAGCTGGTTCGACAGGATCAGCCTCAGGAGTGGCATCGATAGCCTCAGGGGCCTCGTCAGCTTCAGCAACGACCTCATTGTCTGCTTCTTTCTCCCAATCATCTGCCACTTCATCTTCCTCCTCCTCCTCCTCCTCCTCCTCCTCCTCATCTTTCGCCTCTTCGGCAGGTGAATCGACAGGCTCAGACTTGGCGGGGACTTCTTCAGAGGTTGTTTCATTTTCAGTCGGGGTTTCAACTACGGGGCTTTCTCCGGATGATTCCGTAGCCTCGTCAGATTCCGCTTCTTTCTCTTCATCTATACTGGGTTCTTCCCCAGCAGCAGGTGAATCATCTTCAACAGTTGGAGCTTCGGTAGTCTCCTCCTCTGCTGAGGGCTCCGAGTCAATTTTCTTTTCTTCAGTATCTTCACTCTCGACTACTGCTGCCTCGGGGGTTGATTCCTCGGGTGTTGATTCCTCAGCGACATCGTCGCTTTCATCTGCAGGTTCTGATTCTTCTTCTTTTGATTCTTCGGCCTAAGTATTTGTCAGTGACACTTAGTCTTTTCTACAAAGGAGATCTCCTACTTCTGGCTCGGTACTCTCAGGTTTGACAGCAGGAGTATCGTCAACCTAAATAGATAAATTAGTACAAAATTTGCTATCAATTGTTGCAAATCATACAATTGGCTCTGGCGCAGCGTCTTCTTCAGCCTGGGGCTCTGAAGTCTCTTCTTCCTGAATTCAGTTTTAGTACTTATTTGCAACAAAACAGGTCAGGTTAGGCTCTGAACGTACGGCGGGTTCAAGCACTTTCTCAGCTTCTGCCGCTTCTTCGGTCTTCTCTTCGGCCTACAAAACCATCATTGTCAGCATACCCTTGAGATGTTTGAAAAGACTAGTTACAAATTTTTGACGAACCTCTGGAGCAGACTCTTCAGCAGCTGGTAGTTCTTCCTCTTTGGCTTCATGCTCATCAGGTTTCTCTTCTTCCGCCTATAAAAAATTAGATTTTATACTGATTAGAAATTATTGAGAGAAAACTTACAGCGGCAACAGGTGCTTCGGATTCTGTACTTTCGGATTCTTCTACGGCAGGTTCATCCTCCGCTGATTCGGGAGCTTTTTCTTCCTCGGATGCTTCAGGTTCTTCGACCGCCGATTCAGGAGCTTTTTCTTCTTCGGATGCTTCAGGCTCTGGTGCCACTTCAGGAGCTGCATCTTCACTCTCCTCTGCAGCCTATAGAAAAGTCAGCCCGAAACTCATTATATAGGCGCTATAATAGGATGTACCTCAGGCTCAGATGCCTTCGCATCCTCAGTTTCAGGTTCTTCCGTCTTTGACTTATTAGCCTTAGTATCTAAGAAGATATGTTTGACCTCGCTTACCGGCTCAGGCCCTTCTGGTTCTGCCGCAGGAGCCTCTGTCTTTTCTTCTTCAACCTAAATAGTGTTAGGTTATATTCATTACAAGAAGAGTAGTAGTTAAAGATTAGCTAACCTCAGCAGGAGGTTCAGGAGCCTTAGTCTCAATCTCCGCCTCAGCGACTTCTGTAGCGGCACTTTCAAGCTCCTCAGCAGCATGCTCTTCAGTCTAAAGTGGTATAGTTTCAGCTTAAATCCTCAAAGGTTTTGCGAACAAAGATACACTACTTACTTCCAGTTCAGTAGCCTCTGGCTCAGCGGCGGGGGTGTCTTCAGCAAGAGGCTCCTCATGAGCAGGCTCTTCGATAACAGGTGCTTCTTCAACAGCAGGCTCTTCGGTGGCAGACTCCTCGGGAGCAGCGACCTCCTCGGTAGCGGGCTCCTCTTCTGCAGCAGGTTCTTCACTGGCAGGGGCCTCTTCGGCAACAAGCTCTTCTTTTTTTTCTTCCTCAGCCTAATATTACAGTTAACTCAATACTAATCCTAAGAATGTAAGGTTACTTACAATTGGCTCAGCTTCCTCACTCTTGGCTTCCTCAACCTGTCAAATGTCAATTTTCATCATTCTTGTAAGTTTTTGACATTTAGATTAAAAAACGCTTACAGCTGGCTCGGGAGCATCTGGCTCTTCTGCAGATTCCTCTGGTGTAGTTTCTTCAGCCTAAGGAAAGTAAGAATGGTGCCAAAATATACAGCTGTTCGTATTGAAATCTTACCAGTGGTTCAAATGATTCAATTTCAGCAGCGGCAGGTTCTTCCGCCTTAACTTCATCAGCCTGTATTTTGTTAGCTATAGCGCTGCCATCTCACGACTTAGATAAGATTCGCAAATCAACTTACTACTGGCTCCTCTGCTGGAGATGATTCGGCTTCATTCTTGATTTCAGCAGCTGAAGACTCTTCGGCTGGAGCTTCTTCAGCTTGAGAAGGTTCTTCGACAACAGGAGCTTCCTCTGTAGTAGGGGCTTCTTCAGCGGCAGGCGTTTCCTCGGTAGCAGGTGTTTCTTTGGCAGCAGGTGTTTCTTCGGCGGCTGGTGTTTCTTCAGCGGCAGGTTTCTCGGTAGCAGGCGTTTCTTCGGCAGCAGGTGTTTCTTCGGCGGCTGGCGTTTCTTCAGCGGCAGGAGTCTCTTCCTCAGCAGCAGGTTCCTCAGCAGCAGGTTCCTCAGCAGCAGGAGCCTCAGCAGCAGGAGCCTCAGCAGCAGGAGCCTCAGCAGCAGGAGCCTCAGCAGCAGGAGCCTCAGCAGGAGTCTCTTCAACAGCAGGAGTCTCTTCAGCGGCAGGCGTTTCCTCAACGGCAGGCTCCTCAGCAGCAGGAGGCTCCTCAGCAGCAAGAGTCTCTTCAGCGGCAGGTGTTTCCTCAGCGGCAGGTTCTTCAGCAGCAGGAGCCTCCTTAGCAACAGGGGCCTCTTCAGGGGCAGGACTTTCCTCCGTTGCAGGAGCATCCACAGCAGCAGGTTCTTCTACAACAGGAGTCACCAACTCCTCAGGCTTAGGTTCCTCCGGTGCTTCGACGGCCTTTTCCTCCTCTGCCGGGGCCGGCGCCTCAGGTTCTACAGGCGCAGGCTCCTCGACGACCTCTGGATTTTCGTCCCCACTCTTCTCCACTTCATTTCCAGCCTCAACGGGTGGTGGACTCTCAGCGTCGGATGGTGGCGGCGTAGGTTCACTGGCTTCTGCTGCTATCGCCTCTTCCGACGGGGGAGAATTAGTTGTAGGTGTAGGAGGCGCTGCTATCGCCTTCTGTTGGTTTGCGCCCTTCCCTTTGCCTTTCCCTCCTTTCTGGTTTTGCTCCTTCCATTTATTCTTCCCCTTCCCCTTCTTGTTACTCTTTCCTGGTTTATTTTCTTCATCTTCTTCCTCTCCCTCTTCAGCTCCGGGATCAGCAGCAGGAGGAGGCTCCGGCTTTACTGTCTTTGCCTTCTTCTTGCTACTCTTCTTGCTGTTCTTTCCTGGTTTGACTTCTTTTTCTTCCTCCTCCTCAAAAGATTCGGGATCAGCAGTAGGAGTAGGTCCTGGCTCTTCTAACTGTGCTTTCTTCTTTTCTTGTTTGGCTGCCCTTTTCGCCTTCTTGCTTGTCTTCAACGCAGGTGCCCAATAATCTTCAGCAGGTTCGGCAGTCCCTTCCGCAAAGTGTACAGAGGCAGGACTTGTTGGCCGGTCTTTTTCTAGTGGATTTTCTTCATCTTGACCTCCATTTTCTATATGTTCGGTATCGTCTGCGTGTGATATTAGTTTCGAGAAATGGCTCATGTGACCTGAGCCATTGATTGGCTAACGACTAAGACTTATACATACCAACTACTTGTTGTTCTACCTCAGATTCTTCCCCATCACCCGGCCCCTTGCATGCCTCGAGAGGCTCCAGATCTTCGTCGGTAGCCGTGAATACCACGGGCTCGCCGTAATGGGCAGTCTGAAGTTCGAATTTAGTTGTCTGCACCACGAACGGGGTCGTTGTGACAGAGGATCGGTCGGACTGGACCAATTTCCTCTGTGGACAATATGAGACATTTTCCATACTGAGATGAGTATCTCCTCTTGAGATACAGAAGCAGAAAGAAGGGCCGGGGTGTCTTGCGGATGCTTCTTATCCTCTGCTCGCATGTTCAGGGACAACTAGGTCTCGGCAATATGCGGGTACCCGGTTTGGAGGGACGAGAGATTTTTCGTCAGCGACAACACCCAGAAAAAAATAGCCTGACGAGGGTTGGGAGAATTGGGCTGCTATATGCTTCTGGGTGTAGAAAAGAAAAGTGACAAGTGATTGTTTCACCCAAGCATCACACCACGCGCTGACTATAACATTATATCAGAGTTGCCAGTATGGGGAGGACTACATCCCATTGGCACAAAACAGAGCGAAGATCAACGAAAGAGCAGAAGAATCTCGACCCACGTCCGCGGGCAACACCCCACGATAGAATTACTCGACGAACAAGTGATCAATATCGTGCGCAATGCCCATTGGAGGGACGGGGCTGGACTGGCGCCACGTCGCTGAGGAGTGGTCCTTGGGTAAGAAGAAGCATCGCGATATCGCTTTTTCCAATGCGGCCCAACGCTGCAAGTGGGCACGCAAAGGGTTTAACGGGCTGCAGCAAGAGCTCGAATCTTGCTGGTCGTTGCATGCGCGGCGAGCTTTGTTGGATGGGTATAGGCCAGAATCTTCCTACTGGTTCCTGAATTGGGGGAGGGAACTGCCATGGCCTCCCGTTCCCGCAACCTCCATCCATGCGGCGTGCGACGTGTTCGCCGTTGCGTCCTTGTCATGGGCAGCGCAAGAAACAGAATTGGCCCTTGCCATTCGCCTGCGAAGGTGTGACGGTGGGCATGCAACGCAGAATGAATGCAGCAGATGAGCCACCGCGGTTGGGATTGGACTCGATGATGTGGTGGCACTCGCTCGTTCAACGCTCGAGTGTGTTGTCCGCTCCCAACCTCAGGGGTAAGCTTAGCGAGCCTCCTCCTCCCGAGCCACGCTTATGGGCCCGAATATCAATATAAATAGACGCCACCAGCCAGCTTCACAGAGTGAAAGCTGAAAGTCTTGGGCAATGTGTTCGCAGACCGAGTCATACCCTTCCAGCGCCAGCGTCAGCTCATGAAACATATCACAGCACTAACCCTTTCCGATGCTGGCGTCGACTGGCGGTGTGTCTCACGTGATACCCGTTGCAGAGCATGCATACCTACTAGAGCGATAAGATGGACCGGTGTCAAGCTGACGCTGTGGGCATCTACTGGAAGCCTGGATGCGGTCTAGCAGATCCACACCATCGGCTGAGGCTGCTTGGGGAAGAAACAGTGCACAGCAGCCCCTCAAATCCTGCCTGAGAATGTATATTGTGATTACGACAATGTATAACAGATCCTAAAACGCCGGCCGGGAATGTGCATCAGGAATCTTAAACGCGCAACGTGGAATTCCAAAGCCATAACCCCTCGTCATATGCAGGTCCCAAACACGCAGCATGTGTGTGCCTTGGTATATCTCAATCTTCTCAGAAAGCGGTGAACAGAATATCAACTATTACATGGCCATCTCCGCTTGAAGTTTCCGCAGTTCTTCTTCTTCGTCATCCTCCTCGATAGCCGTAGCTTTGCCTTTGACTGAAAATAATGTTAGATTGATTCATCCCGGCAGTGAACAGTAACTTACTCTCACCGTTTGCAGCAGCTGGTAACCTGTGTATCTCATCCGACACAGGTACGGTACCAGTCTTCAGCATCTTGTTATCGAGTTGCTCTTGCTCAAGCTCCGCCAACTCATCGTCCAACTCGGTCTCATCGATCGGCTCGCCAATAGGTGCACTCGTAATCGCTTGAGCAATTTCTTCTCCCAGGGCGTGTTGTTCTCGAAGTTTCTCCCTGGACCATAGTTAGCATTTCTATACACACCTGAACCGCGAGCATAATCATACATCGTTTCGTCCACTTTGTCGATGTTCAGTTTGCCATGAATTTGTGCCATCGCTTGACCAGCCTTTTCCATGGCTGCAAGAGTTTCCCTGTTGATGTTTGCTGCCTCGATGGAGTATATCTGTTGCTCGAGAGTTGCGATCTGCGCTGTAGTCTGTTCCAATGTATGTTCATGTTGTTTCTTTCGTCGAAGGGCGGCTTTCGCGGCTATTCAGAATATCAATATAATTTCAACTTTAGATATGCCTCTCAAAGGCGTAGATAGTGCTCATTCCTCAAGAATAGAGGCCGTGTTGGTGGGTTGCAGGGGCTACGAACCATTTTTATTTGTGCTCACACTCTTTCTGGCAATAGCATCCTGCTCGTCCATCTGGTTCTGTAAATGCCTCTCCCTCTTCTGCAGCATCTCAAGCTGTGATCGTAATCCCAGAATAGCATTCTTAGGCGTATCCTTCCGAGTCTGAGCATTCTGCCCCCCAAACCAACCCCAAACTCCGGACATCTTGTATGACTGGGTCGCTGATCACGTAGATTTCGAGGGAATAGGACCGCAGAGCCCCAAATGATACCAAATATCCGGACCTATCACTGAGATTCTAGTATGATAGTGTATTGGGAGTGTACGGCTTAAGAGTCGCTATCGCCGCCTCGGTATAGTGGGGCAACCTAGGGCGGGGACAAAGAGAGATTTGCAGGTCTTCGCAGGAAACCCAAGCAGAAGACTCTCTTTGGGTTCAGGAGGTCTCGAGTAGTGAATCGTTGAAAGTGACGCGGCAAGTAGAGCTCTTGCTGCCTATCAGATGTGAATGATCCAGATGTTGTTGTGCCTGACCGATGACGATTAGCTTGGGTCATCACGTGCCGCCTTGCGAACCCTGCCACCCTCACTTCATCTTGTCTCAAGAAGGCTCTTCAACGCTCATTCATAAATTTCATAATAGTTCTGCTCCGGCTCTTGAATGCAAGGCAGCGCTTTCGTTGTCTGCTCTACTTATGGCTGGCACTCAGAATGGACCAATTCCTACACAATTAACCCTTCTTTCTGACCTCTCGAAGTTTAAGCCAGCTACCAAAGTCCGCTTTCTGGGATGGTATAGTCTCTTTCTCTTTTCCATACCTCGTGTTGGTTCTATAGTCCGCAAAAAATACTGATGGTATACTTCCAAGTGTCATGGAATACCGTACCAGAACGGCAGACTTGATTCTAGAGCACGACTTCCCTCATGGAAACGCTTTGAAAGCCCATGTGGACATAACCCTATTGCTCAACTCGATAAAATCAAATGAAACGCGAGTGGGCGAGTGGGTGAATATTATGGGCTACATCAGTTCCGAGAGAGCCAACACAGCAGGCCACTCAACTTTTGACGAGGTTTATATCCAAGCAATTGTTTTATGGTCGGCCGGCCCACTCGATCTAAAAGGTTATGAAACGAGTCTCAGTCCCACAAGTGAGGATACTTGTACCACTTGATAGAGTTTATCTCATCGCTGGCGACAACATGCGTATACTAATCCGTTGAGTCTTTTGGTTTTCGAAACACTCATCAATCTATATCTTCCCTGACAAACGCACCTCATCTCCTCAATCTATACGGCGAAGTCCATACGGGGAGAATATCTGCCCGCAACAAAGATGATAAGGCCACCGCAATCTTCCCGATCAACTATGTTACTTCCTTTTACCCACTCGCGATCTCCAGAGACAGAACCAAGAACTTATCGATAAAGGAGCCTACCAGACATATGAACAGTCAGATGACTTGACATGGCAAAGTTCTTTCAGCCTCGAGCGGATGCAAGCCAGATAATGGAAAAGTTCCTCAAGAAATTCAGTCTCAATACCGTTCAAGAATAAGTCGTGTCTAATATGTACATGTTTTCGGCCTTCGTCCATTACCTCTCACCCATTTGTTCTTCACTTCGTATTGGTCTGGTCAAAATCATAGGTAGCATTCCGAATCAAAGCGTCTGCTATTGTCTCGCACTTTTTTGACTTTTCTTACACTAGTTAGCAATTCTTGATGTTAACATTTTGTGATGATTCTGACATCTTTGCAAAGTGGACAGACAACCTTGCGATGCCGGAGGATTTGTAAGCTGCTCCTCGTTTGCGATGTCTTAACTTCCAAATATGATAATACTAGAACAATGAGATGCAAAGATCTGGATGCATGATAGCAACAAGATTTCCCTATCTTCCTCTCAGAAACAACAAATTGAGGTGAGGTCAAAACGAGTTGTGATGTTATTGTTGCATTATGAATTGACTATCAGCGCTACATTATATCAAGCATAAGGCTGGCCAATTCGCAAGTCACCAAGCTGGACCAGGTAATTGTTTCTTCTATAACTTTCCTATCTCGTTTAATCTTATCTTTGTCGATTTGACTTGTTACTCTAAACACCATATTTCCATTCATAATGCTGTGATGCAATTCGGGAAACCAAAGTTCCATTCATTGTGAATGGGGCATAAATTGCATGTTGGCGCAACCTCTGAAGGCTTACCATCTCGACTTCCCTTCATATCGAGTCTCATTAGATCGTCGACGAGGACCTGATCCCCCACCTCTTTCGTCCGAATAATATGGACTTCTTGATTCGAAGTTTTTGGTACCTCTAGATACAACGATAGGTTGGTGAAGGGGTCGCTTGAGTTGTTTATCAGAATCCTTCTTCGACCTTGCAGCGGCCGCTTTCTCCCAGACTTCTTTCGACTTGAGACAAATATCATCTATCTGCTCCTGTTTTGCTGTCAATACTTGTAGGAAGTCTCAAGACCAGATGTAATCCAGCTCACATCACTTAGGCAAGGTCCAGGTGTTGTAATCAGGAAGCCATCTTCACCCTTTGGAAAGGTTAGTGAAATGATTAGCCCTGCTTACGCTGTGACAAACCTCTCTTGTGTATGGCCGAACCGTCGATTCAGGTCCGAGATAATACTGGATCTCCTGAGTGATGACCTTCTTGTTGATATCAAGATTCGGTATCCAGTACCGGTTTTTTTCGCTGTGGGACATTGCAACTCGTGAATGAAATGATCTTACAGCGACATGTGATTGTGGAGAAGAATGCAAGCCTAGAATGGTACCTGTCTTCAGCGGCTCTCTTCTCTAATCTGGAGAAGGTTCACTGCAATCTTTATACTAGCCGGAAACTGTACTTGGGGCCAAACGGCGACGGGAAACTTAACCATTCAAGCGATAGTGGCGCAAAAGCAGCCGATACTCACTCGGTCTTGAGACCTTTGCATGCAGGAGAAACGTGTTAGGTTTTTTGCCGCACAACTCCTCACCGAGCACTCCTGGATACGCCCTAGTGAGGCGGACGGGAGCGAACATTTCATTGGCCCTGAAGCGTAAACTCTTCACCGCAAGCCAGGAAGAACCAATCACGGCTTGACTATGATTCGGTTGAGTTTATATTCATGCGGTCCACAGATCCTCCCTCTCTGAGGCAGCATCATTGGAACAGGTAGAGAGCCACTGTCGGTACTAAGGTCGCATTAAGAGATTTGGAGGATTTATTGCAGATGAAGCAAGATTAGGAACAGACATCTCTTCCCAACAATTAAGGGTCTGGCGACTTCTGGATCGAGCGCTGCACATTGGTCCTCCGGATTGAACCTGAATGGAGGGTCAATCCAGATCCGCTGAGAAGCAATCCGTATGCCTCACTCACAGGCCGCTGACGATCTGAAGCTAAATGTGCAGAGACACCTCGCCGATCACCAAGCTAATTCCAACGTCTTCTGACAAGACCTCTTCAAGATGACCGGGAACAAGGTCTTGGTTCACGATTTCTGAGAAGCTCTATCTAGAGCTTTCAAGGCGATTTCAAGTCACACTGCTGATCTTATCTCAGGTTCAGGTATTTCAAGGCGGCCATGACGCGGCGGCGGCGGCGGCGAGCAGTAGAATCTACTACTACTTCAAATATCAAACGGATATCGACTTCCCGTCTCATCTTCTTTCCAGATCGACAATCACCTGCTTCATAGTTCTTGGGATTTGGAGCCGTTTCTAACAAGCACCAGTATCAGGGCACTCCTAGACACCTACCAGCTCGTAACTTTCCATCGCCTTGACACCATCCTCGCATCTCACCGTGAAGCTTCAGCGACCATCTTCACCACCGGCGGCTTTAGTCTCAAGCCTCATTATGTTCATGAGAACCAACCCCGCGTTATCTTACAGTACCACTGGCTCAATAACAATTTCCACACCCGAAATCTAAATCCCGTCCCCCGAGCAATGAAGCTATGGAGAAACAGAAAATCTCATTCCGGGCGATAGATTGCTCGGCCAAAGAGGATCCCAGCTAAGAAGATGCGCCGGTCGTTGAAGCAGGAAAATCCCTCCTTGAAGCTGGGAAAGACGGGAAAGAACTCGTGATCCTCCCAAGATGTTCATCCTCCCGACAGCACTACCAAGCGTTAACTTCCATGAGAATGCCCACAATCACCTGTCATTGCAGCGTTTTTTGAGCGCGGGGCGCGACGACAACGGGTCGAATTTGCACCTTTCTAGGATACCCTCGCTTTCAGCGATGGAAAAACAAACCATCTCCCGTTCAGCCGCAAAGAAGCTGGGCGCAAGGATTCAACAATAACTTACTAGAGCCCCAACCGAACTTGATATTGTGTTTCGAACACACTTCGGTAAACTCGGAATCAAGTAGCAAATAATTGTCTCCCTGAAGAGGGGATGGCAACACTTATTCCCGCGCTTACAAGGATTGCCCTATTTCTTTGACAAGACGTTGAGAACATCAAGGCTTTCTATCTCCTGATCATAAGATTTGAATACTTGATCGAAATGTTGCAAAGGAAGAGCGTCAGCGATCCTTCTCGGATCAAAGCATCCGCCCGAATCATTGTCTGCGTCCCTGGGCGAGGGATCTTCTCCCAATAACCACTGCGAAGAATTTGTTCACTACTTTACGGCTTACTACCAAATCACAGCCTGGATTGATGCGTCACAAACTACGAGATTAAACCCGATTCTGACAAGCCAAAGAAGGCATCATTCCGATAATGCACTTACCTTCCCTATATCGTCAGGTAATCTGTCATGGATCATTATTACAAATTAAGATGCCAGAGCACGATCTGGTTCGGGCACGCCTCCTCGTGGAATCCTTCTCAGGCCAGCGCTTCACGGAAGATTGGAACCGGAGCAATCCAGGAGATTAGAGCAGTGTAGAACACAGAAGCAGGGCGGTTGTCTTACCACTAATCGCCATGTACGGTAATGGCTTATTTTCATGTCGTGGAACGGTGGAGATTACTGTTAACTGATTGAGATGATCTACATATAATTTAGCATTTGGTGTGACAATGGTTCTTGCTCCGGTTTTGGGATCGAAAGATAGGAGGGGATGTATCTCTTTGGAGATGGGCGTCTTTTAAATCTCGTTCTTTTCAAGGATGTCCTGTCTGTGTTGCCTATATAATCTACATGTAGAGATCCTGCAAATCCGCTGTAGTTTTGGAGGGTTCCATTCTGGTTTAGAAAGTCTCACTTGATCACGCGTTCGCGAACATAGAAGTAAGAAACAAGAATTTACAATCAAACATATTTCTATCAGTACCTATATGTATGTACAAACTCTGGGAGCGAAGAAGTATCCTCCATAGAAGACAGATATGATCGTACTGCATCAATGTTCAACACGCAAGCTATGGCGACCATAACTGCCTTGAACGCCCATGAAGCTTGTACTAAATGCACCCAGCTATTCAATGCCCCAGAGATTTATATGCGCCAGTTCCGTATACGCCAGACGCTAAAGTCGTAAATGCATGTGATCGATCCATTCGTAACAAATGATTAGGTAACTCGTCAATCTTTCTCCATCAAGTCTTCAACTGAGGCGGCCCAGAAGTAGACATTCGCTTGAACTCTTGCATATCATCCGTATCATCATGAGGTCGTTTCTGCCCTGCAATCTGCCCATTCTCGTTTGCGGGTCCCTTCGCTGCGTTGGCTCCATCCACGGTGCTCGGTGTAGGTGCAGGAGATGCCGATGGGGCATTTGGTCGCGAAGGTGCATGAACCGGTCCCTCGGAATTGGTTCGTTTTTGGCTGGATGGTATCATTGGCGGTCTAGGCACAGGTGTTCCATTCTGACGATTTTGTCCTTGTGCATGGAATGATGGCCTCGCAACCGCTGGAACCGATCGCTCCTCACCACTGCTCCTTGCAGACTGTTGAAAGATGTGCGGTCTGTTGTGATTTGATACAGGCCGAGGTGCCTGCCCTTGATATGCTTCTGCAGTGGTGAGAAAAGGCTTTCCAGATGAAGCGCTCCCAGGTTCGATATTAGATCCAGGGATTTGGCTCAGTAAGTCTCTCAAAGCCTTCATGATTACTTCCTCCAAATTGTTACCAGGAACAGCGCTCTTTGTTGTAATCTTTAGAACCTGGTTGATCGCAGAATTCACTATGGCCTCTGCATTGGGTGTCTGTACTTTCATGCCCTCGATAATAGTTTTCCCGAATGATTGAGCAGCCTGCATTACAGTTTCTTGGACGGGGTCATTCGCTGGAGTACTTGATTTTGACAAGGCGTGCTGAGTTGGAGAAGTCTGATCTGTAGGAGCCTGATCTTGCGTACGTGGTTGGGCTTGAGCTTGAGCTGCAGAGGTTTCCACTTTCATTTGGGGTTGCGAGGACTGAGGCTGAGGTGGATGTGGAAGTGGGGATGCGTTCATTGTGAGGGGTGGTGTAACCACAGGCTGCTGTTCGGCCGATTGCAAAGATGAAGTTGGCTGCTGAGCTTGTGGCTGCTGCAGAAGTGGGGGTTGGGGAATAGATGGTTGTGATTGGGAATCAGATGGCTGTGGCTTAGGGTTCTCAGGCACAGCTAAAGGAACTGATGTCTCAATTTGGGGCCGCTGGTCCGTTAACGGCGCTGGGAGCATTGGTGCTTGCTCGGCTGGTTTGGGCGCATAAGGGGAACTGTATGACGTTTGGACGTTTGGCGCGGCCAATTGAGGAGGAATTTTTGCAGCAAAGTTCGAAGGCGGTCCTACCATATAAGAATTTGGAGGTACAGTACCATTCATAAGAGATGGCATCATTGGAGGATGTCCAGCCATGTGTGGATGCATCATATATTGAGGAAGCTGGTTAGGAGCCATACTAGGGGAGATCATATATCCTGGGGGCGGAGGTCCGTAAGGCATTATATGAGGATGTCCTGGGTATAGCGGTTGATGCTGCATCTGTCCATGGTGCTGGGGAGGAGGCGGTGTAATTCTTTTCTTCTTTTCCTTCTCGATTGATATGCCGTCCACAATACCCCATGTCCATCCCTTTCCATCTTTTTCAACCTTGCGGAATGAAGGATGTTGCGAGAGATTATGACGGACACTACTCTGCCAACCAAGTGTCTGAGTTTTGAGTTTGAAATAAGGATATCTCCTATAGATCGCCCTGTAGATATCCGGCAGGCCTAATTGCTGTGTTGGCGCATTTGAAAGAGCCTCGTGGATCAGAATAACATAGTTGGCTTGTGGCTTTGCAAGTTGCTCTGGAGTGAAATCCTCTTCTTTCATCACGGGTGATGGTGATCGAGGAGGTCGAGGAGGAATCTTCTCTTTCTTTGGCTTCCCACCATCCTCGCTACCAGAACCCGAACCTTTACCCTCCTTGAGTTCTTTCGGTTCCTTTGGCTTCCGCTTCGTATATTTTCGCTTCTCTCTTGGTGGCCCTTCTGGAGTTTCTGGAAGTGGATGCTTACGAGGCCGACCAACTTTATTCTTGGTAGGCGCAGCAGATTGTGCTTGTGGGAGAGTCTTTTCGGCATGCTTTGATTCTGCTTGAGAAGTCTTTCCCTTCTTCGCTAATTCCGCTAATCTCGCCTGTTCGTCCTTTTTGGCTTGCTTCTGCTCACGTTTTGACATAATGCCGTTTTTAGGCGGTCTGCCTGGACCCCGTCTCTTCTCGATTATTGGAGGAATTTGAGGCCGCTCTTGTTTGATAAGGCTCTGCGCTTCTTCTTCATCCTCTTCGCCAAGGTCAGAATTGTCTCGCATGCCAGGCTCTTCTTCCTCCATTTCTTGCTCATCCCCATCAAACTCGTTTTCTTCCATCTCATCATCACTATGTTGCCCGTCACCAATACTTCTGTTCTCCTCACCATTAGATTCTTCCTCGCTTGTGTCCCTAATGGCCCCTTCACGACGCTCATCCGTAAACTCTAGACTCATCTCCTTCCCACCTTCTGAATATCTATCAAGAATAGGTTCATCTTCGTAGTCTTCATGTTGCTCCGTAACCTTGGGGTCAAGTTGATTGGGTAACATGAATCTCACTGTGATACCACCAATCTGTAGTGAATGCCCACTTTCAAGTGATACAACGTCGTTGGGATGATACCACTGATCTTCAATAAAGCATCCGTTTCGACCAAGTATGATAGCCTCAAAGACACTCTTTTTGCTATTGTAAGCTATCTTTACATGTTCTCTCGAGATGCTCTTGTAAGCAGTAATAGGAGCGGTAGCTGGAGGGTGGATTGCAACCAGAGGGCAATCATACGGCGAGGGTCGAAATGTGGCGGGATTGACCGGCGCCGGTTCAGTATCTTTGCTCTGAAGTTGTTGTGGTTGGTACGTCTTCCATGTATTTATAGCTTGAGCAGCTGAATTGCGTCGGGAAGGTCGAGCAGAAGATGATCCATCGGATTTGGATTTCTTGCTTGCTCTGCCGGCTTTACGAAGCTTGCGCCGACGCGCTCGTTCCTCTGGATCAGAGTCGTCCCCATGTCTTAATATACCACCACTTTCACTGACAATAGACTTTGAGTATCGGCTCTCTTCATGCTTGATTCGTACTGGTGTCTTCCGTTCCAGAGCGTCTGCCTCCTCTTCTAGTCTTCTCTTCTCTGCTCGCATAGCAGCACGCCATGCAGCGATGTCGCGACCCAGAATCACCGAGTAAGTATTCATGTAGAAGTGGCCGTCCTCAAAGATTAGTTTCGCGTACGCGGAGATTCGAGTCTCTTCTTGTTCTTCTAGATATGGCGACGAACCTAAGTACGGGTTGTTGTCCAGAGGACCGTCCATGGCCATTGGCATTGTGAGCATCCCTGGCACTGTGTTTGGAGGATAGTATCCCATGCCGTTCATTGATGGTTGAAACATGTTCATCTGTGCCATCGGGTTCGCAAACGCTGCAAGCATCTCTAAATTCATGCCACCCGACATCAGATTGAATCCTTCCCCAAGACTTATATCCGACTGAGACGAGGCTGGCTGACCCGATCCAGCGGGAAGTTGGTGGTGACTTCCGCCTTGCCCTTCCGAACTCTCTCCTGACAAAACTTCATCCTCCATAGACATCTGCTGTTCCGTTTGGGTGGAAGGACCATGTGCCCCAGTGGTAATCGCATCCTCGGCCTGCGCGACAGCGGTGTGTTGGGCATTCGAGGTTGGCGAATCGTCAATTGCCATCGCGTCGCCAGGGTTGGCTTGGACAGCCGACGGTGAAGTCATCGCTGTCACTTCTGATAGATAGAGACAGCTCGTTCACCGGTGGCAGACTGGACGAATCTTCAGAGGCGTTGCAGGTGATTCTTGGAGCTGTCTCTTTCGCGACGATAGCTGAATCTTTTTGGGGGTTCAGGTTCCAGACGGCGACCGGCATTTGCTCGCCTATTAGCGCCCCGTAGCCTTCTGCTGGGGATCAATTGTCCAGCGTGATAAAGATACAGTAGGTAAGAATGAATAAGATCTCGAGGAGATTCCAAAAAAGAGTTGATAGATGAGAAATAAAGAGACTGGGAGCCTACGCTTAGCTTCCCAAGATTTATTGTTTAATCGTCATCGCTCGGTGTTGTTGTTTTCTAAAAGAGTTCCACTAAAACTCGGCACGTGACCAAGACTGGCGGGGTGTGATAAATTTTCAGCCATGACTCCGTCTTTATTTTGACATCTCCTTGCTCTCCTACACGATGATTCCCATGCAAATTCATATATTCCTAGTCCACAGGCACGATTCATTTGGTTGGCCCATTCTTTCCTCTACTACGCCCTTTTCAGTCAGGCCTGTCTTTGGACAGAGTTGGCCGCGAAATAAGTGTCGTTTCTTTATGTGCCTTTGCTCCTTTGCTCCTTTACCGAAAGACATTCGCTCATAGTTGGCTTGACTAAGTCGCTGGTCCCCTTAGTCTCATTCTTAGAGCTGAAAACTCGGCTTTCCATTCAAGTTCTATGTCATGCTCGTCACTATCATAGCTCCAAAGGCTTAGGGTTCACACCACTCCCGGAAATTATCTTCCTCACTCATTTTCTTACAACCCACGCAACATGCCTGGCTATTCTTGATCCGTTTCTCAGAGTTTCATTGAAGGTGATATAGGCCAGAGCTACCTTGTCATTGAAATGTTATTGGTAAGAGACGTTCAACCTTCATGAAAATCGCTAATCTCCCACAGGAACAATGCTCGACTTCCGGGTGAGCCAGTGTTGACGTTGTTGTCGAGAAGTGGCCCAGTGATTTATTTGTTTCATCGACTTGAGCTCCGGTTGTGTGGGCCGCAAATTTTCTGATTCAGACAACGTTTCCTTTTTTCGTTACAGCTAATCTATTGATCTAGCCCGTTATTCTTTGGGTTCTGTGCAAAAGAAAGAGACAGCAAGTATATCACTTCCCAAAATCTACAGACATCAACTAATGGTTTAATAGATGCTTGGAGCGCCCCTGGATTGCCTCGGAACTCAACAATGCTATATCAGTCTGATACTAGCATGGACAGAGACGAGGTCGCCTGAATGGAAGTGGAGAACCTTCGTGCTATGAAATTGAGGCAACAAAACGCAATGAACATAAACAAGTAAGTTTGAATCACTGGAGTTGGAATTTGTATGAATATTTCTTTACGAAACGCAATGGCTTTTTAAACACCTGTAACATTTTTTCCCTCTGTTGGTCTAGCTCTATGATCATCAACGAATGTTTCCACCTAACCTGTAAAGATCTCAAATCTTTGAGGCCTAGAACCTAGTTGTACTTGCAATCGTGTATTTATGTTCCAGTCTTTGTAATTCTACGTTGTGTTCCTGTCTATTTGCAAGTACCTGCTCCGAATCACTAACCAGCAGATATCGCTCGCGCCCACTTTATGTCCAGTATCAGGCTCGACTATGTCTTATCGAGACAACATATACAGTATTGCCTTTTGCTTTAATTGCCATTACTATGAACTGCTTGTTCTGCTGCCATCCTTGTTTGATTCCCCGCGCGTTATGATCAGTGTTTCCTGTACCTGTACAGCGCTTCGCAACCATTGTATATCGTTGATGCTGGGGTGTCTTGGCTTTATGTTAACGCTCTGTAACTGTTTGCTCGCTATTTCTTGTTGCATCGAGGTACTGCCGTCGTCCTATCTTCTCTTACGTTCGTTGAGAACAGGAACTCACCAGTCCTTCGAGCTTATTTTTCTGCCTTCCTTCATGGTTAAGCTCTCTGCAATTTCATCGTCGCACATGCTTTCTGTTCCTCAAGAATAGGAACTCGCCGATGTGTTGAATCGCGACTTCTTTGTTATTGATTTCCATCGGGTATTCCAGCGAATGCGATAAAAGAAATCTTCGTCAATGAGAGTGTCAGAAATCGGTTGCTGCGATATTTAATTCATTGCTGTCTGCTTCCACACCGGCGCATCAAGGCTTTCCTGCACATGGTGCATCTTCTCCCTATTATCTCATCAGCGTTTTCATGCTTATGCGGTAGCAATGACGACAAGCGAAGCAGCAGTACCCACCGCAGTGGATCCAAAGGGGGCAGCCTCAGGGAGTACTAGCTTACGCAATCATTGAACCCACCCAGTAACCGCCTATACAAGCCCATTTAAGCGGAAAAGCTTTCAAGAAAAAGTCTGGCTCACTGGGTTAGCGGAAACACCTACAGATGCAACATTGCTCCCCGGACCCCTCAATAGGGTCGAACAACCGACGGGCAGCTGAATCAAAACCTGGCTTGTGTACATGCAGGTAAATAAATGCCTACCGGACTCTTAAAAAGAGTCGAACAACCGACGGCAGGCCTAAAACTGTGAGAACATCACGGTGAAAGCCCATCTGCAAGTAACACCCAACTTCATATTTTTTGAGATTTTTTTGGATCTCAATTCTAGTTAGAAGACGCCTCCGATGCAAGCGCGTTGAATATTTTTCATCCTCCCTCGTTAAGAAAGGAATCCATACAACATTACGATATCTTTTGATTTGATTTTCAATTCTTTTTCTGGATAAGCGAAGCGAGGCTTAACACCAAGCTTCTCATGAGGTGGGCCAAGATTAAGAACAGAGAATCGACAAGACAGCTGAAACATTCAAAGTTCTCCTCGACTTAGTGAAGGAGTGTCAAGTCACGCAAGGACTCATTTTGTCAAGTTTTAAAAGATGCGATTTATGCTTTGGTTATACGATATCGATGTGAATTATGGTGAGCATCATTCACGATTGTATCGTCACGTCAAAACCTTTGTCATCACGGTCCCAGGTGTCTATATCACTCTTTGAATGCCTTTTACCTTGCCCTTGGTCGCAATATCTTTTAGTTATGGATTTTTGCTTCTTTTTTCGCGAGAAGCCTAAGTCTCGAGAAGCGAGGAAAGTGGATGCTCTCCTCACTATCTCCTAAAGCCGCACCTCACGAAAGTTGTGCACTGTCTCATATAAAGCAGAATAAGCGATTATGTTTCCCACAAAAAGCGAAGGCTGGCTGGCTCAGTCAGAGAGCGCAACAAAGAGTTATGCCCACCGGGCCCTGAAAAAGGGTCGAACAACCGGCGATGGGCCTGGTACTGTGAGAAAATACCCTCACTACCAGAACACTCTGGAGGAAGATGGAAAACCATTTTTGGGGGGGAGATGCTTTGTTGGAATTATTTTTTGGTGTTTTTTTGGAGATTTTTTTGGGGGAGGTTTTTTTTGGCTGCTTGATTTCCAGGAGATCAAATTCTGTGTTTGGTCCTTGAAAGATTTTTTTATACTGTACGCGCTCAATTCAATTGAGTGAGCGTACTCCTAGATAGCACTAGCAGTAAGTCTTTCATATTGGTAATCTTGAAATTCATCCTGAACTCTCATCTGCTCTTTTTTCTCTCTCCCAGAAGCGAGCTGGCACATGCTCTGCTCCACCATCCTCATCGGTTCAGGCACGTCATCTCAAAGCATTGCCTCAGCAATCGTCACCCACCGCCAATCCATCCTCTATATAAGCCAGTTTAAGCGGTTTTGTTCTCAGAAAAAGTACTCTGCCTCACTGGTAGAGCGCATGCAACAAAAATCCTTCCCGGGCCCTGCAAAAGGGTCGAACAACCGGCGGGGGGGGAGCAACCTCAATGTGGCCCTGTCGAGAAACTACCTCTCGCAGGCAGAGAGGGGAGGCTCTCTCATGCGACATTTATGTTTTGGTTCAATCTTCTTGGATTGGAGAATGACGGGAGATGGTTGTTTCTGTTCTATGGGCGTTTTTTTTATTCTTCGGGGGCTGAAAATGGTGAAGCGAGAGAAGTGAGAGAAGCGAGAGGTAGTGGAGAGGGAGTCGATATTCTTGTGCCTCGCAGAAGATTTTTACGCGTATAAATATCTATTTAATTTTCTCGAGTCATAGGAGATCATTCTGGTGATGTATGAAGATTTTTGCACCAAGCTGTAGAGGAATTAAGAGGTGGTATTGATTTACGGAAGGATTTAGGTCGCCTGGTCGGAGAAGGCTGTCTCAAAAACAGTAGGTATGTTTGTTCCTCCTAATACATCTAATCGGATGAAATTCAAAGCCTTCTCTTTTTGCATGTGGAGCATTCATTCATCCCAATCGCATCTTTCACTGAATCATTATTCATAATCTCTCAGTTGGCTCTTCGTTCTTTCCTCGTCCGCTAACCGGGGATTCGTTCCGGTTGGCATACCTCACATTCTTGAATCACAACCCTCTCTCTGTACTAGAAAATATTTCCGCAGGTCCTGGCAGATTGAAGAATGCTCCAAGGTGTAATTGCTGAAGGAGCGCCATCACCGTCAACCGACAACTCATGCATTCTTGAACGACAGGTGTCCGCTCGGGTTTGCATACTGCGGAATTTTGCAAGAAGGCGATTAGGGAAGAAAACACGTCGGAAAGAAGATGGGACGATGGGTTTGGACAACTTCAAGCTCGGATTGTCTAACTCTAAGTCTACAATCTTTTCTAGATCTACGCGATTGCTCGAATGATTCTTATGCCCCAACGCCAGCAAGTCTTCCGCCCAAGGATCTAAAATACTTCAAAACGCACGACTATACAACCAAAAGAAATTCTACGGAGCGGGTGTATTGGGCGCCAACAGCCATCTATTCTCCCGCTCCGCTTCCCTCTCTGCCTCTTCGTCGCCCTCTAGCCAGATCTCATGCCCGTCTCCTTCACGAACCCAATTACTCGAAATCACACTACCAATCGCACAAGCAGAGAGTCCCCAGAACGTTGCCCCTACAATACCATTCTTCAATCCTACGCCATAGAGCCAGCCTCCGATTGCGGGACCGAGAGTTCTTGCTGCACTGGATGCAGTTTGGCCGATACCGTGAATCGTACCAAGGACTGAAGGATGGGGACTACAGTTGTTGATAAGGATGGTCGTTGCTGGAGAAGCGAAAGTCCGTCCGATGACTTGGACAAAGAGGAGGGCTGTGAGGGCTGCCCAGATGGCTCGTCCGGTTTTCTGGCTAGGTGCTGGAGTTGTTGAAGGGATCAGAGAGAGATAAGGAACCACGAGATACACAAGAGGGAAGCAATACAAGAATATTCTCCACGATCGAACAGTGCCGAGACGCTCGTTGACAAATGGATAAAGGAAAAGCTGCATGGTGATACCAATCGAACCCAAGATAGCCATAGCAAAACCGACAGAGCGAGGCGGTAAGCCGATACCTCCAGTGAAGATGAAGGGGGGGTGTGGGTGGTAGTCTGGTGGTGCTGTTTCTGAGTTGTAAACCGGTGTTGAAAGAAAAGAATACCAAATATTGTTGAAAGTGCTCATAGAGAATGCCATGAGGGCGTGGCAGAATAATGTACAGAGGACATTATAAGTGAATATTCTCCGGAATGGCAGTTTAGACGTATATCGAGGCAAGACCATTTTCCGTGGTTTCGGGGCCGAGTATTCCACAACTTGACCATTGTGGAGATCAGAGGGGATTGATGAATAGCTCCCTCCTTCTGAACTCTTTCTGCTGAAGATGGAAGATAGCTTTCTGCGGAAGTTGACGCCCATGTCTTCTTCGTCGGCGTATTGTTCATGTGTCTGCAATGTTAGAATAGGTTCAAAACACTCCTTTGACCGATTAACTCACTTCTTCTAAACCGAAAAATACCGCACAAGCAGCAGAAGCGAGGAAAAACGCACTGATCAAGTTTGGCATAGCGTACGGATATTTCTCTAAAAATGCTATCCCACCAAAAAGACTTGGATAGTTGGCTGCAGGATCTGCAGTAAGACCTCCAAGCATGGGTCCGATGACAATTCCAATATTTGCCATCATGGGAAGAAGGAGGAAAGCTCGGGATTGATACCTGACCACGATTAGCACTTTCTATCACGAAGCTTGTAAAACCTACTTCTTTTCTCTAACAATTTCACTGATCATGGTTCTCATAACCCCAACATTACCATTGAGTGCGCCACCGAGCATACGGAAAGCCACGGCCTGATAGAAGTTTCTTGAGAGACCGAATCCGATACAAGAAACCATAGTCCCGGAAAGGCCGATTAAAATGACTCTTTTCCGTCCTCCGTGATCAGAAAAACGTCCCTGAGATAATTAGTTGGATTCTTAATCTTGAATGGAAACATACCCAAAGCATAGCGGTGCAAAGTTGAGCGGCAGCAAAACACCCTTGCATAAAGCCTGCTTGTGAAGCAATCGTGGCATCAGGGAGAGTTTTGTCAAAAGATTTTAACTGGTAAAATAAATATGACTGGATTGGTTAGCATTTGCCAGAAAACCCATGAGAAATTCGTCATAGTGGCAAAGAGAGCTACAGCATGGCTTGCTGAGAAGCGTTGCTTGCGTTTTATCGTAAGAGAGTTGGCTTACTCGTAACGACGTCTGGACAAGAGGTTCTGAAAGTCTTGCAACGGTCAAAATCGCCAGCTGACTTTTCCTAGGAAGACTCGACCAGGTGACCGGTTCTTCTTTCTTTTTCATGGTTGCTGGTTCAATTTGCAGGGGGTCTTCATCTTCCTCGATAAACGACTTCCTCCTCGTTCTGTCGAAACGAGGTTCATGGCTTTTATTGCCGCGATAATCGGTACCGTGGGGCGATATATCATCAGAACTGCTACTCTCGGTATCGGAATTTGAGATGGTCCCATAATTGCTCCTTTGTGACTTTGGTGAAGACATCTGAATTGCCCTTTTCCTTCCCTTTCCCAGCCCAAATACGGGATAAGTTATATAGACACCTAAGCAAAATGAGTGTGAGTGTCAGGTGCGAGAGTGTGATCCCTACCAGTACGTGATTGTATTCCGTATATGATTGAACGAAAATATTGAGATGAGGTGAGGTTGAAGTTGACTCCCGCTCGCAGCAAAGAAAGTCAATGGCGTAGGATATTGGTGGCGCGGGCCTAAGGTTTAGCGAGCAAGCCCTTGTCCGAGCCCCTGGGACACGGCATCCAACTCCTTGAGAGGATCTTTCTATGTTCTACTCTCTTCACCTCGACATTAACCGTTCCAAAGCCTATTCACCTCCACAGGATTAACTTCACACGCGTCCATCAATTGGGAACAGCCGGCTTCGCAGCGACTTCTCGATGCTTTAATATATCCTGTATCATTGAGGAATCGGCTATGTCGGCTGGCTGATAAGAGACTTTGGCCCCCTTTGAACACAGCCTCAGGAAAAGGCCAGGACTCTTCAGCTCTCACGACTCACACCTGCGGGTGGCCACGGCCCAGAGGTCAGAAGTTAGCAGAATTGTTGGCTTGACTCTCTATCCACCTTGCTCGCCGACAATCATGACAACATCTTGGGCGATGCTTTGCTGCCGAGTCGCCCAGAGAGCTTGCGACATACCCTCTTGTGACGCGGGCATGCCAGGCTGTGGCTCTCATCACGAGTGTACACTGCTCGGAACTTTCGCGCCTTTCCTTCAAGCACTCTTCCATCTCGAGAAGATGAACACTCTGCGTTGTTGCGAGACGAGCGATTTTGTGGCTTCGTTAAGCATTGTCGGAGCACCAAATCCTTGACGCTGGCTCATTTGGTGGCGTGATGTGTCAGCCGCCTTCGCCAGCCATGATTTCTGCTCAGCCGTGATATTAAAGGATCGCGGAAATCTTCTTCGCTTCTCTTCTCTCTTCGCCCAGATGCTGAAAATGCGTGCCCGGTATTGCTTCAAGGATTCCTTCTCAACGCAGCCCTCGAGTGACTGAATCCGAACAACCAAGCCATCGAAACTCTTCGTACCCTTGAAGCTGAGGAAACAAGAGCTGGTTTGGTTAGAGGCGAAGATACTTAAAAATGTCAGACGAGTTTTACTTCAGTTACATTACCTTGTATTGTTATCAATTTCCTCCACTTGAACTTGGCTATTTCAGGCCACTGTCTTTTGCTATCCAAAGCCACGGCACTTCCATTAAATTAAGATGAGTTTCAAGAAGCTTGAAGGAGGACGAGAAAGATTGCATAGGAAGATTTTTCGCTTCGGAATTATATTTCCTGGAGGGAGAGCTAATTCTTTCAACTTTTCTTGCCAGGTCAGAGATTGACACATCAATTCAAGTTGGCTTATCATTCATACTAGTTGACAGTCGAAAGACTTGGACATTTCAACGAGCGAAATTTGTCGCGTGGTGGAACGTTCAGGATCCGAATGTCGACTCCACTAATGCACTTCACACTCTCGGATTTGACAGCCTCACTATGATGAGACCCACTGATCAGACACATATCCGCATCATGTATTGCTAGAACATGAGTCAAGAAAGAGTCTAACGATGTCCGCGAATCCTTTACAATCTTGTGTACGGTAATTTGGTGCGATCTGTGTCAGCAGATGCATTTTATGAAGCTATTTGCACTTTAATGGCGCGTAACCAGGCTGAATGACCAAAGCAGGGCTTTCGATATCTGCCATCAGGATGATGAAGAGCGCGGCTGGTTTGTTATGCCCTATGGGATTTGTCCGGCGTGTCGTCCGTGGATGGATCTTCTGCAGCTGCAAGCCATTTGATATAGCTTTAAACCCGAACCCCACAAATTCCAATGTTGCCAGCACGCATTCCTATGCAGTTATTCATCCTCAAGGAGGGGTAAATGCGCTGCTGGCATTCTCTAGCTCCTGAAGCTGGAGTGCTTGACATGAATCCGGAGAGTGTGCCGCTTCCTTCCTTAGGCGATCCTGAAACCACAACTACGTGGAATCCATTGTATGGGAGGATACAAGGAATTGATGTCGTGTCAAGGAGGACTGAGTTTGAGAGAAAGCAGAGCTCTCCAAGAGTGGGGATGAGATATCATGTTGGTGGCAAGCATGTGAGCTTCAGCCAGCTTGAGGTCTAACAACATGGGAATTCATTTCTCCGCAGATGCGAAGCTAGGCAGAGAAGCAAGGCAAGCCGAAAAGCTCAGAGGCTGGCAGAATAGGTAATCAATACTTCTCTACGAATTACATAGCCAAGGTGGAAGCATGCCGACACGTGACATGGCCAGGCCAACTTCACCGCTCATTGCCAACCTCGATTTTTTTCTTCGGATTCGACAATCCGCAATCTAGAGGGGCACAGCTCGACCTCTCAAACAACGCGTAGGAAGTCTGGCACGCGTCGGCCCGTTGGCTGGTAGATTCGTTGTCACCAGAGAGGTCCTGCAAACTCCACACCGCCAGCTTTCTTACTGCAACTTGCAGCTCGCCCCTCCGAACAGTCCACAAAGCAGCTATGACTCGGTGCATGAAGATGCAGGTATATCGAAAGGATAAATCTGTGGGTTGCAATCGGGTGGCTAGATTATGCACAAGAACTGGCAAGCTGCAGCTCTGGAAAGTACTTACTGTTTTGAGAGAAAGTTATCCTCACCGTCTTGTTGACATTATCATAAATTCTGCCGTGCTCCCATTTTATTTTTTGGTCTTGTTCATACAGCTCGTTTGTACTCCATCTCGCATCTTAAAAGGAATTGAAATTGGATTCATAGAAGAGCTTTCTAAACTTTCCTCAAAATGGCTGCTGTTCTTGCTCCCCTTCAAAATCTTTCCCTTGACAATGGCATCATGGCACCCTCTCCTCTCTCCCCAAACTCTTCCCGTCATGGTCGCCGAAGCAGTGTAGCCAAAATCAACAAGACCAGAGGTCGTGGATACAGCATTGTTGACGAGCGAGATTCCATGATCTCCAAGGCCCTGACATGGGTGCTCAAACGCACTGTTGATGAAAGCGAGGAGCAAGAAGATGGTGAAGACAAGCTCATCGCCGATTCTCAGGGCTGGGTCCTCTGCTCTGAAGTCGTAAGTTCTTCATTAAACAAATTCCTGCCACCAAAAATCTAACAAGTATCAGCTCTCCCGCCCCCAACTCTCCAGCCTCCAAGTCAGCTTCCCAGAAATCCAATCCCTCGTTGCCTCCCCCTCATCCAAATCCAAATTCGGCCTCAAGCTCAAGACGCCAACTGAGACGGAAACCGAAGACGCCTCCTCCTATATCATCCGCATCAACCCCCCCAGCGCCCCTCAGACAGCCTCCGCCACCCCCGCCAAACTCACCCCCATAACTAGCACGACCGAAGACCTTCCCTCCCTCATCGCCTATGAAACCTCCTACCCCAACTACCCACTCATCCTAGCCTCGGGCGGCATCAAACGCGCCGGAGGACAAGCCCACCTCTCTTTCGCCCCAACCGAGACCACCACCCCATCCACCTCCGCCGACGTGAGCATCTTCATCGACCTACGGGCAACCATGGAAGCGAACCCCAAGATGCAATGGCAACGCAGCGAGAGCGGAGTCATCGTCACCGAGGGCGACAAGAACGGTGGACTGTCCAAGGCCTTCTGGAAGAAGGTTGTCGCCAGACGCGCTGATATCGGGGTTTTGTACGAGGACGGCGAGGTGAGAAAGGAGGTCCCGGTTGGATTGAGAGGAAAGGGCACAAAGCCGAAGAAGGGCGGCAAGGGGAGGGGAAAGGGAACCAAGGAACTCAAGGGCAGGAGCGAGGATGAGGAGACAAACAGTGACTAGATAGATTAGATAGATAGTTAAGATATAGGTATTACTACTGTTTTTCTTTCATTTGTACAAGATTTGGGCGGATTGATATGAACCGGTTGGGAGGAAAGGATTGGTTTGGGATGGGAGGTCGATGGGAGAGGATCTTTGGTTTGAGCAATACCCTGCACTGTTCCGAAGCGACAAAAAGCGTACTTTACAGATAGTAGCATAGCGTCATAGATTTCTAAATGTATTGAGAGCATTTCTGCAACCTTATCGCCAAACGCCAATTCCTGGGTATCATCCGTCTATCTTGTCCGGGCTCATAGTTCGTCATCGCCTTCATCGTCTTCGGTCTCCTCGTCCGCTGTCGCCATTTGTACATCATTAGCAGCAACCTCGCTAGCACTGCTACCACCGCTAATATCGTCCATGCTTCTATCATACACCCTTCTATCATCTTCATCAGCAAGAATGTCCTCATCCTCCTCTTCAACTTCCATTCCAGCCAGCTTCTCCTTCCTCTTCAGATAAAACCGCTCAAGACAATCTCTCCTCTGCGTCTGCGTCCACCCCTCTACAACCAATGCAAATTGCTCCACGGTCTCAAAACCAAACATCTGCGCCATGCTGCAGAATTGTCTAATCATGATATTTTCTGGGGGGTGAAAAGTATATTGCACATTTCCGGTCTCGGCAAAGAGTCGCTCTTCGCCGTGCTCAATATCATTTCCTGTCTCCTCCGCTCGACGACTGAGCTCTGCTTCTACTCGAGATGAGCCAATGACTTCGGAGTTTTCGTGTGTATATTCTACACCTGCTGAGGCGAGGATGGCTTGAATTGCATCCGTTTTGGGTCTTGATTCCGGCTTTTTCTGCTTTTTGGAATCAGGATCTTCTGTCAGAAGAGCTGCTAGTTGAGACATAGCGCCATCACCGTCATCGTCGTCGACTTTCAATGGATTATCCTCATCATTTGCAGCATCGTCGATGTCGAAATCTAGAATATCGACCCCTCGTTTTGCTTCTGCGACATTGGTCTTGTTCACAATATCACGTAGGACAATATTATCAGCATCGAAAGAAAGGAGATTTGCAAGTCCAAAGAGTTCGCCTTTTTGCTCAATCCGGTTCTGAACGCCTTTGAAGTAGCGTCGCTCAGTAGAAGCATTGTATCCGATATTAGCTTGTTGTTGTTTGTATATCTGTCTAGCGTAGACAATCTCCTCTACTGTGCCTTGTGATACGAGGCGGAAAACTTCGACATTACGAAGTTGGCCTATACGATATGCTCGGTCCTGAGCCTGGAGATCATAAGATGGGTTCCAATTGGGATCGAATATCACGACTTTATTGGCAGAGGTAATATTGAGCCCAACCCCACCTGCTTTTGTTGAAATCAGAAATACAAACTGTCCTGGATCAGAGTTGAAGTCGTCCACTTCTTTCTGGCGATCCTCATATGCCATTGACCCAGATAGAAAAGAGACGTTATAAGAGGTGTATTGGAAGAGATGTCGTAGCATTGTGAGAAGCTTCACGGAGTGAGAGAAGATGAGAACTTTGTCCCCATTCTCATGCCAGTGTTGAAGGAGTTTTTTGAGGATTTTCCACTGCGCATGATTAGCAGGTCGCAAACTAAGACAGTAGATCATGTCGTACCTTGCCACAAAATTCCGGGTTGGCGAGGTTGAAGAGAGAATCACGGTTATCGTACAAATCTCTCCATTTCTCGGGGACCATGGTCTTGAGAAAATCCAAGTCACGTTCTTGCTTCTCACTCGCATCTGATGAATTTGGAATTAGCAATGCTAGATGGTTCGAAAGCTTCTGTAGCGTCGTAATCATGGGAAATACCAAGGTTTAATCAAAAGTTAGTGGAGAAGAACAAATATGGCGAGAAAACTTATCTGCCATCTTGTATCGGTTTCTGGTAGAGTGGCATTACAACACCAACCTGACTTCTTCCCTGAGTCGCAATCGCACAAATCCGATGCAGTTTTGACCAACTCTACCAGTTCACTGTCAAGGAAGCGTTCGTAGGCATCCTTCTGAACGTCCGTTAAAGGGCAGAATACTACTCTATCAGATTTCTTGGGGAGTTGATGGGCAATAAGAGACTTCATTCTCCGTAAGAAAAATTGCGGTAATAGGTTATGGACCAATTTCTTTGCAGTTTGTCTCGCTTGTTTGAGTTGATAGACCGTAGCATCATGCCTTGACTTATTAGTCAAATCCTTAGAAGGTGGGGACGAACTTACGATTGTCCTATTGTGAGAGGTTTGCTGATACTCGAGTCCCAAGTTGAAAGAGGCCCAAATCTACCTGGATTTGTCCAATTTAAGAGTGTCCACAATTCCGCGTACTTATTCTGAATAGCAGTTCCAGTAAGACCAATTCGACACAGTGCATTGATTTCATTCATGGCCTTCGTAGTCTCCGATGTCCTCTCTTTGATCATGTGGCACTCGTCGGCGACAACACAATCCCATTTGACCATGTTCAGCTCACTCTTATTCTTTTTATATGTTGAGTAGGTAGTAATTACGACTTCAAGCCGTCCAGAGATAGCCGCTTCGAGCACAGATGCTTTCTCGCTCCCCATATAACTCTCAATATGCCACCATCCCCAGCGTGCGAGCTCTTGCTTCCAGTTCTCTTGCAGGGTTCCAGGGCATACAATAAGTACCCGTGGATACCAGGGCTTGTGAGGAGCTCTTCTCATCTTGCGCATACGCTTTGCGTCTCGCTTATCTCCACTTTTTCCGAATGCAGCTGTGAGAAAGGCAGCCACTTGAACCGTCTTGCCAAGTCCCATATCATCTCCGAGGATACCACCTTTTTGATAGACAAATAGTTCGTGTAAAAAAGCTACACCGTCTACTTGATAGTCTCGTAAATACTGCGCAATAGATGCCGGTATGACCCCAGCTGAGCGCGGTAATTCTATATCCTTATACTCTCTTGAAAGAGCTATGCTGGATGAGAAATCTGGACGCTCTTCTAAGTCCGCCAACCTCTCATCGTCTGAGAATTCAATCTCATCGTACTGAGGTGGCGTTCTTAAGCCAGCTTCGTTCAGTTTCTGGTATCTCTGGTCGAATTCACTCCGCCGCGCAGAGATATACTCAGGTATATCATCATCGATAATGTCGGCTTCTCCCACATCACCCCATATCTTTTCTTTACTTCTAGACCCCTCACCATTCTTCTTTTCCTTTTCCCGTCGCTTCGATGTTGAAAGAGCCTTAATTTTGAGCCGTTTCTTCGTAGCATGAAGCTTCTGCCGCTCAATGCTTTTACGGTTCTTGAAAACTTCATAGACATTCTCACCGTCAGACCATTCTACTCTCTCTCCTGCCTTCCTTTTCCCCTTGTTTTGCGCTGGACGTGTCGATGTGTTTTCGATATCGGATTCTGTTTCGTCACTATCGGATAAAGTTCCTACTATTTCTATGGAACAGTCAGCCAACTCTTGGATATTTGAAGATGAAACGAACTTTCTATGTATGCGTCTGGGGAGAGAGCCCCTCGTCCGCCGTCTGCGCGAGCCATGTGCGCCATGTTGACGTCGCTTGTCCCTGGTGGTGGGGGTTGGATTATGAAGACGCGATTTTGGTGGGGAGACGCGATTTGTGACAGCAGCCGAGGTGATATCTACGAGACGATGTATACGTTACTTTGGGAAAGGCCATAAGACGATTTATAAGACACTCAAATCGTTGGAACTCACATACAACTTAATGAGTTTAAAGCAATATAGGAAAGTTGATATACCACCAATTTCTTGAAAATACGTCTTTGTTCGGGCATTTATTTCTCAACACAATCACGGTAGTGAAACCATCTCAGGTGTCTTCTCAATGCTGTAAACGACTTTTACTTGATTCTTGAAGATTATTATTCCTCTAAATCTTATGCTTTTGTTACACAGCATCTTTATGTAGCAAACTTCTGAGTGAGCCGCTGTGAGCATATCCCAACTTCTCTTCGGCCTTGATACAGCTCTCATACCCTCCATTTGCAACCATGAAGAGCACGATCTCCGTAAACCTGTCTCTAGAGTTCAATAGAACATCTAGAGTTGCTGAAGCAGCTTTTATGCAAAATACTTAAGGCACATGAACCACAAGAGTGACTAAGCAATCTCGGGATTTTCTTCTTTAACTGCCTGCACCATCTCTTCCATCCCTCCGACTTCTCTCGGGCCTTCTACGCCAGCAGGAGGGAGTGCCCATGTTGGTAGAGGACTAACGTAACTCCATGCACCGCCAGCATCTTCGTATCGTAAGCTGTGAAGCCAAAGAGAAAGTTCTTGTTCCCCAGGATCCGTATAGAGAGGTGTCTGGCAAATATCACAAAGCTCGCCGGACATCTTCTCGGCTTTCTTCTTATTGTATTCATCAACCATCTCATCGTGATATGCTACAGCATCAGCAACTTCAGATTTCCCCATCCTCGAGAGCCTAGTGATGATATCCTCATCCGTATCCTGACTGGCATCTGCATCATTCGCTCCAAGATTTGCCCCCCAGACACGTTGGTTACAATAGATTGGATCGTTAGCTATGGGATGACCCAAGAATTGAAGGTGAACGCGGAGTTGATGAGTCCTGCCAGTCACAGGTAAGCATCTGACGATCGAGTATCCTTCGTTCTTTTTCCCTGATCCGGTGCCGTCATTTTTGGCTTGCACTTGTCCAGTATTCTCTGATACAGGTGGGTAATATGCGAGCTTTTTGAAAACAGTCCGCGCCGCTTTACCGTTTGCTCGAACCCGGTTGAGGCCAAGCTTTGGTGATATCTGCAGGATTGGTTGGTCACAGACTACCTCGCCATCTGGAAACTCCCCCCTTACTCGGGCAATGTATTCTTTGCGGACAGTTCGACTCGTTATTTGCATACTCAGATTTTCTGCAGCTTTAGGGTTCTTCCCAATGAACATCACGCCACTGGTCAATCGATCAAGCCTGTTGCAAGGTAGCGGGTTCCAAGAGTGGCCTCTCTCAGCTCTCATGATTTCGATCACTGAATTATAGTTGTATCGGCCCGCTGGGTGGACGGGGACGCCCGAGGGTTTATTTATGACTATCATATCGTCATCTTCGTGCAGAACCGCGATTGGTAACGCTGTAACAGGAGGCTCGTGCCGATGGAGAGTGTGAGATATTACGTCTCCATTTTTCACAATATGTTTGGTTGTCTCGACTGGCTTGCCATTGACAACAACTGCTCCGCGTTCTATAGCGTCTTTCTAAGACCGTCAGGACAAATTCTCAACCATAAAATGGAGTTATTACATAGTACTCCAGAGGTCTATCTCGGAATTCGCTAGCAAATATGTCTAGAAGCTCCCTCCCCCTCCATCTCTCTTTGCAATATGTATTGTAGGTAAAATGATAGGGCGCGACACGTCGTAACCCATTTTCCAGGTAGTATGGTCTTGGCCAGGGATCACAGGGTGTTACAATCACAGGAGGTGGTGCCTTCATAGGACGAGGTTCTTCCCCCAATGGTGGGTATCCAATCTGTGCAGGAACCTCTACCAGCGCCATTGTAGTTTCGAGTAATCCGCGGCGCCGGGCGAGAAGCGCTACGATCCTCGGAGATGGAGCCAGCGGAAATCGAGAATAAGGTGTCAAGTTGAGTCGAGATTTTCGTCGTAAATGCAAAGTGAATTTCTACAATTATATTTCAAGAATAATGCATATAAAGTTTTGCGTCCGTGCGCCCAGCAGGCTGACCGGGTTAGCATGTTACAAGCCTTCAAGCCCAAGGACTTGCCGAGGTTCATTCTTTATTTACCCTCCCTTGAAGAGAATCTCCATTATAAAGTTTCTGTCAGTTCCTGCATCCATTTCTCATGTCACAATTTATGCTTCAGGCCTAAATTGTGAAGATCGATTCGGCCAATAGGATGCAAAACAAACAATCTCAACCACCCCTCCTCGAACAGATGCTAAAGTCCGGAAAGAGCCTCAATTAAGTCACCAATAACCATGTCTGCCCGTGACATCAAGCAACTAAAGCAGAGAAGGAGGGAAGACTATGGCTATTTATTGGAATGGAGGACAAGATGGTATGCCTAAGAGATCATGACCATGGCATCATGGACACTAACCATTGTCTGTGGCTCAGGTCAGATAATGGTATGACTATGACTCTTCATTCGACAACTCTAAAGATGTGGAATAGATATGTATGACCACATGAATAATAGCATAGTAAGTTACGAAGTGCTGATATTTCGGTGGTGTGAGCTAATCATACCAGTACAACTTCTTGTGCGTACGCTTCTTATATGACCTTTTGAATCAACTAAATATTGTTAAGAAACGACTCGATTGTCAACACCTTTTTAATCGAAGAATGTGGCCTTCATCCACCTAGCTCTTCTCAATACGGACTTGTTGTACATTCTCATTCAGATTTCTTCGGTTCTATAGCTTTCCCTAAAGTAGCCGAGCTCGCCCTGAGAGTGAACAAGCTGGGGAAAAGCAGTGTGACGTACGAGATTGCTCTCTTTGAGAAAGGAGTAGAGGAGGTTAAGTCTGTTGGTGAGATCATCCACGTCTTCGTCGACCGGAGTACTGGGAGGCCAACAACAAGCGGAATGGATGAGAGGCTGAAGGAGGGCCTGCAGAAGATCTTAGTGCGGCAGTCTAAACTCTGAAAATGGCCCTTCTAGCCTCAGTCATTGCAGTTGTGACGCGAGAGATTTTGCATGAATTCCTTGGGCATTTTTGCTTTGGTATCTAGGCCAAGAATCCTGAGCTGCTTAGCATGCCTCATTTTCCGACCTTTTCTCAACGAGAGACTGATAAGAACGCTTAGTTGGCCTTCGGCTCTCCTTCTATGCTGTTACGTTACAGCGCATCTTGTGGCAGTACATGTCTTTTCTCGCAATGATTCCCCATTGTCTCGTACCGCTTCAAGTATTGTCCGCCGCCTCACTTGCCAGTCGCACCGTACTTGCATGTCGGAGGCGACGAGCAACATGGCTTTTATTACCTCGGCGTCGTTGAAGTTTAGCAAGCAAGTTTCGCCGAGCAGTGGTCGCTCAATCCCCGGCCTCTAGCAGCATTGGCTGTTTACCCCACCCACCCACAATGGCTGGCTAAAGTCTGGGGTAGGGCGGGAATAATGACGCTCGTGACGGCAATGGCTTGCTTCTTTTATCCTGCCGTGAGATACCGATCTGCATGGAGCTGTGATACCAGTCCCCAATCCTTGAGATAAAAAGTTTCGCCTTCTCTTTAACATGATACTCTTCACTTTCTATCGCGTGTTTCCCTTACTCTTTGTGATAGCTTTCGCGGCTTCCTGCTCCCGAAACTAATCGCGATACAAAAGTCTCCTTCAGTCATGTCGCAACACAAGGAGACTCACAACCTCGAGAAAGGAATCGACAATCACTCTAATTCCGAGGATGGAAACTTACATGTTTCCCATGTCGACCACTTGGAGGACGAGTCGCCCAAAGCAGCCATTGCTGGCGCTGGAAGACAAGAGGCACCCGCATTTTTAAGCAATTTGTCTCCCGAGGAAAGAATTGCCATTGAGGCGAAGCTGAAGAGAAAAATAGACCTGAGGTTATTGCCCATGATAATTCTGATGTATATCATGAATTACTTGGACCGGAATAACATTGCTGCGGCGAAATTGGCTGGCCTGCCCAAAGACTTACATCTCCATGGGACACAATTTCAGGTATGTGTAACTTATAATCTGAGTGACAACATACTGATCACGCCATATATAGACCTCTGTCTCCATCCTTTTCGTTGGTTATCTTCTCATGCAGGTCCCGAGCAACCTTTTTTTGAACAAAATTGGCAAACCTGGTCTCTACCTTCCTGCATGTATGATTGTCTGGGGTATTATCTCGACTTGCACTGCCGCTTGCCAGAGTTTCGGAGGACTCATTGCCTGCCGATTTTTCCTCGGATTTATCGAAGCCGCATTCTTCCCAGGCGTTCTATATTATCTTTCCTGCTGGTATACTCGCAAAGAACTTGGTCTACGAACGGCCTTGTTCTACTCAGGCGCACTTATCAGCGGTGCTTTCTCTGGCCTTATAGCTGCAGGTGTCACAGCTCATATGGATGGTCTTCATGGACTGCGAGCATGGCGCTGGCTCTTCATCATCGAGGGGACAGTTACCGTTGGAATTGCCGGGCTCTCGTTATTCATCCTACCCAACTTTCCACGGACGACAACTTGGCTGACCAAAGAAGAGCGAGAACTAGCCGTGTGGCGTCTCCAAGAAGATGTTGGTCAGGATGATTGGCTTGATAGCGAGCACCAGTCCTTCGGAGCCGGGGCAAAACTGGCATTTTCGGATGCAAAGACATACGTCCTAGCAGTTCTCGTCTTCGGAATCGTGGCATCGGGATCCGTCACTAATTTTTTCCCGACCGTCGTAGCGACGTTGAAGTATTCCAATGTGAAAACTCTTCTTTTGACTGCTCCACCATATGTGCTAGCGGTGATTACAACATATACAAATTCCTGGCATGCTGGTAAGCAATCAGTCAAAGACGCCCCACTTCCAAATACTGACTTCACTAGACCGAACTGGAGAACGTTTCTTCCATATTACCATTCCACTCTGCGTTGCAGTCGCTGCATTCATCCTCGCAGCAGCTACAACCAAGACAGCTCCAAGATATGTCGCGATGATGTTTATGGTTCCTGGTGTATATTCTGGATACGTCGTCAGTCTGGCATGGATATCAAACACCCTTCCTCGACCCCCATCAAAAAGAGCAGCGGCATTGGCGCTCATCAATGCTATTTCAAACGCCAGTTCAATTTATGCTTCTTACATGTATAGTTCCGGCGCGGCGCCGCGCTATCTCGTTGCCATGAGTGTCAATTGCGCAATGAGTGCAATGGCCATCCTAGCTGCAATTGTTTTGAGGTTTATGCTGGTGAGATTGAACAAGAGGCTTGATTCTGGAATCAATGTTCCTGGAGCTATCAATTCCGGTGGATTCAGATTCAGAGTTTAGACAGAGAGTGCCAACGGACGGTTTCACGAGTTGGAAGTTAGCTTGCTTTTGTTAGTTCGAATATAAACTGAAAGTCAAAACACTTTTGCAAGTTCTATAACCTCTTTTTGTCTCAAAATAAATACTCGGAGCGTACCCGGAAATGCACTTCGGCTAGGCGTTTCAAACTTTTAAAAGGTAAATTTCTACTATTAGTGCCCCGATTATTGAACGATAAAGATCTCGGTATTCATAAAGCAACTTTCTAGAGATTCGAATTCCTCTTTGCTCTGTAGATATTCTACGAAATTTGAGTGTTTTAAAGTTTCAGGTCAGCTTGATTTTTTACATCTCACCAATCACGAGACCCTCCAGGGAAGAGTCTCAATATCTTGACTACTTAATGGGAAGGACTTTCAATTTCGTGAAAAACAACAAAAGTCGTGTTTTCAACGCCACATGTAAGGAATCCCATATTTATTCATGATGCAGTACAAAATCTAAAAGCAAGAAACCAAATCTAGGACTTCTCTCCGATATATATCTGATTGAAACTCCCAGGTAAAACCCAAACCAACCCTTTCTCCTCTTAAGCCCTCTGTCACCTCCATATCATCCGATAGCATTTCAAGAGCCGGGAAGTGAAGTGAGTTTGGTCGGAGGCGTGGTCTTCACAACGACGGGGAATGAGTTAGCTGGCGGAGTTGCGGTTGCACTTTTCCAATAAAGCCCAAAGGTGTCATTAAAAGAGGTCGGAACACCCCAGAACATCAACTCATAATTAGCAGAGCTCGCAGCATACGCAACTGATGAACCAAAGAAGGCGAATCCTGTTGTGACTCCTCCAGATGGTAGTGCGCTGCTAGTGGAGGTGAAACCAGCCTGCTCAACTGAATCGGATGCTGGAAGTATGTAAAGAGTCTCAGTCTGGTTGAACGAAACATTCGAGCTGAACGCCGTCACTGTCCACGGGACTGTCGTATCCGTGGTGTCGAGAGAAAAAACGACGTCCGTTACAACACTTGCGTTGAGTCCAGATGAATTCGCACCGAAGTATGCGAGTCCTGTTCTCGTTGTTAGAGCGATTTTTTTTCAGTATGTTGGAACCTACCATCTGCATAGAAGATCGGGGAGCCGTTCGCATCACCTCCATACACATACAATGTCACGTCTGATTGGGTGGCTCTCTTCTCTGCCAACTTCTTTGCAGTAACCAAGGAGAAGAGCGACAGTAGTGCCGAAGCAGTGCGCAACAGAAACATAGCGAAGGAATGAAATGATTTAGAAAGGTGACTTGAACGAGTGAGAAAGTAATGGAAGAGTTGTTTGGCTAATTTGAACGCAGAGATCAGTCTGTTATATATCCCGATTTACTCCATTTAGGAGGCCATAATTTCTGCTCCACTCGACCCATTACTCATTAAAACTTGATGTCGACTCATCGCTATCTCAATCCACCTTCTGGTTAGCATAGTCGAAGTCATGGACATGGTCGACGGAGAAGGTGACGACTTCAACTCGTTGAGGTCTTCGCCAGCGACATGGGGAAGTTTCAAACCACAACGTCTGTCATCATGGGTAGTTTTCCCAACCTTGGTGCATCTCGAGGCTTTCTTGGTGGATAGCAAGGCAGATTCCAAGCTGGAGATCTGCCAGTCGTGGATCTGTTTGTGTACAATGTAACCACGTGATCTCGCTTCAGACCCCTATTCCTTGCGAGGTTCCAGAATAGCATCAAACTTGCCCTGTGCTCTCGGAATGTGCATCATGATAGGCTTTAGAAGCGGCTTTTACCGCAGTATGGTATACGCATACAGATTACTCTGTATCATCAGCCACAGTCGATCTCCCCCACAGCATCTCATGTTTTCTTTGGTCTTCTGACGACGCGCTCAAGGATGAACGCGTACATGCCGGTGCAGATCATCCTATCATTGGCTTGATTTTTGTTCCAAGTCAGTTGAGTTTTCTAAAACACGGCATTTGGATTAAGCTTAGGTCAAAGCTTTGTCCAGGTCTTCTGCTTGTTTTTACAAGAATTATATGGTGTTTAGGCTTCGTGGAGAATGCTCTTATTTACTGTTACTTGAGATTCCTCTATCCTATCAATCAGGTCAGATTTTCAAGTATTGCGAGTCTATTTCTCAATTAAGAATGGGAAATTCTTAAAAAAAAAAGTGTAATATCAGTCTTAGTGATACGGAGTACATAGGCGGAGTCCAAGTGGACGGACAACTGAGCAGCTTTTCATAGCACTTCCAAAATTGCATAATAGCTTATATCCTGTGATAATTTTCGGTGGTTTCCAGAATGTGGTATCTTATTTCCACCTATGTTCTGTAGATCTTCAAAAGTAGGATCAGCTATTCATATTGGTGACGTTAGCAATTCGACAACTTCTTCAACAAACAAGGCAAGGTTCTCCCTGTTGTTTTAGGGCTTCGTCTAGAAAGTCCGGGGCTAAAGCTGGATAGACAGGGGCGACTGTTAAAATCAACAGATTTGTGTATCGTTCGTCATCAGATAACGAGGCTGAGGGTGCCAGGAGCCGCATGAAAGTGCACACTCATGATGCTCCGGAGAACGTCAGGATGGATGGGATGGTCATCCTAAATTTAGGAAGTTGTTTCGAATCATGCTGGTTGATGTCTTCCGTACTCTTCTGTATTGGGTGTGGTATTCTCTTTGTTTGGATCCAAGACCGAAAATGATTGAGGCTTACCTACAACGATGAGTTGTATAAGAAGTAGACTCGATCTCCTCATTAATGGACATCATCAGCATCAACCAATCACTCATTTATTTCATTGAAATAACTCTATCGTTTCATTTCTTTTCATCTCTTTGCATCATTATGCATCTCCTACCTTCTTTGGTGGCTGCAAGCCTAGCTTTCTTCTCAGTCGCTTCTGCTGCTCCTCGTGTCTCAAACCTTGGAAAAAGGTGTACAAACTCTGCTACAGATCGCTCCTGCTGGGGAGACTATGATACATCCACCGATTATTACACTGAAGTTCCTGATACTGGAGTTACTAGAGAGGTTAGTCTTAGCATTTCATGGTGGATTAATAAATTAACTTTCATAGTATTACCTGGAATTGGTAAACACTACAACTGCTCCTGATGGAGTTTCTAGAGACGTGCTCTTAGTCAACGGAACATTTCCTGGCCCAACTCTGTTTGCTGATTGGGGGGACACTGTTGTTGTTACACTCTATGTTAGTATTGAGACTGGCTTGTTTCTATCCCGCAAATTATCTTGGGACTCTCTGCTAACACTATCCTAGAACGGACTTACAAATAACGGAACGGGCCTTCATTTCCACGGCATCAGACAAAACTTCACCAACCAAAATGACGGAGTGCCATCCATCACGCAATGCCCGGTTGCTCCAGGCGAGAGCATCACTTACACCTGGAGAGCAACGCAATACGGCCATACCTGGTATCACTCTCATTTTGCACTTCAAGCTTGGGAAGGCGTTCTTGGAGGCATCGTTATCAACGGACCGTCCACTGCCAACTATGACAATGATGCAGGTGTCTTATTCCTCAACGACTGGACTCACGAGACTGCAGATGCCATCTATATAAGCGCTGAGTCCTCAGGACCACCTACTCTAGACGTTAGTGGTTGCCATCTCCTCATTGCTTCAATTTCAGTGTTGACATATCATAGAATGGATTGATCAATGGCACGAATGTCTATGGAGATTTAGGAGCGCGGTTCAACATGACTGTAACTGCAGGAGAGTCTTACAGAATTCGTTTGGTCAATGGAGCAATTGATACACATTTCAAGTTCATGTAAGCCACAGCAACTTCTATGATGAAAATAGTTTCTTGATGCTGACAGACTACAGGATTGACTCCCATAAAATGACGGCATGTTCTCAAGTAAACACTGAGTGACCTCTTGCTAACAACAACTAGGTCATGGCTACAGATCTCGTCCCTATCGTCCCATACGAAACAACCGTTCTGAGCATCGGCATGGGTCAACGCTACGACATCGTAGTCAACGCCTCCGAATCATCAGGTAATTTCTGGATCCGTGCCGTTCCCCAAACCTCCTGCTCCGACAACGACAGCGCGGATAACATCATGGGAATATTGAAGTACGACAGCACCAACACCACCGAGCCGGATAGCACCGCATATACATACACGGACAGCTGTGACGACGAAGACATGAGCAGTCTCGTCCCCTACCTCTCATTAGACGCCAGTAGTGCCTCCACCCAGGACGACTTCGCCGTCACCGTTGGGAAAACAGACAACCTCTTCAAATGGTCCTTGAACGGAACCACCTTTGTCGCAGAATGGGACGACCCAACCCTCCTCCAAGTCTACAATGGCAACACCAGCTACACCACGGCGTCGCACGTCATCGACCTCCCCACCGCCGACGAATGGGTCTACTTCATCATCGAGACGACCATAACGGTGCCTCACCCCATCCACCTCCACGGCCACGACTTCAGCCTCCTGGCACAAGGATCCGGCACTTATGACTCCTCGACCGTGAGCTTGACCCTGACGAACCCGCCACGCAGAGATGTCGCCATGCTGCCCTCCGCCGGCTACCTCGTGATTGCTTTCCAGACGGACAACCCGGGCGCCTGGCTCATGCACTGCCATATTGGATGGCACACCTCCGAAGGCTTCGCGCTGCAGCTGGTCGAGAGGTATGATGAAATCGCCGCGCTGATTGATTATGATTCCTTGAACGCATCCTGTGCGGCTTGGCATACGTATACGAGCACTGATGCTGTTGTGGAGGATGATTCCGGCGTGTAAAGGTTTTATATACACCATTTCTGTTTTGTGGATGAGACCCGTGTCACCATTTTTCTAGAGAGAGTCTTTCATTGTATGGTAGATGTCTTCTTTTGTTAACAGTTTTTGTGTATTAAATAGATTTTTGGGATGCTAGACTATTTGATCCTCTCGCTGCCCAGGAGTTGATTCACTTAAGAGTGTTGAAAGGTTAAGGTTAGTAGTGCTGACCGTCAATAATATAAGCTCTTACAAATATCCAAATTTTCAAGAGGTGCATAATCGTCTTAGAGATGAAGGCAAGCGTATATGGCCTAAGAAATCAGATGATTGCATAAAACTCTTCTAATCAAAGAGGTCGTTTAATAAGAGAAGAGACACCAAAGTCCATAGCAAATTACTAATCTCTTTATTCTATTCTTCACCTAATGTCTACATTACAATTCTACTTCAATGTGACCAACTCCTCAGCACTGGTAGGATGAATAGCGACACAGCTATCAAAATCCGCCTTGGTAGCACCCATCTTAATAGCTACTCCAAAACCTTGCAACATCTCACCACTGCCTAAACCTAAAATATGCAATCCAACAACCTTCTCATCCGGACCTTGACAGATGAGTTTGTACTTTGTTGGACCCTTGTCTTCCATCTCCATCATAGCATAATACATAGCTGTGAAGCTGGTATTGTAGATTTTGAGGTTCTCTTTACCGTATTTCTCGATGGCTTGGGGTTCGGTTAGGCCAATGGTGCCGACCTCAGGGTGAGCGAAGACGACGGAGGGGATGAGGTCGTAGTTTAGTTTTGAAGCTTTGAACTTCTCGGGACCGAAGAGGCGGTCGCTGAGTTTGCGGCCAGCGGCGATGGCGACCGGAGTTAACTCGACTTTTCCTACCACGTCGCCAAGTGAGTAAATATTCTCTACGTTTGTATTTTGGTATTCGTCTGCAATGATCTGGCCCTTCTCGTTCTGTTTAACTCCAGCTTTGTCAAGTCCGAGATCTTCAACTTCTGGAGATCGACCGATAGCCCAGATCAGGTCATCTACATCTTCAAGCTTGCCCTCTCCGGTCGAGTCCTTGTAGTGGAGAGTGAGTTTGCCGTTGGCATCTTTCTCAACCTTACTCTGGCTCGAATTCTTGTGTATGTGAACTCCTAGCCTCTCATATTCAGCCGTAATTGCATCTTGGACCACAGGGTCAAATGTCCTCAAAACCTTGTCATATCGAATAAACAGATGCGTCTCCGTTCCGAGCGCATTGAACATTCCGGCAAACTCGACAGCAATATATCCAGCACCAACGAGAGCGACCTTCTTGGGCTGCTTCTCTATATCGAAGAATCCATCACTGTTGGTTCCGTATTCCGAACCTGGGATATTCTGGGGAATAGTAGGGTGTCCACCGACAGCGAGCAAGATTTTCTTTGCCTTGATAGTTTGTCTTGAGCCATCGTCCAGCACAACCTCTGCTTCGCCATTGCCGGTAAGATGTGCCCGGCCATGGATATATTCTACTTTATCGTTTCCCAAGTTCTTCTCATAGATGCCGTTCAGTCGCTTGATGTAGGCATCCCGCTTCTTCTTAAAGCTTGGCCAGTCGAATGGTTTTGTCTCCTCTACGGAGAATCCGTACGCTTTGGCTTGGTGTATAGTCTCTGCAATGGCAGCCGCGTTGAAGGTAACCTTCTTGGGGACGCATCTGTCGCCGCATTAGCTACATCTCCCATGGCGGGGTAGCTTTTGGTAGCTCACCCAACATTCACACAGGTCCCGCCCAGTCTCTTACTCTCAACAGCAATTGTCTTTGCGCCATAATAGCCGCTGGCTCTTCTTGCAGATGCCAAACCACCGCTTCCACCACCGATAACCAGGTAGTCGCACTCTTTCGCGGGGATGGGAGCCATTGTCGCGTTTGCTGAAGAAAATTGGCGGGAGAGAGAAGAGAGTCTTGTATTAGCCGTCTTGGAAGCTACAAGCCGCGAAAGGAGGCTTCTGTGCATGGGGAAAGAAGGGAGACAGTAGAAGGGGCGTGGGATATGCGAGTTATAAGGCAAGGTGTGGTGACGTGCTTAGAGAGATACAGTGACGATATTGGCCCTGGAGTCTGGGTCCAGCTCCTTCAAGATTACCAACGAATGTGAGGTCTAGACTGTTCTACCTTGTACCTGCATCAGAAAGTCTGGAAGTGACAAATCTTTTTCATCCGATTCATGTTTTGTTTGCTATGCCCTTTGCGATGGGATTTTCATCATTCTGGAATCTTTTGCAGGGGAAGGTTGCCGAGCTTCGGATCTTGTTGATCTTTACTAAGCATTGCCCCGCCTAAGTTACTGTACAGTAGACCCCTCCTTCTAGCCTTGGACGAAGATTGGAGCTACAATCTTTTATTACTATGATACATCGTTACATGTTTTCTTTCAATTTCCGTCTTCACTCGTCCTCTGTTTCATACAGTCTCAAACGGCTTCACTGGCTCTCCCATCGTGCTGTGCGCATCCGATTTGTCTCTGCCCCATCCCTCATCCGTTTGGGAGTAGGGAGGCAGTTCGATATCATTTTGAAACGGTGCGGGTGGAGGTGCAGGAGCTAATGGACGTGATCTCGGCATCTTCGAAGCGTCTTCCATGGCTCGTTTCAACCCTTTCTTGCGCAAGAGATAGAAGAGGATGAGGAGGAGAGCAGCAACAATGAGTACCCCAACCGCTATGGCCGTCTCTGCAAGTGTCGAAAGTCCTCCTATGTCTAGCTCAGGTGCGCCAGTCGCGGAGGCTTCTGATAATGAGATGTTAGCCAAAACGTATCCTCACTTTCGAACAAGCAGATATTGGTGTAGTCATAGACAGTATAACAGGATCGCAGACATACGAAGGCTTCCAGTAGCTGTAGGCGTGGCAGCCGCATAGATACTGCTGGATATCTCCGGGCATCCCACGGGATTTCTCTGTGCAATCGCGGGATCACTTCTGCTCCCAATCTGCCTGCAATAGCTCACCAAGTAATCATATGTTTCCGCTTCTTCCTCTGCTGTACAGTAGGGCTTGAAGCAACATGTGATATCGGCCCAAAATGCGGCGTCCTGACAGAAACAGGCGTCATCGCCACTGCAAAACCCGACTGACCCTGCGTCAAGGTATTTTGTTGTACAACTTTTCTAATGGAATATGTTAGTTAAGATGAGGATCGGGTCGTGTGCTATACCGCGCAGGATGGAGGAGCAGCGGGTGCTGAAATATTCTGAGCCAGGATACCCGTGGTAGCGATGACGAAAATGTAAAGAGAGAGCATTATGATTGGGACGTTTTCAGGTTAAAATGCCATTGAGCGCGAGTCAAAGACTTGAAGGTAAGGCGAGAATATGGATCTTCAACTTTCAGTGTCGAGAGTCATTGAGATTATCTGGGGCATCCACATCCCCGCCGAGGGAATGCGTCTGATAAGACAAGCTCTTTGTACTCCAGATCGGCCCACACCTTCCAATCAACAACTTCAACTGGAAGATCACAACCCCGCGCCACAGAGTAATAGAACCACTGACCATCTAGCACCGTTGCCAAGGAAAAGACACTTCCCGGGCTGGAGCTGGAGATGATTGGCCGGCTCTGCTAGCTCAGTATGCATCTATCTGCATCTGATGATGTGCAACCACCACAACAATCTCACCCAATGAGAAGCGGCCGCGGATCTGAGTTGGTAGGACTATTCCTAAAGGATGACAATTAGTTGAGGCGATTGATATGTTTTAGAAGGTATTAAGTACAACTACACATGAGTCTTGAGAGAGAGAGAGAGAAGTTACAATGTGATATTTGACTTGGGAGAGGTCTGATGAACTAGTACTAGAAAGTGTCTATATAGACGGTCTTATGTTGAGCCGAGAGCACAAGTGCTATGCTTATAGGCTATGCCTGCAGTAAATTCTGTCCTATCAAGAAGAAGGAAGAGTCGTGTAGAAAAATGTTGTTGGCACTTGGCCATGCTGTTTCTTACCGGAGCTGAACTTCTGGGTAGAATATCATGGCAATATAGAAGCGGTCCGTCAGGGACACTCCAGTCGCATTCAAAGGGGGAAAAATGGGTAAGAAACAACCGATGAAAACCTGGTCAGCCAAAATCCAAGGGTAGAGTGTTGTGAATAAGTTCGATATCAATAGTTCAATTGTAAAACCACGCGGTCTAAACACCTCATACCGCGCATCCTATGCTCCTCGTAATGTCTAATCACCGAAACTCCGTCGTAACTCTGCATACGCTTTATCATCTTGGCCGAGATTCGGTAGCCGCTCGCCTACTTCCCTCCTTTGCTAGAAGCCTCTCCGGCCTTCTTTGCGTCGGCTAGACCGGGTTAGCCGTCTTCTCTCTGGGGTAAAACATCTGGACTCACCAGCAGCCTGCTTCTCCCTCATCTTTTGGGCAACCTTTTCCTTCTCGCGCTGCATCTCAGCTCCAGACATGCTGTTTGATTTCTTCTACGAGACCAAAAACATTAGCAGGAGGTTTGAGAGAGATTGCGTGGCAAGATGCCAACCGGGGTCCCTTACTTCAGAAGCCATCTTCTTCTGAGTAGCCTCACGAGCCTTATCTCTCTGGTTTCCTCTAGCCATCGTGAGTGGTGTGCAATGTCCGCAATTCGAGAAGATCAGTAGTTGGTTTCTTGCCTGCGTGGCCGAAGAGGAGCGGATTGGGCTGGTGAGGCTGAGCGAATTCCTTTCCGTAAGCGCGCGATATTTTAGCCGCTCGTCTGAAGGGACCGAAGCGAAGCACGTGCGAAGCGCCTAGTCTGGAATGGAAATCCCCCATCCCAACTTCATCTCGCGTTTCTGTCCAGAATGCCGCAGGTGCTCCATGACCGCTCATCCAATGTCGAATCGCTGGCGTGGCGTCTCTCACTCTTGGATCAGCATTGGATTCGCCGGTCGAGCATTCTTCCACACAACCGGTGCTCTTTGACCACCGATTTGGCATGTAGAGAGGATCTTGAAACGCTTCTCTAAACGCCCTTCGACCAATGGTTTTCCCAGGACAAAGTCGTCGCAAAACGCTCTTTGCATGTAGCCGCATAACTTGCCAGGCTTGGCATCTATGCAAGCGCCTGTTTTATATCTCATTGGGTCAAAATTGCTTGCTGTCAGCACTGGCCGGTGGAGTGATCGCTGCGAACCACCCACTTCAGACAGAGACTGCCTTTTGCAACGTTCTTGCGGGCCGCCGTATCTCTCCCTGGCGACGCGATGAGGCTGCAAGAGTTCCAGACTGCACATTCTTGCCTGTCGAACCAGTTGTTTCTTTTGAAACAAAGTTTGTGTTTCCGCGCGCTGAAGCACTTCCGCTCAGTTGGGTAAAATCTTGCTTGATTTCCCTATCATTCGCTGTAACCTACCCACGCTCGGTCCTGGAACAAAGAAAGAATATCCCCACAATGGTTTTATTATAGGACGTCGGGTACTAAGTCTCAAAACGGAGCTAGGCGTCCATTGTTGTGATTCATTCATATACTTCGCATTGTCTTCTTCCTATTGTCCTTGAACAACCACCTTCTCTCTGATTGTGCCTCACGACAATGAGGTTGACTCCTCAATAGTTAATTATTTCTTTACTTATTTCTTACTCTTTCTGACTCGGCTCAATTCCTTCTTTCCAACCGCCCAACTTCCATCTTCAATCTTCGCATCTAATTTCCCTCCAACGTTCTACTGCAGGCAGTACCAATCCGCACTTACGACGAACAATCAGAAATTCCGTACACCATCAACATGTTTTCCGTGTCTAAAATGGCCGGCTCAGGCTACATTACGTTGAATGTCTTACGCGTTCTCAACATCATCTCCTTGCTCATGGTCGTGATCGCATCTTGGGTTATGCTCGTCAAGACTGTCATGACAAGCAACTTCTTCTTCTTCGATGGCGTCTCGCACTTTATCACTCAAACGATCGGTCTCTTTCTCATCGTTTCCGAGTGTTCCCTCTTCCGATCCTACTTCGCAAAGCACTGGCCAATGCTGAGTCCCGAGTCTGGGTTCGTCTTCTTGGGAATGTCCATGATCGTTCTTGGTTTTAATATCCTGGGCAATCTCAACAAGGGTGCTACAAGCGTTAATAACTTGGGTCTTCCAATGTGGCGCATAGTCATATCCTCTGGCATTCTCTCATCTTTGATGGGTCTCTTCAACATCATTGCGACCTATGTCTTCTGCGACTCTCAACTCGGAATCACGGCCCGCCAAGTTCGTATGCATGGTGCAGTAGCCCCAAGTGGAAAATCTAATCTCAGCGTCTCAACTGGTTCTTTCCGTCGCCAGCCCTCCACACGTTCAAATCTACCAAGATACAACGACGAGGAAGTTGTTCAAGAGCGGCGCAAGTCTCGCTGGAATTTACGCTTGCCTGTTCGCAGCTCTGGCATCAAGATCTCAGCTCCAGTTCCACAAGATCCCGAACAGTTCAATTCTTTCAACGATAGACTATCACCAATCGTTCCTAATCTCGAGCGTCCACCAACTGCTCTCCATCCATCAAACCGAACTCGAAGCCCACCTCCAGTTTCCGAGTCCAACTACTCCAACAACACTCATTTCCCACACTACAGCGTTGCCGATCATCTGAACCCCTACACCGAGGATTACAGAGAAAACAAGATATAGACAGGGGATGGGTCCATAAGGAAGGCGTTGTAGGAGTTTTCGTTTGCAAAATACCCGCTCCTTAGAAGCATCACGGCGGAGTTCACGGAGTTCTTTGCATTACTGTAACCTATGCTGTTCCTCCTGCAGATAGCACATTGACATTGAAAAAATAAAATAAATCTCCAAATTTCTTTTCCCCAGACAGTGATGGTGCATGAGCAGTTGAAGATTTGAGGAAGGATCTTATGCATATCCATGCAGCAGTCCCTGGATCCCGATAACAAGCGATAAACCCCAGGCTCCACAAAAATTAATTATTCGGACACACCTCACTCCTACTATACCGAACCACAAACTCTTATGCTTCTTCTGCGACTTGCGCGCACCATTGCTCTACGTCATCAAATATCTTTCTTCACTCAATCCCACCGAAGATACGCAATGGCACCTAGTTCGTCTCCGTTTTACTCCCCTCCACACCGCCCCTCTCCCCTCCTCTCCACCACTTCCCACTCCACAGCACTCACCTAACACCTCCAGTACCTCTCAACGACCCGCGGCCCATCGTGATCTCGGGGCCCTCGGGCGTCGGAAAGGGGACGCTGTACTCCCTCCTCCTGGAAAAGCACCCCGGCGTCTTCACCACCTCCATCTCGCACACCACACGCTCGCCCCGCCCCGGCGAGGAGCGCGGCGTGCACTATTACTATGTCAGCATGGCGGATTTCGAGGCCCTGATTGCCCAGGCCGGGTTTGTCGAGCATGCCAAGTTTGGGGGGAATCGATACGGGACGAGTCGGAAGATGATTGAGGAGAAGACGGCCGAGGGGAAGGTGGTGGTTTTGGATATCGAGATGGAGGTCGGTTCTGCTCGTCTTCTCTTGACTCTAGTTGTTCTTTGTGGCAGATAATTTAGAGTGGAGGCGCGGCGCGGATCAGAAGCTAATTCGAATGAATAGGGCGTCAAGCAGATTAAAAAGTCGCCTCTCGAGGCGAGATTTGTGTTTATTGCGCCGCCTTCGATGGAGGAGCTGGAGAGACGGTTACGAGGACGTGGCACGGAGAAGGAGGAAAGTATTCAGAAGAGGTTGGCGCAGGCCAAGAATGAGTTGGATTATTCAAAGATGGAGGGGGTGCATGATCTGATTATTATTAATGATGATTTAGATAAGGCATATACAGAGCTGGAGGGGTTTGTGTTTAGCACCTCCAAAAAGACCCAGGAGCAAGGCGCCAAGGATGCCAGTGCCGCTGGTGTTAGTGTTCAAGATTAAAAGTTCGAGGCTACAGAAGCATACGGAAGCATAGAAAAAGGCCGTTTGGGAAAGTAAAAGTCACATTTCATAGAATCCCTTTCATCTAGAAAAGGCCAGGCCAGGCCGCTTCACATAGAGAAAAAATCTGGACAAGTCTTAAAGTCTTTATGCTCTAAAACCATTCGTAACTACGCAACAAGACTCGACTTTACAACTAGTGAAAAGAATTCTCAATATTAGAGAAGGCTAATTAAGCAAAGAGAACTATGGAGAATTCGAGAGACAAAGTAAAGCCTATTTTTGGCGGCCATTAGTGCTCTCCTTGGCCAGCTCAAGGAAATCCCGGAAAGTCGCTTTTGCACAGATACCTCTTGCGTTCCCAAACAACCCCAGATCGCCTATCCCAAACTTGATTCACGCAACCTAGTAACCGTTCGGGGTCATCCTTTGAGAGCCTCTGCTCAACTCGCGATCAGCAGCAGGACTGATTGGTCTGCTGCCAGCGTGGCCACCAGCTGCGCTACTCTCCTTAAGTGCCAACAACTGCTTCGCACGGAAGGTCTCGTAGTGGATTTGAGATGTGGTTTCGATCAATTCTTGAAGATGGGTACGTGTCAGGAAGTTTCGAAGGTAAACAAATTCGCAATGGTTCTCATCCTCAACATTGATAACTCCCCATCTGTTTTGACGACCACGGACCTGCTTGCCACCGACAATGATTGACTTCTCGGACCCAACAACGGCAAATGGGATGATATTCTGAGATGCGTGTGAGTAGATAAGATCAGCTAAAAGATATATCACAAACCTTAATTTGAGCATTCAAAGCACGCTCTTCCTCATCAAACTCATCATTGTCATATGGGAACATCTTCAAGTGGTGGAATTCGAACTCCTCCTTGATGCGCTCCTTAAATGCGCTCCTCTCCTCAAGTGTCAAGGAATCGGATTTAGCAATAACAGGGACAACGTTGACCACATCTGAGAGCTTCTTCAAGACAACAATATCGATTGGCTTTAGGGCATGGCCAGAAGGTTGAATGAAGAAGAGACAGCAGTGGATGCGCGTATCTTGGATATATCTCTCACGCTGGGCAGTGAGTTCCTTCCGGAGATATGCCGAGTGCTGGTCCTTAATATACTTCACAATGGGGTCCCAGCATCTATCGTTATTGACCTGATCACCGTATCCAGGGGTATCCACAATGTTCAACCGCAGACGAACTCCATTTTCCTCAATGATGTGTGAGACGGTCTGAATCTCGGTAGTGGATCGTACTGGCTCATCGGGAGCAAGTCTTCCTTTCGAATCAATCAAGTGCGAAGCGAAGATGGTATTAATGAGAGTGGACTTTCCCAGACCAGTTTGCCCTAAGAGCAATATCAATATTTGTAGAGAATTTTTGCGCCAAAAAAAGAGCTCACTCACCGACACAGATAACGTTGAACTGAAATCCACGCTTCAACAGCTTGCGCTCGATCTGGGATGTGATACTGTCGAAACCGACATGGCTTCGTGGGTACACCGACTGCTGAGGAGCGTGTCTATCTTGCATAGATGCCATTGTTGCTAAAAGAATCCCGTAGGTCAAAGATACTTCTGTAGGAGTAATTACTCGAATATCTTTGTGTCCAGAGATGTTTTGCAGGTGAAATGGTCAAGAAGGGGTTCTTGCTTCCTCCGCAAAATAAAGTGTCGCGCTCTCAAAAAGGGGAAGGGCCACCATTTAATAACGCTAACCTCTTTGAGGCAAGGCCAATCTGCACCCCTGGAGATATCCCGAGAGCTTCAAAAATTGCCCGAGTTGAACGTCAACTGCGTGTTGGTGCAGTCTAGTCAATAACACGCCTAGTTGAGGTATCAATTGTCAGTATGGCTTTGTCTCATAGCACGACCACCTCAATCTTAGCCTCTTTTCTCCCTCGATTATCCACCTCAACCATCTCGACGGCGTCACGATTCACAACCTTCTACTCGAGACATCTCTCTCATCCATTTTTACCTTCATTGAGCATTGCGGTTCCATCAGCTATACAGCTCAACCTCCCCGGACTATGGGTAGACATATGGGAATCAGTACTTAGGGCGGTTCCAAAGAAGAAGACATCACATTCAAAGAAGAGATCGAGACAGAGAGCAGGAAAAGCTTTGAAGGATGTCACATCATTAAATAAATGCTCGTCTTGTGGACATGTTAAGAGATGGCATACTCTATGTCCATATTGTGTGAAAGGTAAGCTGGCTTAGACAACAGACATTAACCAATACTGATATCTGGTTATAGAAATTAAAGACATGTGGAAGCAGGAAGGGAGGAAGACGACCTCAGACACGCCAACCGATCCATAGGATGATCACGCGTTAGTAAACAAGGTTGAGCAGATAGACATGTTGTATAGGTACTGCATCAGAAATAGGCGTTAGGGATTGTGTTTCCTGTAGAATACAATACATAAAGCACTTGAGTCCACGAATAAACTTTGTACGTTGTTTGTAGCGTAAATAAATCAAATAGGCAAACTTTGGAATCAATCGAAAAACTTTACAATGTTGGTGAAGTTTGTCTAATTTCTGCTGAAAAGCGTCGATTCTTCTCCAGATATAACCCCACCAAAACTCAATCCACATCTGAATGGCCTCTACATATTTTGACTTGTTTACATCAACTCGGTGACAATGGTAGTAAAGCTCCACATCATGTCATCAACGCTAATAGTTGCAGTCTAAACAATATCTTACTACACACACGGTCGATGATGGTGAAGTTCCTACCCCTCACCCACCTCCAACCAAGCTAATTCTTCCCAGCACATCTCACTGACATCTTCTCCCTCGCTGTAACACCCACCCAGATCTTCTCCGCGTCTGGCGCTTCATCCATTAAGATCCACTCTACTACCACCCCCTCCAACCCTTTAGCCCAAACCCTCACTGGCGCTCACAAACTCGGCTGCCACCACATCTGCACCTCGCGCAACGGCCGTATAGCAGCATCCGCAGGCTTCGGTGGTGAACTCAAGATATGGTCTATCTCACCTGAGACCTCAGAATGGGCTGAAGAAGGAAAGATTGTCTACGAGAACAGTGCTGGGGAAATCTGGGCGATCGCATTGAGTGAGGATGGGCAGTTCCTGGCGAGCACGACATATGATGGGAGGATCAATGTCTGGGATTTAATTGCCGGAAGGAAGAAGATTAGAGAGTATGAGACAAAGGGGAGCTTTGGGATGTGTATTGATATGAGTCGAGATGGGAGGTTTACGGCAAGCGGGCATGAGAATGGAGCGGTATACGTTTTCAATAATGATACGGGAAGGATGCTTTATTCTCTACCTGGTCGGTCTTTGTGAAGCCCAGTGGGAGAATTTACTAACAAGAAGCAGGTCTTGTTAAGCCGGTACGGACCGTTTCATTCTCACCAGCTGGTACTCGACTAGCTGCTGCTGGGGATGCTCGAGTTGTTGCGTTATACGATGTTCAGCATGGCGAGCAGGTAGCCGATATGAGTGGTCATTCTGCATGGATCTTTTCCGTGGATTGGAGTGATACTGGTGAGTATCTCCTCAGCGGCTCGTTCGATGGGAAAGTCAAGGTCTGGTCGATTGATCAGAGGACATGTGTAGCAACGCACAGCGAGACAGACAAAACTTTGTGGTCTGTTAAGTGGCTTCCAAAAACGGGGAGAAGTGAAGCATTTGCTACGGCTGGTGCAAATAGGAGCATCTCGTTCTACAGAGAGGCTACTGGAGGATAGATTTGCATACTGTTTTACGAGAAATGTTCAAAATTTGGAGTCTAACCTTGCAGACTAGAACTTAGAGGACTTGGCTCAAGATCGATAGACATACTCAAAAAGGCATATATAAGCTCCCAAAAGAAATCCTTGTTGAAAATCTTCAAGCTACGCATACATTAATACTCCTCTTACGTGAAGTGTTTCTTTAGTATTTACAAGCCAAATAGATTCCCGTTGGTCAACACAAAAATAGAAAATACTATTTTCACTTATAAATTCCACACCCCTAGGGAGGAAAAGGTAAAATGAAGGTAGATGGAATCGAACCACCGTCTCACAGTCTGGACTAATCCATGCTGCTCCCATCTCGCCTGATGGATAGCACACCAGGGTCGGTGAGAGCTTGCACATATCCTGTGCACTTTGCCACTAAGCTACATCCCCCATTTGCTTTTTGATATGTTCTTAAGTTTATACACTTCGGACGTAGGTTCAACGCTGTGTTGTTGAGGTTTAGGAACAAGTGTCTTTGACAAGTGAGTTAGACAAGGTCATTAAACATGTCATTGAATACTCAAAAAGGGCATATATAGAGCAAGAAAAGTCATCAAGGATTTTGAACGTAATCAAAGTTCAGATTTCCCTTCCCTGTCAATTCTGCTTTACTCGCAATAGAAGACAGCAGCGATGATGGAACTTCTTTTACTCATTCTCAAGCATAGAGAATGGGTGGTTGTATAAACTTCTCGAGTAATCCAATGAGTTCTGGACTTTCTTGCCAGACATGATGGACAGAATAACTAATTGCTGGTAATCTCACTTATGTAATCATCCGCTAAGCTTGTAAGTTAACTGTACGTAGGTAGTGCAGCTGGTGATATCCACCTAGTGCCTACAGTAGCTTCTTCTGTGGTCTGGTCGCGTGAGCCAAAAGTACGGCTCATTGGCTTGATTATCTGGGCTCCATATCTGTGTCATTCCACTTTGCTTCCCGCTAGATATTTAGAACAAAACTGGGTTTCTTGGATACTGTTATCCTCTTTGTGCCTCGCTATGCTGCACTGTACACTCTAGGATTTCTGCGCTGTACAGCCGATCTTGCAGAGTCAGCGAATATATCAACGGGCATTACAATGCAAAGACTCGCCATATCAAAGTCGGAAAAAGCGGCTACTTATCAAGTGCAGGCCGTCCTCACGTGGTAGTCTACATGAACTTCCTATTTGGGCAATGCAATGCCGGTGGTGCCGTACTCCGGTCTTCATATCAGGGAATCGTCGTGGTGGATGCAACAATGAGGCGAAGACTGCTTCCCAAGTACATGAATGGCATCCCGCCCCTTTCTGGCCCTGATTTCTTTCGCTACTTACAGCGCATGACCACCGACTCGCAATTAACGTTCACCAAGATTTGGGCCTTGGCTTCCCCAAATATCTCAGGTAGATCTGCCTCTACCTTGGCTACTTACTCTGCGATACACTACTTTCGTTCAGATAAGCATTATTCAAGCATAGCTTAAGCTCCGGCGGCGCTGCTGATCGTCCAGTTACAGACCCACGATTTTATCGTCGGTCACCAACATGGCACCATCATTTTTCTCTTCGAAAAATAAACTTAATAGTCCTGGCCCAGTGGACAAGCTATTTACACGCGAGAAACATAACTTCAAATTCCATCTCGAACCTACCATCAACGTCTCTTCTCCCGATTGTGGACCCTCCGGCGAAGTCGGCAACTTGAACAGCATCGCGGCAGCGGATACACCAGTAGCACTATTTCCAACGCTGACCTGGCAATTCGAGGAGGAAGAAAAACCGGATGCCCTTGTGCAAAGGCTGAGAAGGATTAAGGAGTATATTGTCATTGTCGAGGATCTGGATGGCGCTACATTCGGGTCGAGTCCGCAAGCTATAGGCATCTATTATATCATTCCGGCGCAGAAGAACATAATCAGCGCAAACGATATTGTAAAAACTAAGAAAGGCAGGCTTGAACGGCTTATGGCTGCGGAACGAACCCTCGTTGGGGGGTTTAAATACGGCGATTTGAATGGGAAAGTATGGAAGACACCAAAGAGTATGCACAGGATACACTTTCAAGTGATAGCATTGGCTAGGACTATAGACTCGGGCTCATTGAGTGATTTTCCGACGATAGCGAGCTTTTCTGGCGAGTCTGAAGGGTCTGTGTTGGGTTGGGGAGAGTGGGTAGGCATTTATCAGAAGGAGTAAGGCGACTTGGGCGATGATTCCGAGTCTCACCTGAGTTGTTATGAAGGACCGCAAAGGGAAATTGCCAAGATAGAACAGGTGCATCTCGCTGCGATAGCTAGCGATAGTCGGAAGACTTCTTGATCTCATCCTAAACGAATTGAGTCAAGCGCGGCAGACGCGTACTGAATCCCAATCGCTGCCGCGACTCGTAGGCAATTAAGCCTTGCATTCAAAAACTGATACCTCTGCGACCCTCCATGCTCTAATATTTGCCTTCTATTGCTACATATCGGAATGGTGCACTTTCACGATTTTTTATGCAATAATTCTAACGACAACATCTCTTCATGATCAATTATAGAATATGTACAACAATCATTGACCAGTGCAATGCAAACAGCATCTAGTCCGGAACAAACACACTCAGAACACCCAAGGATTTTGCTGCTATAAGTATAACAAGCTTCGAAAAGGTTCCGAGGAAGCTAATAACTGTGTAACGTTTCTCGGTTCCAAATTAGAAGTGACACAGATGTAACACCAAATGGATTTATACTCCTGCTAGTATACAACGTTTCACAGGGAGGCCTTATCTGAATGATTTCGCTGCAGTATATGAACATTCGAGGTCGATAGTAAGGGCAACGGAAGGAAGGAACTTGATTTGCATGGGATTTCCGAAGCTAGATATTAGTTTCAAGAACGTTTTCGAGGGTTTTCTTTTCTAATGTAGTGAGATAATGTTGGCTTTCGCCTTCTGTTCTTTCGAGCGTGCCAATGCTCACGATGGCAAAGGGTAGTCAGAGGGACTCCGCTGCGTTTTGATCTGGCATCGTGTATTTGAGGCTCTCTAGGTACAGAAAGCTCTGCGAAGACTATATTCGTGAGGTCACTCATGAAGCATTACCTTATTGCAACGTAGAGATGGAATTGGGTTTATAGCAGCCTTCCATGCTATTAAGAGGAGAATTAATAGTATTACTGAACTACGTATTTTCTTCTCTGTAGAGGGACAGCTCAAGAACAATAACAAACTGATTATAATTTTATATATTGATGTAGGAGAGATTTGAGACGCTCAAACTACAAAGTCGTTTCGGCACGGAAGGTTTTCCACCACGCAGGGATGGATCTTGTTGGAGATGAGTTTATATTGTAGCGTTGCGCGTACCTGACAGATAGCCCGCTAAGCCCAATTTAGATCAAGGGGAAATCACGATTCACGACCGCAACATCACGAACTTCACTCTACCTCCTCATCGCAGTCTCTCTTTTCGACACTTCAGTCCTTCATTTGACACCACGCTCATTTCAGCACCCACCGTCCGTCGACATTCTTGCGATCTAGTTTCATCCTGCGTTTAATCCGTTTCGATTCAATACCCCAGCATTTGTTTCCGTCAACATGTATACTTCTATCCTCTTCACGATCGTCCTGGCTCTGGCTCGCGTTGCCATTGCCACTCCTCCTGCTTGTTTGATCGCTGCTATGGGGTGATTATTGTTCATGCTGAGGAATGCGCAGTCTCTAACATCTGCCAGTGTTCAACCAAACCCCGCTGATCTGAAGGCGCTCTGCGGAACCCTGGAATCAGCGGTAGCAGGAAACATCACACAGAAGTGCTCCGGCGATGCTGAAGCTTCTGCCATCAGCATCTATGCCGCGACATGTCTCTCTGCTGAATCTGTTACCATCTGTAAGTCCCACCAAGGACATCTGGTGTGATAGACGGCTAATATTACCAAGCGATCAATACCGCATCCTCGTCCTCCTCAGTCTCGTCTTCGGGATCTGCATCAGCTACTCAGACAGGCTCGACCATGACAACTGCTACCGGAACTGTTAAGACTACTGCTACTGGAAGGTGAGCTGGAAAAACCGAGAAAAACATCAAGGTGGTGGCTAACTATCACTATAGTGGTGCTTCTGCTGGATCAACCGCCAAGGCTACTGGGACCTCTTCTGGGTCTACCCCGACTTCAACAAATGGTGCCGGATCCGTTACGCCTCAATATGCACTAGCATTGCTTGCCGTTGGTTTTGCTGGCCAATATATTTTGTAGAGGGATGTACTATAGGATAAGAATGAACGGCGTATAGATGGTCTGATTTGGATACGTTTATATCTCATAGCATGTCATATCAGGATATAGACGGACCGTAAATCGGAGCGAGAGAAGCAGTGTTGATAATAGATACAGGCTGCCAAGAACCATCACAATTATGAGTTGTTTGTAAACATTTTACGTGTTGGGGTATCTCAAGAGAGTCAAGTTTCCAACAAAGCTTCCACCCCATATTTCCTAGCAATCCGCCTATTCTCCTCCCACTTCACCCACGCCAAACCTTGCAGCAAACTATCAGCCAGGTCATCCAGTTTCCCCATCTTCTCCTCTCCCGTCTCTATCAGTTCCTTCTCTTTCTTCCTCCCTCCGGGCGCTCTATCCCACTTCTCCTTATACTGCCTTGCCACTGCTTCAACGCCTTCATTCCCTAATCCCACCATCTCTCCATTTTCCAACCACTCCCTCACCAGATCCATCTTCTTCCCCTTATTCCTAATCTTGGCACTCTTACTTTTCCTCTCTTTCGCCATCGCACCCTCATCTCCATCCCCCTCGTCCTCACCAACCCAAAACGGGCCCACTTTCCCAGGAGCAATCGCCTCTACCTCTCCGTCCCACGCGCCCTCGTTCCTTAATGTACACAGCACAGCATGGAGTATCGACTCAAACATATTGACCCTCACCGTCCATTCTAGAATATGCTTCGAGTTCATGGATCGGAAACGCTGCCGCTCAATCAAGACGTGTGTAGGATTTTCCGGCAGCAGTTTCTGCCGAAGGAGGGTATATGCGGTCTTGGAGAGGGTTGTGGGATCGAATGCTTCCTTGGCCGGCTTCTCTTCCAAGCTTGCGTCTTTCTTTGGGGGTAGAGATACAGCGAGGCGGTGCCAAGCGTGAATCGTGGGCTTCTTTCTAGGCTGACTAGGTTTCGAAGGTGGGATATCGAGAAAGCAATATGCCAGATTGCGAATTCCCATGTCAATGCTCAGAACTCGCAATGGCTTGGTAACAGGTATGGGCGGGTTGGAGAGGACATCTTGGATGCGGGAGGTGAGGATGGGCTTGGTTCCTGAGGTTGAGATGCCGCATTTGAAGGCAACTTGTTTGAGAGAGATAAGTTTGAGGGTGCTGGGGATGACGATAGCAGAGGTGGCCATTCATTTGTTGGATTCATGTTGCTGGGTAGAGGTGGAATTGGGACGCGCCGAGGCGAGGCTGGACAAGGCTGATGTCGAGTTTGGGCAACAGAGGATTGGGGGGTGCTTTGCCATGATTTCATTAAATTGTCTGTATTTTCACACGTGTTTGAGAAATCTTAACCGCTGGCCTATATTCTAGGTATCTCGAAATTCCTCGGCGCTTGGTGAGCGGATCTCATCCTCAGCCATGTCTAATGTCTATTTAGCCAGCGATGAAATGTTGAGACAGAAAGGGTTCAAAGTTCAATGACTAGAAAGTGGGCATCAAGCTCTGGTCGGGAAGGTCGATCCCGAGTCAATATTACCCAGCGCCAACTTAAGAACTTCGGATCTTGTTACAGAAAAGCCGCCCAACAGTGTCGTCTCATGTTTCGAAATTGGGCAGCGGCTGAAGGGATGGAGAGAAGTCAGATCAATGCGATCACAGTTAAATTTAAATTTAATCCTTCTCAGTTCATAAGTAAACATTGAAGGATAACTCTGCTGTCTATAAGATGAACCACATGAAAGTAAGTGTTTCTCAACGCCAAAACTGAATGCAGTAAGTTATCCATTCAACGGACTATTAAAACGCATTCCATCTCATACGATCCTGTCATATATACCATATTCCCCAGTGAAATTTTACGTCAAGCCTTTCAACGGCGACGCTGTCACCCTTTCTAATCCACGAACATACAAGCCGCATTAAACTTTAAGCTTAGGCTGGTACCGCCGACTCGAGCGCAGCCATGGGCATGGCACCTGAAAGCTTATTAGATCTCTTTTCGCAGTGATATCATACGTGAAGCTTACCTGACATTCCACCGTACATGCCAATACCTTGAACAGAAGCTTCTGGGAAAGCGGCTTGTCCGCAGAGACATGAGCATTCGCACGCTCCGTTGTTAACTGCTCCAGTTCCGGTGGCAAAGGTAGCTCCTGCGGCAGCGGCCGAAGCGGTGGTAGCGACAGGAGCGGCGGAAACAACTGAAGAGCCGGAGTTTGATGTACCTCCGGTGATGGCAGTCGCGGATCCGGTACCATTCTGTGCAATGGCGAGTTGTTGGAATGCAGCTTGGGTCTTGTTACCACCGGTGGTGGCGTTGTTAGGGTTGATAGAGAAAGTCATTCCCTTTCCGCAGTGGCCAGTTTGTCTGCAGTAAAACCCTATCGGATGTTAGGGTACCTTCAAAGCTGATAGATATGGCTACTTACAGAGAGGAGTGGCTACGGTGACTTGCATGGCCATTGCTGGTGGTGGGCTGACAGAGTTGTTCAAGTTAGGCATGAAACCAGAATCCATTCCATTGGCAATCTTCACACAAGGTTGAGCGAAAGCTGCTTGCGTAGCGGTGTGGTTTTGCGATTCAAAGTTGAAAATGACAACATCTCCAATATTTGCGACGACGGAGTCTGGAGAATACACAAGACCAGCTGATCCACCAACTGTGACCTACGCAATCGTCAACCCACGATATAAAAGCGATTCCTCTCTGAAACTTACATTGTGTGTTGCAGCTGCTGAACTGGCACCGGCAACGGAGGACAAGGAATTGACAGTCTGAGTTGGTGCTCCACCCCCGTTGTTGACCCAGATGAGAATGATTTCAACTGCGGAACCTGATGCAACCGAAATTCCCTGAGATTCAAGAGAGCTGAGTGTGCTTGCATCTCCCTGCTGAACAGTCACATCCAACTGACGATCTACCAGCCCTCTCGCACTCAAGTCTGATTGGAGTGAGTTGGCTAGTGCCAGAGGCGCAGCGGCCAAGGTTGCAATTGCGGAGAATCTCATGGTGATATATTATATAAAAGACGTGATCGAATCGAGAGAATACGCGAAGATGGAAGCCGCACTGCGGTTTAGCTGAACTATCAAAGTTGTCTTGGCTTGCTGTTAAGGATCGTGTAATAGAGCCAGAAGGCGAGGTCCTGCTCGTTGATTGAATAGCTGAAGAAGAAAGATGAAAAGGAGTGAATGAACGTGTTCACAGCAAGACGAATGAAGAACAACAATAGAGAGATGGAGAGGTCAGACTTGGGGACCAGAGGCTATTAAATCAAGCATGAAATGTGTCGCAAGGACCACTGCAAACTCCCTTGGAACCTGCGGCAAGAGGAGATCCTGGGACGAAACAAAAAGTACATCCTGCGCCCGGAGGCCTCGTTGTCCGGTCCATGGAGACCTTCCAAACAGCATAGTCCCTGGGACAAGAGAGCTGCGTTTTTCGTCTAATCCGATACATGATCTTCTGCTATCCCAAGGGAGAGGAGGCCGTGGATGTCGAGCACGGAGCAGCCTGTGGTTGCTGCTCGAGGAGGCGACCATCTTCGGACGGCAACTGTTTGAGAGTGCGTTGCATGTCAGTCTCACATCCGAACTTAGGCGACTCCGACAGGGGTTCAACACAGCACAACGTCTCGGAGATGCGAAAAAGGGTTGACATGATCTGATAATGACGGGAGCGAGAAGAAAGAGTCTTTGGCGTTCCGGAACACCAGATCTTCCAGCCCCATCCCATAAACGGGACGGAGATGAGCTTGATGGCAAGTGAAGAGCTCCATAATGTAACTCTGCGCAAGCTTCCAAGAAGCGGGTGCTACACAAAAAATCGAGGTTATCAACGCGGACTTGGTTGCAAATTATTTATTCGCTCGGTGACCCGTTGTGAAAGCCACCTCGAGACCTATTTTTCGTCCTAATTCTACATTGCGGCCTCGCAGTAAACGTTTCTGCAGCCAAAGGCCAAACATCAGATTAGGCGCTCGCACTTCGACTCCCGAACTTGAAACCAAGTCCTTCTAGCGCTTTGTTTCTTCTTCTCAGTCGGCGATTGATCCCATGTTTCTGGCATCTGCCAGTAGTCCGGATTGAATGTTTCGCTCGGATAGTGATTCGGGAAGTTCAACTATATCGGATGGTCCAAACCGCCTTCGTTACAGATCTTGCGGCTCAATCCATCGCAGTTCCATCTCATGCATCAGGCTTGGCATCTACCCTTGCCTTTGCCTGCTGTTGACCCTCGTACAGTCCTGTATAGTAGCCAGCATAATACCAGGACATCAGTAAATTCTTCAAGCCTTCATCATGAACTACACCAAACGGGTCCACATTAGCTCCGTCCATGAATCTTCGGAACTCGGAAGATTGTCTCACCTTGGCCGACGAGATGTTGGGGCAGTGCTGGCGATCCATTTGGTCCTTTGGCCGGTGACGTGTCCGTCTCTCCTCCCTAAACAAAGATAAGATTCAGTCACAGATTGGCATGAAGAATGCCAAGGAGATGTGTTTGGACCCCGGAAAGCTTACTGGTACTGATCCGGTTGAAGGTTTGTCAAGATCCACGGTTTCTTCGGTAGGATCCTTCTTGGCAGGTGGATCATTAATTAGCCTTTCCTCGACCTGGCCTTCTTGATCATTCATCTCTTCGCCGCTGGCGTGATATTAGAATGTTTGCTAGACTAAAGGAAAGCCGAACTCACATTCGGTCATAATGATCCTCACTGCTCTTAAGAAGCTCATCGACATCTTCGCCCCGCGCCGTTATACTGTGGTATTTCTTGCCCTGTCAGTTCTTTCATACTGCCCTCGTCTGGGCTGTGAAATGACTACCTTATATTCATCAAGAGCATCATTCCAGGAATCTACCAAAGCAGAATCATCCCAAATCTCAGCATGTGGTATATTTGTATTCTGCGCCATCCGAAAATAAATGTAGAAATTCTATGGCTTGTTGTGATTGTGTTTTAGGAGGGAAGGGACAGAAACGAGATTTGAGATGGCTGCGAAGCTTCACATCATGTGACCTTCAAGATATCTAACATTTCTAGATTGGATTTCTTCTGATTTGAAATTTTAAACTTCAGGTACAGTATCATTTTCATCTTACGGTATCTTATAATTCGTATCAGATACTACCTATTTCCATTCAGGACCAATCTTCAACCCTCACGTGGTTTCATCTACTGTCCAGTGTTACCTTTAGATCTTGGTATTGCAGGAAACTCTTTCAGATGATCATGCTAATAAAAACAGTTCTTCTGGAAAATTCGACGTTCGATCATCTTGAACCATTACCAGATTACAAGGAGTTGCTAACCAACGCCTAGTTCAACAATTTCCGAGCCAAGCCCATGAATCTCTTGATTCATAAGAAGAGGCCTACATAATCCTGTAATGCCGAAAAGTATTTCTTCCATTTCGAAATATGAGCAACTCTAGTCTTAGACTTTCACAACCTAGCCAATGAATGAAAATGAGGTTGAAACTCGTTCAGGCCAACCAAGACTTGGCCATTCTCCCACATAAGTTTAAATTTCAAGTTCGGACGCCAAGAATGCCGAATACAGCAAGTGATCATGCAGAGAAAGGACGAACTCCTGCGGCTAAACCTTTGAGGCAGAATTACGGCACGGCATTAGCGGTATAGCTGAAGCAATGCAAGCATAGAACCCATGTATGAAAGCTTGGCCATTGAATGCTGGGAGGGAGATGAAGAGAAGTATGGTATGCTTGTACAGATTTTACCCATAAGAAACCCTCCATAGTGTATTGCATTATGGGCCTGACTTCAGTTCAGAAATGGATATGCAAACATACACATATGGTGAGCTTTTTACTGTGACCAAAAGGATCATTAGTAACAGATTAATTGGGATATCGTCATCGGAGAAAGGCATTCAAGATAGAATGTTTAATCGATATGGATGGCTGAATGATCAGCTGGACTTGAGACTTAAAATATGTCTCTGAACCTTGTGTACAGATTGTTGGACAATTATAATTGATCAATGAAGTGTGGAGGGGTTCAAACAAAAAGTAATGGTGCGCTCAAAAGCTGTAACTAAAAACAGGAAGTCAAGAGTCCTAGCTTATTGAATTATGGAGAGCGAGAACGTGGATCTCCTAAAGATCACCTAAATCAACACGAAGCACAACAAGTCGCCGACAACTAAGGTGGGGCATATCCGAAAGCGGTGAGGCTTTTGGGCAGAAAGCAACGCTAAGAAAAAGTTCTCGAGATTTTGAACTTTGCAAACTTCTTTTGTAACTTTGCGAACTCACAATTATGGCCAAGGACACTTCTTTAAAGAAGCGCAAGGGTAATTAAATTAGCTATGCAGCTAAAATGTCTATAATATTTCGGTGTTAATCTTTCATAGCTTCAATTCCAGAAGCTGGAACGGATAAATTGAAGAAAGTGAAGAAGGTCATCACAGAAACCGTAGATACTTCTGCAAAAAAACGTAAAGGTATGCAACCCTCAATCTACCAAACACTATTCCTAATCATCATCAGCTACGGAAGACGACTCACCAGTCGAAGTCAAGAAGAGCAAGAAGGCTTCAAAAGTCTCGATTAAGGAAGTCCAGTCCTCACCCATTCCCGCTGAGAAAGCAAAGGGCACGATCAAGTCGAAACCAGCAAAGAAAGGCAAGAAGACTGTGGAGGTGGAAGTAAAGATTGTTGAAGAAATTGAAGAATCCAATGCTGCTGAAGAAGAGAACCCGTTTTCTGAAGAGGACGAAGATTCTGAGGTTGGAGACCAGACAGATGCACTATTAAAGGGATTTGAGAGCGATGGAGACGAAGATGATGCCTTGAATGAAGAAGGTTTACCAGAAGGCCAAGAGGTTCCTGCCAGGAAAGAGCTCAGTAAGAAGCAGGAGAAAGCGCTGAAGAAGGCAGCTCTAGCATCCGATTCAGACAAGCCGGGCGTTGTTTACATTGGTCGCATCCCTCATGGCTTCTACGAAAACGAGATGAGGTCCTATTTCAAGCAGTTTGGAAATATTCTAAAGCTCCGCCTGTCTCGAAATAAGAAGACCGGTGCGAGCAAGCATTACGCATGGATTCAATTCGAGTCCGCAGTAGTGGCAGATATCGTGGCAAAGACTATGGATAATTATCTTATGTTTGGTCATATTCTCAAAGTTAAAATTGTTCCAGATGAGCAAGTTCCCGAGGATTTATTCAAGGGGGCCAACAAGAGGTTCAAGAAGGTTCCGTGGAACAAAATGGAGGGAAGAAAGCTCGCACAAGGCCAGTCCAAGAAAGTTTGGGATGAACGCGTTGACAGGGAAAAGAACCGTCGTGTTGAAAAAGCTGCGAAGTTGAAGGCAATTGGATACGAGTTTGAGTCTCCTGGTGTCAAATCAACCAGCGATATTGTGCGAAATGGCAAGATGGTTACAGAGCCTGAGGCCCCTGAAATATCTCTCTTGATCGAAGCTACACCCTCCTCTAACAAAGCTATGGAAGTGGATGCGGAGATCGAGCCATCGCATGGGGTTGAAGGTGCCGAAAAGGTTGAGAAGAAGACGAAGAAAGCGAAGAAGGCAAAGAAGCAGAAGGGAGCGGCATAATTGTTGAGAATGAAAGTCTAACTGATACCGAAGTGTAGTACTGTCTGAATTGGACAAGGTCGATATTCTGGTCAACATGGTGCATAAGCAACCATCATCTGCAAGCCAACTCAGCATGCAAGTCTGTTGTCATTACCTTAAATAGCTACCAGCAATCTAGGACGAACGGTGAACACAATTCATAGTTCGCTAAAAACCGAACAAATCATTGTAAATCCCGCCTCATTCCCAGATATCATTATCCACCTTGCCGTGACTATCTTGCTACAGCACATTAGGATTGGGGAATTTCAACCTCTTTCCGTTCACAAGTTCCAACGTGTCGTTGAACCCACCCTTCTACACACCCCACTTTCGCAAGCTTCACTTCCTGAATTGTCTACCATTGGTCAATCTGTGCGAGGCCTGCAGAAGCTATCCGTTGTCCTACTACTGAATATACGGAAAGCTGTTAGCTTATCTTTGCATAAATACGCCCTTCCAATGTCGATAATAGCAAGCCGAGGGGTCTATCTTAAGCCGCATCAAATCATATATATTTGTCTTCCTGCCATAGATTCTCTTATTTTCTATCCAAATTCATATACTTCACCTATCCTTCCTCATATCCTCTAAATAAAAGTCGACTAAGATGGCAAACCGACTTCCTTCTATTGATAATTCGATCTTCACAATCACTGACCTCCGAGAAGCAGGTTCAAAAAAGCTCTCAAAAATGTATAGAGGTACGGACATTTAGGAAGCACCTACGACTCTCGCTAACTGAGTATGCCAGAGTACTTCAATGAAGGAGCCATGGATATGATAACGTACACTTTTTCTTTCCATCTTGTTAAACTCAGCTAACTTCAATAGTCTCAAAGATAACGAAGAAGCCTTCAATCGCTACAAAATCCGGCCACGGATCCTCGTGAATGTCTCCAATGTTGACATGTCAACAACCATTTTCGGAACCAAGGTGTGCAGTGCCATCATATGCTGAGCACGAACTCATCTGAATAGGTCTCATTCCCATTAGGATTTGCTCCAGCAGCAATGCACAAGCTTGCACATCCCGAGGGCGAAGTGGCTACTTCTCGAGCTGCTGCTAAGAATGGTATTGCGATGGGTCTATCTTCTTGGTCAACGTCTTCAATGGAAGATGTGATTGCAGAGGGGAAGGGAAATCCATACGCTTTTCAGGTCACACTGCTTAAGGATCGAGAGATAGCGCTAAAGATGCTGAAGCGTGCTGAACGTGAGTCAGCTCCGCCTGCAATTTCACAGAAAGATATTGATCTGGCTAGGTAATGGATACAAAGCCATTCTCTTGACAGTAGATGGCGTAGTCCTTGGTCGACGGCTGAACGAGCATCGGAACTCATTTATCCTCCCAGAAGGTATCACTTACCCAAATATCGAATCCAGAACAAGTTCTAGCAGTCTCGTCCACGGAGTATCATCTGATGATGGTTTGAACTATGGTCTGGTTACCAGTTCCAAACACGTATCCAACCGCTCACTTCTTTTAGATACGAACGTAGACTGGGCAAACGTAATCCCCTGGCTTCGAGCAAACACAAAGCTTCCTCTCTGGGTCAAAGGGCGTGGGTGACCATCTTCTCATCTTCTCATCCTACCTGATCACTTCTCACTAACGGCACGACCAGTATACACAGCCGAAGATGTCTCACTAGCTATCCAGTACGGCCTCGACGGCGTCATCATATCCAATCACGGCGGAAGGCAGCTTGATACAGCTCCTGCCAGCCTCGATGCGCTCCGAGAATGTGCTCCTGTCGCCGCAGGCAAGATCCACATCGCTATCGATGGCGGCATTCGTCGAGGGACCGATATCTTCAAAGCACTTGCGTTAGGAGCTTGTTTTTGTTTTGTGGGGCGAGTGCCAATTTGGGGACTGGCATACGATGGTGAGAGAGGCGTGGATCTTGCTATTAATTTGCTCATGGAGGAATTTCGTACGACGATGCAGCTTGCCGGGTGAGTAATGTGGTGTGTTGTGGCCGATAAACATGTTGATATTTTTTAGTTGCAAAAACGTAAAAGAGATCTCAAGAGCTCATCTCTCTGTTCTTGGAATTGACGGAGTACTGGCGAAGCTTTAATGAGATGCTCAATTAGCAGATTTCGAAGAAATGAGATACCTAGTATACATTTTCAGCGCTGAAGACTGGCCTGGCATAGAGATTAGACCCTCTATACTGTTTGATGAAATGTCATTAAAATGTATTTTCAGAACAAAATATTGCTAATGCATTCTCTCGATTGGAGGTAGAAGGTTCGAGGAACAGAAGGTTGTGGACAAGCTCTCATGTTCCTTCTCAGTGCTCTTGGGTATTTAGGGGGTGTAAAATCACAATTCTACGCCTTTATCCGCTTTTCAAATAGCGGTAAGCTCACCAACCCTTTCTTCTCCTTCAAACTCCACTGCAGACATTTCAAAAGGCCATAGACCATTCTCAAATTCGGGGCTGGGACTCCCAGTCTCTCTGCCTCTCGCAATGGCTCGCCGACAATATTCTCAAACTCAATATAGTTCCCCTTGACATTGTCAGCTTGAACTTCATTGCCCAAAAAGTTTCAAAAACCCTTACCTTCTCAATATCCTGTTGCATGCTCGGCTTGAAGAACGTATCTTCCGGATCACAATTTATCATATCCTCCACGATACTCTCCGGTAATTCATGACCGGCCGCTTTCGCAATCGCACAGATCTCCAGCATCAAGGGTCGTACTACATCATCAATAGGAAATTTATAGATTCGCATGCGAGAGGTATCCATTCGTGTGATGGTACAAGCGGAATTGTAGCACGCGTTATAGACTAGCTTTCTCCAGCGAACAAATCCTACATCGGCGTTGTAGGTACAAGTGACCTTCCCCGAGGCACTGTATATCTCCACGAATTTCTTGGCAACAGAGATGCTTTTCTCGAGAGGAATGTTGGGATTTTCAAAGGCACCAACGATAAGTCGGTCGCGGTCATCATGAAGGATGTGTCCGGGTTGAGTTTCGGTAGCTCCAATGAGAGAGACGCCTGAGAGGACGGGATTATGAGGAAAGGTAGCGATGACCGGCTTTTCTATGTTGAGCCCATTTTGGAGGAGGACTATGGCGGACTTCGAGGTTACTGCAGGGCCAATAAGTTGAGCGATTGGTTGGACGTCGGCAACGTTTTTGGTAGTGACGATTATGAAGTCGAACTGATCCTCATCTTCTGAAACTTTGGGAATCGCATTTAAGACTAGGTAGGTTAGCAGAGTTGTTGAAAGGAAGCGAAACTGACTCTTCGTTGGGCGATAGCCTGTGATATCTCCGTGGTCAATTGACCTGATAGTGAATCCATCTCGAGTAACAGCCTCGTAATTCGATCTCAAGATAGCAGTGACAGTCGCTAGTTTTCCAGACTCAACATTATATGCCGCCATCGTACCAACACCACCACTACCAACCAAGAGGATATTTACTTTCGTCATGATTTGATACCTGTCACGTGAAATTATGAGTTCACTGAGGATTTTCCGGAAGTCAAATTCTCAAAGTTCGGTTGAGTGTGCTGGTAATATGGAACGCAGAAGCCTTAGAAGGAGAAATTGTTCTTCTACAGGCTGAAGATAAGGACGATTGAGTCAGACCTTAAAAGTGGGATGACTGAACGCCTCAGAATGTCAGTAGCTTAAGCCGAAAGAAACCAGAAATGGGGTGTTGAGAATTTGTTGGTGATGATCAAATCAACAGCACTGTTTGAACTGAAATGTGGCCGTGGTTTGGTGTGGGTGGCGCCTTCCTGAAATGTTACTCAAAATACTACTCCCGAAAGAATGTTCGTACATGGCAGAACTCGATTTTCTCTTCCAAGAAACAAAATAAGTTCTGATAAAAAGACGTCAGAAAGAGAACCCTACATTATCTCGGGAATCTGGCAGAGCTATGCTCCCATACTAAAAGAACAAACACTGCCATCTTGTCATGTTAGATTCACTATCAGTTAGTCGAGCACTAGCATGACTTTAATCACAAGGACCTGCGATGTTTACTATGTCGTACAAATATCCAGTATCATTCCGAAGTTTTACAAAGTCATAACAGCCAAAACCAAACATAACAAATATCAATGCGAGACTGAAGACAATGACCAACGAAAAGTCAACGATAAAGACGCACCAAGTTTATCCTAACCAACACTTACAGCAACGATTATCTTTTGTGCCTTGAAAACCATCAAAAGTCCTTAGCCCTATTTATTTAAGAGTACGTAGATTTCCAAGATCTACAAACTTTTTGAAATCGAGAGCAATAAGCAACAAAGGCACCAACTCCTTTCAACTCACTTGAAAACCTATCAGCAGATGACTCATCTCCGCCCGCCTCTTGATAGAGATCCTGGAGCCTTCATTCACAGGCGCTTATACCACCAGTACGAAATCTGTGCGCTCACAACATTGTATCTCCCTATCTGGGAGTTGATCCACCTTTCCAACAGCTCCATCTTGGAGGGAAACAGATAGGGAGATGAGGAGTAGAAGACTTATGAGGATTTTGAGATCAAATCCGAGGGCGCAAGAAGCAAGAGGTCGAAGGGGAGTTATTGCAGATTTGAGACAAAGTGTTCATCGACCAAGAGAAAAGCGGACCGTTGGCCAGAGAAAGCTCGAAATTTGATGGAAGTGCTGCGAGCGAAGGTGATCTTCCCAATGGACCTCGCTTGGGTGGGTCATCAAAGCGGTAAAACAGTGACCTCTGCCAGTTCCTAAATAGGATGGTGGACCATGTGTCGCCTTAAAAAGGTAACTCAAGAAGACACTCTCGAGAATCAAATCCACGGAATATTCCGCATCTCCAAAGTAACAGACACGTTGCGCGACAAGCAAGAGTAGAAAGTAACTTTCCTGGTTGTTTCAAAGTCCATTCTTGTGCAGTTCAAAAGTAATACTCCTTATATACAACTCTTAAATCTAATATTGACTCTCTATTGAAACGTCCGACAAGGGTACCTGTAATCATGTTAGCATTTCTACCTCATTTTTCGCCAAAGGAAACTCACGTCTCTGGATATGCGTTCTCCTCCGTCAGAGTGTACTTCGCAGCTTTCAAGCTCTGTCCACTCGGAAACGGGGGTAGTCCATCCTTCCCTAACGCTGCCAGTGTCCCTGTCTTCCCTTCTTTCTTAAAGTACGCACTCAACCCGAGCTCGCCCTCCTGCTTAACCTCCACCAAAGCCGCCTTTCCCGCATCCCCAATCAGTTCCTTCTTCGGCGCGGTCTCGCTGCCTACACTCAACAGCGCCACTGCATCACCCTGAGTGACTGTCGATAGCTTCGGATACGCCCGTCTCGCGTCCCGCTTCCAGTACGGATTATCGGCGATGTCTCCCGCAGGGAGGGTGACGGGGTCGACGAAGGAGAAAGGTTCGTTGCTTCCTGGGGCGGGATTTCGGAATTGGGGGTTCAGAGGGACCCCGTTGGACCGGGTAGGATCGACGGCGAGAACGCGGCGGAAGGTTTCCCAGATGCCAACAGATTGGACCGTGTATTTCTGCTCGAGTTAGCTGCGATGAGAATGAGGTGGGTTGGAAGGAGGCGCACTTTGTTGACGGGGACAACTCGGCTGGCTACTTGTGCAGCTTTTGCTGCCGTGGCTGATGACATGATGAGCTTCACCAAGGCAGCGAGGGTCAATTGACTCGTTGGTGTCGAGGAAGCTCTAATAGATGGAGTTTATGTCGCTTTGAAGTCGTTGTAGTTCAAGGTTCCAGGCGCCGAATTTCTGCCGAACGGCGCTAGTACCTGGGAGCACCAGCATTTGAACTCTTTACGTTCAAACTCAGGATTCCGTTGCTCCCCGAGTATGAATTACTTGATCGTGATAGTCTCTGAGATTTTATAGCTTGTTTACCAAAAATTAGGTATAGTCGCAAATCTCGTGAGACAATATCTGGTACAAAATCTAGCAGCATCCTGCGAACACCACTCCTCAATAAATTCGCAACGTACAGTCAGTTCTGTAAATGGTATTTAAAAAAGAAGCTCGAAATAATATACAATCATTCTTCGCATTGCTCTAACTATCCAAGCGCGGCCACGCTTCTTACAAGCAAAATAATCCTAACTCCAGTTCACACCCACCATTTTCATGTCCTATTTTTTTCTTTCAGAGTACATGATTTATCTTCCTCTGCTCCCTTAAGCCTCAACTGGCTTTGCATCAGTACTATCCAATATCTCTGCCGTGTCAGCAACTTCAGCAGCAGTTTCAGCTTTCTCCTCGTCCTCCGTCTTTGAAGCAGTACCATTTACACCATTTGCGGTTGCAGCTTCACCGTCAACAAGCTTCTTCACTACCTCAACTGTACCAGCTGGAGAGCCTGCTTCAGCAGCCAGGATCTTTCCCGCCTTATCAATAACAAAGACACCGCGTGTGGTTCCTGCAGGCGCTTTCTTCAGGCCAATAGCGCCAATGAGTGTAGCGGAAGGGTCGCAGAGAAGGGGATATGGGAGTTTCTGCTTCTCTTTGAAAGAAGTGTTGGCTTTCGGACTATCTTTAGAGAGACCAAAGATGGAGAACCCGGTAGCGGTCAAAGGCGCATAATCGTCTCTGAAAAAGCAAGCCTGTTTTGTACCTTTCAAATCGTCAGCTCTGGGAGATTTGTGAATGGGAAGTAATGAAACATACATCCTGGGGTGGAAGCTTTAGGATAGGTGAAAAGAACAACACCGCCTTTACTCTCCTCCACCAGCTTCTTCAAGGTTGTCTTCACGCCATCATTGGTCTCAACCTCGCCTCCAAACCCTTCAAGATCAACAGTCTCACCCACCGCCACTTTAGACGCGCTCGTAGCGGTGCCGTTAGTCTTCTCGGTCTTAGGGGCAATAACCTCTTTGACTTTCGCCACGGCCTTCGCGATGGGGCCTTTCTTCTTGGCTGGCGGAGCTGCGGCAGGCTCAGTAGCAGGCGCTTTGCGCTTTCGCAACTCAGGAGGCATGTTGGTAATATTTGTAGGAGATGATAGGGTGCTCAGATGCGCGCGGTGTGATTGGCGCAGATAAACCTCGGGAGTTATCGAGGACTAGGTTTTGATATGAGATGGCAGACAGAATCGCAAAGCCCGTTCTCAAAGGCAGGCTTGGTTGCGCAGAAGGGGAGTGAATCGGACAGGAAGTCGAGAATGAGAAAATTAATGATGGAGCGACGTTGAATCAAAGGGCCGGAAAGCTCCTCGTCGACGCTGCGCCCCCTGGCGCTTCATATCCAAAGTCAGGTAATGGCACACAGCTAGAAGGCATGCAGCAAATGAGAGGTCTGTCTGCAAGCACGAAGAACAGGTTTGTCGCACCCGAAACTCCCATTCCCGCTGCTCCGTGCGCCGCGCCTTGCCATCAGAACCTGGGGAAGGGATTTCGCCTCTTCCTCTGTCCCAAAGGCGTCATTGGCTGACCGACGCCTTTTTCAGAGAGGCAGAGAAGGCTCACAGGTTGCCAAACCCTTCTCTTCACGAGGTTGTGTGTGATCATCGAGCATAGCGCCAGGAAGAAGATCATTTGATAGTGAAGGACGCAAGCCACGACGGGATTGATGTTGTGCCACCCGAATCTAACTTTCTACAGCTTTCGATAGATCATCCCTTGTCCAGCTCACGTGAATCCTGGCAATTGGCCCTAAAATGAGATCACGTATTTGCATTCCTTGGCCATACTTCGCTAGGAATGGATGAGACAGCCTTTTCCGCGCTCTTGAGACGGTACAGAGCACGTCAGGTTCGAGTGATAGCGATTCCGGAGACGGACAGGTAGACTGATTCTGGCTATAATCGCTCCACCGCTAATATGTGTAAGTTAGAGGGCGCTTCGTCGTGGGTAAGCATAGGAGCCGGTTGTGAGCAGGCTGGTCTCTCCTGGAAAATACCTCAAGAAAGTAATGAAGCGGCTGGAGACTCTGAGGTTGGGGACTTCCCGAAATAGATATCGAAGCGACCACGTGCGGCCCCTTTCCATCAACGAGCTGGCCGTGCAGACCACTGTGAACTGTAGCTGAGGAGGTTATCAAGTCATATATCAGATTCCTTCTCATGACAACAATATCAGACGGTGATATGTGATTCCTGCTCCTCTAAATTGTGATTTCGGTACAGCTTTCGGTTTCCGCGCATCGCCCCAAAGAAGCCTCGTTACTCGAAAAGTTTTATATGAGGTGTTGACTTGTTCTCGTTCCCCCAAAGACTTGAAAGCTAGGTACTTGCGTAGCAATCCAAATCCGACCAACCTTTCCAATTCAATGTACATCCTAGGCCAAATAAAAAGAAATTCAAACATCTAACCTGCTTGAGTAATGTGTACATTGGCACTTGGAAACATCCTGGGATAGACAGACGGCGGGAGATCGAGTCAGGTACGTCACGTGATGCAGAACTCACATGAAATTCGCTGCTCCGCCACTTGCAGTCGAATAAGATATGATCTGTGAGAGGTCTATACGTGCTCAGGAACGTTCGGAAGGAGAACGCTGCACGGGAGATGAATAACATGGTGAGTAAGAATGACCTCACCCACTCAGAGAACAGCGACGATGAAGGTGCAGAATGCGGAGAAATGGAGACGGTGAAGATCCCGAATGAAGGGTCCAAAACTTACAAAAAATTGGCCTCTCGGTGACGGCGTGATGCACATGATGAGCGAAGCGTTGGAGGTTTGGCGAGCAACGACGAATTGTTGTTGGCGGAGCTCACCTCCAAACCCGGATTCTTACGGAGCGATCCACCCCCCCCAAAATTTCGGCCGTCTGCTAGCGTGGGACCTAATCGAGATTTTTCTCCCTATCGATCTCTTCTATCTACAGCCACTGGCCTTCGACTTCTCATGTCTCTTCTTCCTATTTCAACATACTTTCGAAGACATTTCACCAGCACGACCATCTTCGATAAGCACCGTTAAATACATACGGGTCTAATCACTAGAACCTCGGATCTTTCTCGACACTCTCCACGCGACTGGCCAATCTTTTCCTGCACAATCGCAACTAGTACACCCGTTCTCCTGCACTTCGCACACGATCAAAATGAAGGTTTTTTCGAATGATGAATCCTTTGACTATTCTTGGGAAGAAGTCTCTACTGCCAACTGGAGGAAATACTGTCCTTGGAATGACAAGTCCACGCATGTGATCGCCGTGGATACTGTATCGCGACAGGTTGACCCCGATACCGGCATTGTGAGTCTTGGAGAAAACAGACGCAGAGGGGGATCTTATACTGATGTTCCATAGCTACGAACAGAACGGCTCATCACCTGCAAGCAAAGCGCGCCGAAATGGCTCAGCACCTTGATGGGTGGCAATGAAGTATCCCACGTATTCGAAACTTCCTACGTCGACCCGGCATCAAAGAAAGTTACTATGGTATCATCAAACCTCACTTTTGCGAATATCCTGAACGTCCGAGAAACAGTGGTATACCAACCCCTCTCCGCGACGCGCACACAATTCGTTCAAGACGCTCAGATCACGGCTGTTTGTGGCGGATGGCAAAAGATCAGAACCGCGGTAGAAGAAGTGAGCATCGCCAAGTTTGCCGAGAATGCCAAGAAAGGGAAGGAGGGATTCGAATCAGTGTTGGAGATGAGCAGGAGGGTTTTCAGTGAAGAGAAGCAGAGACAACGAAGTCAAGAGCAAATGATGATCTCATAACGATATTGACCTCGAAATCTGTTTCCAAGCTTTCTCTGACGATACCTACGATTTCGCATATTCGATTAGCGTTTGTTTTCAGCGTTTCTTTCGGGATCGACTAGATGCGATATACAAAAGTCCACTTTGGCGTTGGGGAATAAACATTAGACACGGCGTGTCATGGAGTTTGCTGCATAATACGGAGATTGCCATATCATAGACTTCGATGGAGAATATCCTCCACGAGTTGTAATTCTACTATTATTAGTGGTATTGGGACGTTGAAGCGTTAGAATGAAGCAGTAGAGCTTCCGGAGGAGTATATATTCGAGCAGAGGCAATTGTGAGAGAGCGAGTGTAGACCTTGTACTGCTCATTCAATCAACGACGATTCGAAACTCTATCGTATTTTGTGCTGCTCAGTTTTTCGTGTCTGGGAATCATCACTGATCATGAACATGAATTCTTCTCCATTTCACAACTCGTAGTTTTAGCTAAACACCTGCCCTTGTAATCCTCCAACGTTCTCCTAAACTCATCCATCAACACTCCTTTCAATGCACTCTCCGTTACCTCTCTAGCCTGCTCATATCTCCTAAAGAAATACAACTCTTCAATAGCGTGCAAAATCAATTGAGATTGAGGTTTCGTTGGATTATCAATAGGAAGGTCCAAGGTCCTCCACAACTATCGTCCCTATCATCAGCTCCCAACGCATGCCCAAGGAAATTCCATCAACGAACGAAACGTACCTCCCCAACTTCCACCTTGGCCTTATATTCAGCTTTCACCTTCTGAAAATCGGCTTCGGATTGGAAATCCCGTGGCAGTCGGTCAAGCTTGGTGTCTGCCGTGGCGTCATCGTCGCCAGAGCTAATCTCAATGTCGAAGAGGCCGCCGTTCTCATCCTCCATCTTTCTCTCTTTCCCCCCAGGCTCACTCAATCTTCAAGACCTCTTGCGATCCCCGATGTTTTTGGAGTCGAAAATGTGCGAGGTGGATTTCGCATCAACGATAAGAAATTTTGATGTGACCCCGCTACCCCACATTGAGCTGCTCGAGCTTCACTCCATTTTTTTGGTGATCATTTCATACGCACAACTTGTGCAGTTGCAATTGATATACTTGGATACAAAATGGAGGAACAGGTCGATCGACTTGTCCAGAAAGTATGGAGTGAGTGACTGCCTACTATTGCATCCACTACTTCTCTTCTCGTCCGAGAACTAACCTCCTCAGTAAAATTCCAAACCATAGCCCCGGATCAACGCCTCTTAATAGCAATATCCGGAATACCAGGCTCTGGTATTTGACTGACTCAATCTTTCTTCATTTGAAAACCTCTTGCCAACCAAAAAGAATAGGCAAAACAACTCTAGCCACAACCATAACTACTCGCCTTAACACCCTACTACTCAACTCGCCTCCTTCAAACTCAAACTCACCACATTCCTTACAAACCGCAACTTACATCCCCATGGATGGGTACCACCTCCCCCTTTCCCACCTACACGCCCACCCCGACGCCGCGTACATGCTCTCCCGCCGAGGCGCGCCCTTCACGTTCTCGCCCTCCTTACTCCACACTCTCATTCTCTCTCTCCGTTCCCCCCTCACGTCCACCTCACCCATGCTCTACGCGCCCTCGTTCTCGCACGCACTGAAGGACCCGGTGGAGGACGACATTGCCGTGCCACCCACCTCCCGGATCGTTGTCTTGGAAGGAAATTATCTCTCCCTGGGAACGGGGGAGTGGAGGGAGATCGCGGGACTGATGGATGAGTTGTGGTTTGTAGAGGTGGATTTCGAGGTCGCCGGGAGGAGGTTGGTGAGGAGACATCTCGAGGCGGGAATTGAGAAGGATGAGGTGGAGGCGTGGAGGAGGGTGAATGAGAATGATTTGGTGAATGGGAAGGAGATTGTTGAGAATAGGGTGGAGGTTGATGAGGTTGTTGTCAGTATGGAGGATGATAATTGGAAGCCAGAAATGAAAAGGGGATAGAGTGTTATCAGAGTCGATTCGCACATAGCTGGAGTGAGCCACGAAGTACTCAACACCCAGATGCATGACAATTCTGTAAGAAGATGCTGCATTTCTACCGTTGTGCTAACCTCCAATGTCCCGTGCCTACTTATCAATGAACATCATTGTGCTTCTACAAAACAATAAGCCTCTTATAAAATTCTAAGACCTTCTCCGAGCTTGTTTCCATTCTTCTACCACACTTAATGAGCTCAGTCCAAACAGCCTGATTATTCTCCGCCAGAGTCTCCTCATCGTAAGCTCCAACAATCAATCCCTCATCTTCAGTAAAATCATCCTCACCACTGCCTATTCTTAGGAATGGTCCATACATTGGCAATGCAACTCTTTGAAGTGCACAGACCTGAAAAGTAAAAAGCTTGTCGAAGTATGAAATCAGGTATTGCTTTATAGTTAGTGCCAAATCATTGGGCATGCGTTGGTATAAGCTTCGGTTTGTGAGAGCCGCAAATGTTTCCCGACGATCGTTCGCTAACTGTGATCGAACACAATTAGCTGCTGCTTTACACTGTGAAATAAGTAAAGAGAATACTCGAAAAGGTAAAAGGAGCTTACATCTGATGTTGGGGATCCCTTGACTGTCAAGCAGGAAGAGGATAAGAATGATAAAAGCACGAAGAACGTAGTGCTAGATTGTAGAATTGGGCACTCTGGAGGATGAACTTCACGCTCATCTGGCTGGCAGGCGGCTAAAATTCTTCTCGCGAGGCGGTCATATTGTCCGGAGGAATGATCAACTGCAACCAGCACATCTACATCCGGAAGCTCAGATATTGCAGTCTCCTCCAAAGTTTGGGTGATAGAAGATATGCTGTCCTCTGGAACGACAGGAACGGGTTTCAAGGCAAGCCATGGATTTGGAACCAACTTGGCATCTTCACCAATCAGACTATCTTTACCGATTTCCACTATTCTAGAGACTGCTGGAGAAGATCTTGGTCGGTGCGCTAGGGATCCATAAGGAAATAATTCATTGGCGACAACTCTATCGTTATGAGTATTCTGATTTTCATCACTGGTCGATTTGCTCCTTGCTCTCTTCTGCGAAAAGCATCAATAATCAGCACACTTTAGGAGGAGATATCCAACTTACAGGTGGAGAATGTTCGCCACTATTGAAGCGCCTCTTCATGGGGGAGATGGATCTAAACTGCAGCTGAGGTTGAAAAGTAGAAGGAGGGGAAGGAGCTCCAGATATCCTCTTGGGTCTCTCTTCATCATCGAAGATTGTCAAAGACTCGCTTGAAGAACTTGCTGGTGCAGAGCTTCGGAAGTCTGTGACTAACGTTGCTCTATTCATTTGCCTTTTCGGTGTAGCAATTTTTCTTCCGGAAGGAGTCGATGTCGATGTCGACGAGCTCTTGCGGCGGGATGGCATGGTAACTTTGTGAGAGATTGATTATACTATAACCAAAATATTCTCGTAAAGTTTGGCGATAGCTAAAGGATGAGGAAATGCAATATCTTGATCTGCGAGAAAGGACCCACAGGTCAGAAACCATTTTTGGAAGGTGCAACGGACTAATAGCCTTGGAGACGATCTTTTTGTGATTAGACACCTAGGATTTGGCTATTGAGTTTCTCAGCATCTCTAAGAAGTCTAAGGACATCAGAAACCAGATATAGGCTTCCAGCAATAACGACTGGGTCTCCAGCTGCAACCGTGGCGGCCCATCGCAAGACGCTTGACAAGTCATCGCCAGCATTAAACAGCTGGCCAGACTCAATACCAGAAGTGCCAGCAGCGGTAAGTATATCGTGAGGATTCATTGGCTCAACCCAAGGCATTCCATCAACTGGCCCGAATCTGACTGCAGCCACGCAATCTCCTGTATGGAGTAGAGGCTTCAAAATGCCATCAAGCTCTTTGCCTTGAGAAGCTGCCAGTATCCAAGTTATCCTGGTTCCAGGTGTGCGTAGTTTTCTGTCCACGTATGTCGCCAAAGCCTCTGCTGATTGGACGTTATGTGCGCCATCAAGAAGAACACTTTCTTGTCGTCCGGTAACACTTCTGATATCCAGCGTCTGTAGCCGGCCAGGCCAGTTGACATTCTCGATGGCAGGGAGGATTCTGTGTAGAGGAGACTCCGGTTTTGTGTAGGCGAGATGGAATGCAGTATATGCACAAGCGAGGTTTTCCCACTGGTGTGGCTCAAAAGTGTCTGGTGAAAGCTCATCCAGGAAGGACGAATCTGTGGAACTGAGAATAACATCAGTTCCTATCTCTTTGGCATAGTCCTCAACGACCTTCTTGACCGAAGGTGGATTGGTGTGATCCAATACGCAAGGAACACCAGGCCGCATTATCCCGGCTTTTTGGTACGTGATCTCTTCTATGGTGTTTCCAAGAAATCCTTGGTGATCCATACCAATCTTCGAGATGACTGTAACGGATTTCTGCTCCATGGCATTGGTGGCATCAAGTCTACCTCCCATGCCAACTTCAATGACGCCCATTTCGACCTTCTCTCTGGCAAATACTTCAAACGCCGTCGCCGTCAGGAGTTCAAATTCAGAAGCCCCAATCTTCTCACTTTGGTTCCTTTGCTTTACTACGTCTTCTGCCTCTGTGAAAACCGATTTTTGAACCGTCCTCTCATCGATGGTGATGCAATCCCAGCGATCAATCAGATGAGGGGAATTGAAACGACCACACTTGACACCACTCGCATGGAGCATAGCAGATAAATATGCACATATCGAACCTTTCCCGTTGGTGCCCGCAACGTGGATTGCTTTCCACTGCTGAGGAGTGTGCCTCAAAAGGCGGCTGATTCGACTCAGCCCAAGCTCAATCATGCTTCACGAAGTCGGGATTTGTGGCTTGATGCCATTCGACTTAGTTTCTGGTGAAATGTCAACAAAATAGAAGGTGAGGTGGGAGCGAGATAAAGAGCTGCCCCCACTTCGCTAGATCAACACCCTAGACTTCTGCATTTGCTCTTGGAGCTACGGTACAACTCACATGCACATAAAAAAAAACCCCCCTTGTGAGTCGATTTCTACGACGTAGGTCGTTTTCTTCTTCCACTTCTCCTTGGTACTTCTTGAACCCAAGTATAATCTCTCCTCTCTATACAATCAATTGCACCTCAATTGACTCAGTTGCTCACCACCAGCTTCCACCATGGCGACCATCCGCCCCACCAGAACTCTCGTCAAGAACCTCTCTTCCAAAACCTCGAAACGCAGCTATGCCTCTGCCACGCCCACCACACCTCAAACTTCTCCCTTCGCCCCTCGCCATCTCATGTCTATCGCGGACCTCACCCCTCTCGAGTTCAGCACTCTCGTCCGCAACGCCTCAGCTCACAAGACCGCTATTAAATCCGGCTCCACCCCCTCCCACCTTAAAAATGCCCTCTCCGGCCAAACAATTGCAATGATGTTCTCAAAAAGATCAACTCGTACCCGCGTCTCCTCTGAGGCTGCCATTACTCATCTCGGCGGACACCCAATGTTTCTTGGGAGCGGAGACATCCAGCTCGGAGTCAACGAGTCCTTATACGATACTTCCGTCGTCATCTCCTCCATGACCAAAGCCATGGTAGCACGAGTTGGTCTACACAGCGATGTCACTGGTCTAGCAAAGAACAGTAGCGTGCCGGTCATCAATGCTCTAAGTGATGATTTTCATCCCTTACAAACCACTGCGGATTTCCTTACCATCACAGAAGCCTTCCCAAGTAAGGGAAGCAAGGGGGAGTCGTTGGGTTTGGAAGGACTGAAGATTGCTTGGGTGGGAGATAGTAACAATGTACTATTTGATCTTGCGATAGCATCGCTGAAACTTGGTGTCAACATCAGTGTTGCCTCGCCAGAAGGATACAGCATTCCTCCAGCGATGAAGAAGCTTCTTGAATCTATCCCTTCAAGCGCCAAATTAACCGAAACAACAGTTCCCGAGGAGGCGATTGCAGGTGCGGATATTCTCGTCACCGATACCTGGATAAGCATGGGACAGGAGGCAGAGAGTCGGAAGAGATTGAAGGCCTTTGAGGGTTACCAAATTACAGAGGCATTGGCCAAGAGAGGTGGCGCAAGGGCCGGTTGGAGATTTATGCATTGCTTACCTAGACATCAAGAGGAGGTTGATGATGAAGTATTTTATGGAAAGAGAAGTTTAGTATTCCCTGAAGCGGAGAATAGATTATGGGGAATGGTTTCTGTTCTAGAGGGGTTTGTGGTCAATAAGGGAAAGATTGTATAAATCTGGAGTGCAGTTGAGCCACTCGAAGCTAAATCTAGGGAAGATCTGGAAGGGTTGGTGTCACTCCGAATCTGGCATAGGTACCATGTTACGGAAAAGTTTGGCGTTCAGGAGATCAAAAGTCAAAATGTAGAACATGCACAATTCACAATGCAAATTAATATCAAACCATTGTTTTATACGTAACCCTTGACTTATCTACAAAAATAAGTAAAATTCACAAGGTCTTCGGTTAACTATTGGAGGGAAAGGACAATGAAGCAAAATAATAGAACTGTAGTTGACATATGAACCACTTTGAGAACAGGCTCTAGAAGTTGACATCGAGAACAGTTTACAAGTGTTTCGAAGTGGTTAGCACTCTGGTTAAATTAGCTCAGTCTAGCAGTTGAAAGCAAATAGGTATATCATATAGCAACGCCAAATCTCCTAGAGCCTGATCCATCCAGTCCGGCTTTAGCCCAAAGCAAGCTCCATACGCCGTGCCAAATATAAATGCAACCTCTTGCCAGTCACGATGAGACAACTTAATCACCATCATCATCGTAATAACTACCATAACGTCCACCACCAAACTCCTTTCTGACCCAAAATTGATGATAGGAACTCGTGTCTCGTTGACCAGAAATACCGAGTTCGCCAGCAACATTGACATACCCTTCTTCATTAACTTGACCAGCTTTGCTAATGCGCTTAACACTCTCCTCATCACCCTTCCAGAGAGTGCGACAATAAACACATTTCACCGAACCTGAACAAGAGTTAGCAGAGATCAAACGTTGATCGTGAGGAGAGACTGACCAGGCTTGCTCTTTGCCCATTGTTCAAAACAATTCCGGTGGATATTGTTGCCGCAAGCTGCCTGACACCACAGAACATCTTCGCCGTCCTCAAACTCCATAACACATACCGGACAATCACCCTCAATTGGCTTGCGAGTGCCTCCTGTATCAGTGGACACAACGGCTGCGTTTGAAGATGGCGTGATTGGTGCATTGGCGAAGATCTCTTCCAGTTCAGTAGACAAAAAGGCCAATTGGTAAACTAGGTCTTCTCTAGCTTTTAAGACATTGGCCATGATCTGGCCATGTTTAGAATCTGAATTTAGTATAGACAATCGGGAAGACTTACGTAGATGATATGCTTGCACTGATTTCCCTTCCCATTATCTGGGCAAGTACATTTCGGAACTTTACCAACAGTAATTTGATAGATATTGCCAGTAGTACCAGCAAGGTCGAATATTTCCTCCTCGCCTTCCTTTTTTCGGTCGATCAAGAACATCCGCTGCGTCTTGACACGCTCCAATCGTTCCAGGTAGGCGAGAGGAGGCTTGGCTCGGAATCGTTTCAGTCGTTTCTCTTCTAACTCCTCACCAGACACCTTCTTTGTCCGAGGTCGCTTTGGCTTGCTCTCGTTAATGCCAGCCAGCCCCGCTTGAGCCTCTGCGTCGGCAACTTCATCATCTTCATCGTCTAGATAAGGTGACCTTTTGGGAATAGTCTTGCGCTTTTTTGGTAGCGGAGGAATTGGAGTAGTACATTTGACGCTTTTGATGCCAAGAACTCGGGCCATGTACTCTGAGGATGGTCCCGTGCGAGGAGGTTTTGACGTAGATGAGGGACGTGAGGCCATCTTGGTAGCCTTTACAAAAGAAATCTGGGACCGTATTGCCTAGTTGAGCTGACAGAGAGAAGAATTCGGGATTGGCGCTTGACTGCAGGAGTTGGTTTTGAAATGGAGCAACCTGTCACACGAAGATCAAGGAGGGGAAAGGGGACGTGGTGTTGAGAAGCGAGGAAACTGGAGGGGCGACGCGAAGAGGCAGGGCTATCACATGATCTTAAGTCTAGCCGACTTGGGCCTAGCAGATTTTAGCTATTTTCCTCGATTCTTCCATTCGTTCGAGTTTCCTTTCCTCTTCAGTCTTTCGGCATTCTATTATACCCCTGATCTGGCTGCCAACTTTCTGAAGTTGGATCAAAGATAGCCCCTTCAAATTTCTGAATTGCCAAGAAGGAGATCGACTTTATAATCCTGCTGATTCGAGTAAAGGAAAGCTTTACTTTATGGTTCACTAGGTTCGCTTAGTACGAACATCTCTCGCAGCAGCAGTCGCGAGTAGTTGCATATATTTTGATTATCTTGTCAGTACTGGTCTGAATTGGATTGGATTGGATTGCTCGGAAGAGACAAATGTAAAGATGCGAGATGTTGCGGAAGGAAAAAGTCATAGAGATGCAGATGGTATCAAATAGTCTTAGAATGTAGTAGAGATAAACCACTTTCACATTGTATGCTGCCTCTTGCGACGCTGATCCAGGATATTATAGCCATACCGCCGCGCAGATTCAAATGAGTCTGCAGTACATATTGTGACTAGATTGACAAATGAGTAGATATGCATGCTTGGGGATGATGAGTCGAGGGCTCTGCATCTCAAGGAGAAGAGTCTCGAGGCGCTGACTAAAGTAGACTCTCTAATTTCAGATCACTTGGAGAGCAGACTGAGTTCACATCTACCTCTAACTTGAATTGTAGATATAGGCCAGCAATTATCAAGTCGCAAAGTTCCTCTCTTGCCCAAAGGCAGGGACTTGGCAGGGATTGTTCAGCGCTTTACCTAAATAGGACTCACTACGCGCAATGCTTCAATGTATCTTTAAGACTGAGGAATTGGTAAGAAATACCATCTTTTCAGTATTAACAAAATGTCAGCTGTTGCGCCTCCAGATCCGTCTCAGGTGTCTTCAACAGGTTTGTCCATCCAAAAGCGCGCGCTTTATAAACCAAGGAGCTCGGATTCATATCAAACTAACACATGTCAATAGCACCCAAGAAGAAGGGTCACAAGAAGAAAAAGAACACCAAAGGAAAGGACAATGGCGATGCAAAAACTCCAATTATTGAGACAGGCATACCTGCGGAGCATGAGGATGAGGAAGGAGAACTCGACGATGCGGATCTTTCTCCAGTGGTATGAGTGACACCTGTCAATTGCTGCATTAGCCGCGCAAGCTCTGATTGTTCGAGTAGAAGACGCCAAAGGACAGCCACTTTCAGGAACCTGGAAAGTTCAAGACAAACGGCAATAACCATAGTCTTACAAGCAACGGTCATTCTGAAGTGGCGGACACTAGCCAAACATCAAATAGACAAGAAAAAGAACATGATGGCGTAAGAAATAATGCGTCCGATTCCGCAGATGCGAGCGTACGATTCGAAGCTATGTCTAAGGAGAGAGAGACTTTGCGGGCGGAGGTTGAGCAATTAAGAAAGGCATTGCAAGATATCCAAGACAAACATTCAAATGACCTCTCGACAATACAAACTCAGCATGACGAGACAATTCAAGGGATCCACGCGAAACATACCGAAGAACTCTCTTCACTCAAGGAAACACATGTAGATGAAGCATCAACACTTCGTTCAGAGCTAGAAGAGAGTGAGGCTGCAAAAGAAGCTGCGGAGACTCAATATCAACATCTGCTCGGGCGCATTAATACCATAAAGGCAAGTTTAGGAGAACGTCTAAAGGCAGACAAAGAAGAACTTGCGGAAGCCAAGGAGACTATCACTGAGCTCGAATCTCAAAATGAAGCTTTCCAAAAACGTGGGAAAGCATTAGAAGCAGACGTTAAACGCTTAGAGCAGGAATCTCAGGAATCATCAAAGGAGTTATCGAGTCTGCGGAATCGGCATAATCTTTCACAACAGAATTGGGTTCACGAACGAGAAGACCTGATACACCAGACTAAGCAGCTCAGAGATGAAGCGGAAGCTGCCAAGGAAGCGATGGGAGACTGGGAGGTACTTGCTATGGAGGAGAGATCCATGAGGGAAGGATTAGCCGAAAGAATTAAAGATCTAGATGAGCAATTCTCGTCTCAGAAAGAGACTCTCGAGTTAGCAGTATCTGAAAGGGATAGCCGGTCACAGGCATTGTCAGGCCTGCAACGAGCACTGCAAGAAGTACAGGAAGCCAGAAAACGAGAGCTACGAGAGATGGTAGAATCTTATGAAGAACAGCTGCAAGCATTGAAGAAAATTGTTCAAGAGTCAGATGCTCGTGCAGTAGAAGCAGACTCATCGAAAGGAGCTCTACAAACTGAACTAGATCGACTTATGCCATTCGAGAAGGAGGTCAAGGAGAAGAATCTCTTGATTGGAAAATTACGGCACGAAGCAATAGTCTTAAATGAACATCTCACGAAAGCCTTGAGGTTTCTCAAGAAGGCTAAGCCAGAGGACAATGTCGATAGGTAATTTGCATCACATTTTCTTCCCCAATGCCTTTACTTACAATCACAGGCAAATCGTGACCAATCACTTCCTCCACTTCTTAGCTCTCGATCGCTCAGATCCTAAAAAGTTTCAAATCCTCCAGCTTATTGCATCTCTTCTTAATTGGACGGATGAGCAGAAAGAGCAAGCTGGCCTTGCCAGACCAGGGGCGGCCAGTAGTTCTCTCCGATTGCCACAATCTCCTTTCCACCGCACCCCCAGTACACCGTCCCTATCAGCGGATTTCTTCACCGAGTCACCAGCAAGCAAGGAATCCTTGGCCGATCTTTGGACTGGCTTTCTAGAACGAAGTGCTGAAGAGGGGAGTACCACAGGTAGTAGAAGCGGTAGTGTGAGTAGCGCTGCACTTAGACCAGATACGAGGGGGGAAGGAAATAGTTCGAGAGGTTGATGAAAAGTGTATAATTATTTTACAATCACATTGCGTATGGCGTTGGGCGACGGGATGTCATAGTGCCTTGCAGGCAAGCAGGATTCTAAAGTTGGCTTTGACAAGAGGCATTGGCCAATACTCATAATTGATTGCATGAAGTTGGAATGTGTTATAAATCCACGTTGGAATCAGCGAACAGATCATCGCGATTAGCATCATCTCCATGTGTTCAGTTTATTAGCTCCTCTCCTGTCACCCTTTTCCGTTGACGTTGTTTGCGTTTGTTTACACTTACGCCAGAGTCACCCAAGCGGGCTGTTCCGAAAACCATGCTTCGCCTTTTTCATGATTGTTTCTCATCGTTGAAAATTCTTTTTTTTACTGTGAGATTTGATTATAGTCTTTAATAATCATTCCATTTGTAGATCTGCTTTAGTTGCTCAAAGAGTTTAGCTTGAAAATGTGTTTTCGTTTTATTACTCACATCTAACTTGCTTGGTGTGATATTCACGAGTGTTTAGATACGTAGAATAAGACAACAGATTGCGGGATGGGTGTTTTGTAGGTGCAAATGCAGACCATGAATTTTGCAAACAAGATCACTGTAACAAACCAATGGGTATGTGTGCTTGTTAACATATCGTCTGATTATAATTAGTACCGATTTAATTGTGAATAAAAGTGACTTAGCCCGAATTAGACAGTGTACTTCAAACATAGTGATCTCATCTCAAGGATATAATTAAGCAAAATGTTTTCTCATTATCACGTAGAACGCAAGCAAAGAAATACCAAGCTCCGCTAATGCTAACACCCTCTCCACTTATAACAGCACAACCACCGCTACACAGACTATAAATTACCCAGTTTTATCTGTTTCCCAGGGCACAGCAAAACATATTTCCATAAAGCTGCAATCTTTCCTACTTTTTCTCCCTGATCTATATCACAATATCATCCGGCTCAATTCACCTCTACACTCAACCTCATCTCAACATCCATCTCTCAAACTTCGCATAATCTCAATCCACCCGCAACTTACTTCTCACGCTTATTATCAACCGTCAACCAAAAGTCCAGTAATCCACCAAGATGTGTTGGAAAGGATGTGATGCATGCGCTGCCTGCGACACATGTATGAATGATGAAAATGGACATTGTGCTGATGAGCACTGCTGTGGATGTTGTTGTTAGCTGTGGAGAGGAGAATAATGATCTAGAGATTGTTGAAAGAAACTTCTTGTGGCGAAAGAGATAATCGGAAAGGAGTTGAGGCTGGTTTGGAAGGAGTGAAATGCGGCTGCTTTGTTCAATTGAGAAGTGATAATGGGTGTTTGGCTGAGCTTTGTGGTGGTTATAATAGACTTTGGAATCACGGAAGTTCAGAATTGAAGTCCTAACGTGGTCTGCTTTTATAAAATTATCAAAAGTTGTGAAATATTTGTACATACGCTCCATCCTCATCTACTGCTGGATATAAATCAAGGCAGCTTACTTTCTCGGTCCCCCCTTCTGAACTCCTGAAATGTCCTCACAACTTGTACGATATTACCTACTTCAGTGTTATGAACATGTTTCGAAATTGCTAACAACCTGCCATCCCCAAGATATTCGTCTCAGATTGCCAATTTATTTCTTCAGCCTACAAACTGCCACGAAGCATATTCAAAGTTTGTTTCTATCTAAGTCAGCAATCATACAAGCAAAAAACAAACCGGGGCCATAAACGTCCCCTCCTTATCATTTAATATCTCTTCCAATTCCACTACCAATTTTCTATCTCTACCAACTATCAGTCCAAACACCCAAAATCTAGCCTCACTTCATCTTCTATCACATCTTTCCCTATCGATCACTCAACCCAACTGTAACAGACCCAAATGGCAATTGAGAATGGTGATTCAAGATTATGCGCAGAAGGCTGCTGTATACACGCTTGCTACACCTATGACGGCTACCTCACGATTTGCAAGACGTGCTCTTGCTGTCGCCGCTGTTGATGAGGCTTGGGCCGGTGAAATTCAGGAAAGAGCTTTCTGATATGAAAATATAAGATTAGAGAAGGTTTAGGTTTATGGAGGTTTTAATAGAAGTGAGCATCGATAAGAAGAGAAAGGAGAGGGGATCGCAGGGAGAAAGGGATAAGCAATTGGGGTTCTGGGTTGAAAATATAATTTGATTGTACAAACTGCTTGACATGATTCTATAAAATGTATCTGTCCAGAACCTGAAGTTCTTTTCGAAGCGAGAATGAAAACGTGATAGGAAATCTACTGAAGTATTGATTTATTTTGCATAGCACCTGGAAGCTAGAAATAAATTAAAGTGTGCAACGAGGAAGTTGCAAGATGACGAAAACCGCAACAACTCTGATGTTCTAGCCAGTCATAAAACGTTGTAAAGCAGTGTCTCGGCTGCAAACAAATGCGCCAAACAGAAACAGAGTCAGGTAACAGTAACAAACATGAAAACATAGCATACAATCAATCAAGAAAGCAGGCATCGCTTAGCCCATAGCTACCTATATATATTCCCCAGTCTCTCCTCTCTTCCCTGTTCGGCCTCCTTCTTTTATCATTCATCCAGTTGTTACGAATTCCCAATTCTCACCTCGTCTCACCTCCATCACTCATTCAACATCAACCAAATATCAAATCATCACCCTTAATGGAGGACCGTCCACTCGGAGATGCGTGCTCGGGAGATTGTTGCTATGAATGTTGCTGTACCTCGGAAGGGTGTGGCATGCATAGGGCAATTTGCTGTTGCTGTTAATGGGATATTGACCTGAGGGTTTTGTTTGAAAGCTTTAAAGGAAATGGGGGTGCTGAGGAAGTGAATGGATTGGGATCAGCGGGAATGAAAGACTTTTCGTGCTGGGAGGGAGGAAAGAAATGTTCTGAATGATGAGGGTTAGATTTAAAAATGGATAGAAAGAGTCATGGAGCAATGTTATACCTCTCCTACTAATTGCCGCTGCTCACACTATGCTCAACTCTCTTTTAGCTATCTGCACAAACAAAAGTTAACATCGCAAAATATTAAAAATATTAAAGCAAACGATTTTCCTGCTCAACTTAGCATTATGGCATGTCATTCAAAGAGCATTAGGAGCATAGCAGGTTAAACCAAAATAAAAGCCAGGCGAGTAAGAACTCGCTCACTGGTAGTAGAATATCGAAGAACCACGCCAATGAAGTTAAACTAGTGGCACAGCTAGAGTTTGAAATGCGTCGAGTTCAAGGGCGTGCATCTCGAGAGAACCTACCATGTCTTTCACTCTTAAGCACTGAAAATATTGAGAGGGGGGATAAAATGGAAGAATTCAATAAGCGATTGTAAAAGCACCAAGACAAAGAGAAATCTATAGCGTTTTCAAATGCGATATGGGTGAGAGGATATAGAGGCAGTATTTTAAGTGACCTAGAGGTTGATCTTCGAAAGAGTCTTTTATCGTTTGAGATTATTTATTAACCTATTCATAGATGCCTTGCTCAAACATTTCGACGTCGTAGAATAGTGCTGAAATGGTATTACCATTAAACATACGGCCCTCGAGAGCATTCACAGCCTATGTCATGATCAGCACTTATCAAATTAACGAGAATCTCCTGCTAACTTACCCTCAATCCAGATAGCTGACTTGTGAATTTGACAAACACCTTCGGTGCTGCATCATGGCGATCAATGTATACTCGCTCCACTCTGCCGTACTGTAAAGGAAGTTAGCAGCCAACTTTCATATCAAGACTTTAACAAACCTTCTCTGCGCATTCGTCGCCGATCTCTTGCATCAAACCACCATCGCCACTCCCCTCAACCTCTTCATCCAAATTCATCCCATCTACCATTCCTCTCAACACAATCACCTCGGACATTGGCCCAAACTTTCCAACATCGTCATCTTTCTGAGGCGCCTTCTTTCCTCCGATAATTTTACCCCTGCCACCAGGATCCCTAAATCCACCGCCTTCTGCGTCTGATTTTTTCTTTCTTTTCTCAACTTTCACCGAGAGAGGTGTGATCATACCAGAACCATCTGCACCCAAACCCTTCCCTTTACTCCATCCATACTTGGACATGAGTCGTTCAGCAAAGCCTTTCTGACCTGGTCGTGTTGATCTGGGAGCTTCTTCGGTTCCGGCAGCTTCATCATCATCTTCAGGCTCTTCGGCAAGTGCCTTCTCAAGTTCTGCTTCTGTACTAGGGATCTCGCTGGGGGGTGGAGGGAGTTGATATCTGACTGGAGCACGGGATATGGCGCCTGCTGGTAGGACTTCAGGTGGTGGTTGAGGTGGTTCAGCCGTCGGAGGAGGTGGTGGAGGACTGTATGAATCGGAGTTGGACCCTTCAGGTTTGGGTGGGGGAGGAGTGGTATCTAATGGTGGAGGCGCAAAATTGTAATTCGAAGGGGGCGCAAATTGTCCTGATCATGTTAGCAAAACTTAAGCCGGGGGTGATGTACATGCTTCCTATCTGCGGTCGATAATCCTCTTCATCACTATCCTTCTCGCTCGACGCTTTCCTAGCCATCCTGTGCGCGTATAATCTATCCTTCCATTCCCTCACTTCTCGAATCTTCTCGTCACTATGCTTGTATTCCTCGTAGCTGTTTGGCCGCGCAACGTCATAGATATCATCCCAATCTTGAACAACAACACGCTCTTCCTTCTCTTTCTTCTTCTTATTCTTCTTTCCACCCCGCTGCCTCTTCTCCCCACCATAGAACCCATTGACATCGTCATCATCTCCGCCTGTCCAATCAGCTAAGGTAGTCTTAGCTGGCCGTGTCGCTGCTGCATTTGAGAGCGGTTGCGCGGCTAGTGGAGAAGACCGTTGGATTTCGTTGTCTAGTGTGGAGGATTTGGGGAACGAGCTCTTTGGTTTGGGCTTTTGGGAAAGCTGTGGTCTCTTTGTAGGTTGGAATCTTAGAGCAGCTGTATGAAAAATATAAGCAGTGATGATCTAGAGTACTCAGGAGATCAGGAATGAATACCAGGGTCAATTTGAGGCTTCTTGCTCTCCTCACTCTCGGCAGGCTTGAAGGCAACAGGACCTTTCGAAATAGTTGCTTTCGCATCAGGATCTAGCAGATTGGCATATAAAGACAAGCCACTTCTGGGAGGTGGATGAGAATTTGCCATGGTGTGGATTGGCCGTGTAGCTGGATCGTCCTGAACGGGGCTTTGGTTGATTGTTCAGCCTTGTGTACCAAAAGGGTGGCCGAATTTAGCACTGTGCCGAAGCCACAACGTTAGAAGGCCAAAGATGCCATAATTGTTCTTGACCAGAGTCCCATTGGGGAAAAAGACTAAGCTGGATGTTTCTGAACGGTTGTCCCTCTCACAGAATCACTATGATATGTGGTTGGTTGTGTTTTAGGCGTTTGACAGCCTACTTTTTCTCCCGCTGTACCTACCTAGGCAGGCTGGGTTACACAGCAGCCGTTGAACTATACCGATGCAGTCCTGAGACCCCTGGTCATCGGAGGTACCTACCTATCAACTTCTGACATGCCGCATTTTTTTTTTTTACCACCTTTTTTATATACTCAAATATTAACCAACACTCTGCTGGACAGTGTGCTTTGAACATAGAATTCCCAACTCCTTAATTACTTCGCAAACACATCACCTCGGTCTGCAAAAATGAGTGCAACGACCCTTTCTAACGCCTTCTCGCCTAATGACGATGCAACAGCTATTATCATCCCAAGCAAGCCTCAACCGCTCGTCGTCTCCTATAGACAACTCTCCGCAGAAATCCTCGCTTTTCAAAAAAAACTTGCAGCCTTAGGAGTTACCCCACAAGCTGCAGTCTCAATTGCTCTGCCCAACACCTACGAATTCATTGTTGCATTCCTCGCTAGTGCCTGGCAGAGAGCTATCGCTGCACCCCTCAATTCAGCATATAAGCAAGAAGAGTTCGAATTCTATATTGAAGATTTGAGTTCCGCTGTTGCACTGGTGCCAAAAGGATCTTATCAGAAAGCTGGAGCAGCTGTTCGAGCGGCGAGGAAATATAATGCCGCAATTGCAGAATGCTACTGGAATGGGCGAGAAGTTGTCCTTGATGTAAAGGAGGAAGGACAACTCAAGGGGAAAGGGGATCAAAAAGTCGAGAAGGCACAGCCAGATGATGTAGCTCTCGTTCTACACACCAGCGGCACCACTGGACGACCTAAGGCCGTCCCTCTCACACACCGCAACCTCACACGTACTATGAAGAACATCCAAGCCACCTATGATCTTACTCCACGGGACAGAACCATGCTCGTCATGCCTCTCTTCCACGTACATGGCCTCCTCGCTGGTTTCCTGGCCCCCCTCGCCAGCGGAGGATCCGCAATCGTGCCTCTCAAATTCTCTGCATCGGAATTCTGGTCTGATTTCACCACCCATGGCGCAAACTGGTACACAGCTGTCCCTACTATCCATCAGATCCTTCTTAAGAATCCTCCTCCAAATCCTATGCCTTACATTCGCTTCATAAGATCCTGCTCTTCCCCGCTCTCCTCAACAACCTTCCACCTCTTGGAGTCCAACTACAATGCTCCCGTCCTAGAAGCGTATGCCATGACCGAAGCTGCGCATCAAATGACCTCAAATCCTCTCCCACCTGGAAAACGTCGTCCTGGCTCGGTTGGAATCGGACAAGGCGTTGAGGTCAAGATCCTCGACGGATCAGGTCAAGAACTTCCCTTAGGCACCGAAGGTGAGATCTCTATCAAGGGTGAAAACGTCACGAGCGGGTACCTGAATAATCCTGCCGCAAACGCTTCCTCCTTCACTAGCAGCGGCTTCTTCCGCACTGGAGATCAAGGCAAGATGGATGCAGAAGGATTTGTGACCATCACGGGGCGGATTAAAGAGCTGATCAACAAAGGCGGAGAGAAAATTAGTCCCATTGAATTAGATAATGTCCTCGCACGCCATCCGAAGGTGGGCGAAGCAGTGAGTTTCGCTATTCCGGATGAGATGTACGGGCAGGAGGTTGCGGTGGCTATTGTTCCGAAGAGTGGACAGGAGATTAGCAAGCAAGAAATTAAGGATTGGGTTGAGGAAAAGTTAGCAAAGTTTAAGGTTCCAAAGAAGGTATGTTCTCCTTTATACCTTCAGCTTGAAATACAAGAATGAAATCAGATTTAAGAAGCGACTAACGATACAAATAGGTATACTTCACAGATAACATGCCTAAAACGGCAACGGGTAAGATTCAACGAAGAATTGTTGCAGATGAGATGCTCAAATTGGAGAAGCCGAAAGCGAAACTGTAGTTTCTTTCTTTCACTTACTTCTCTACCTTCGACATCCTGCGCCTAGCCACTCATGCAATGTGGTATTGTACACCTACATATATCTATAGACACCGCGTCACCGCGATCCTGTCACGGTAAACGAGCTGGAGAGATGAGGATATGCCCTGTCCAGCCGCCAGAAAGTGTACAGATTAAATAAGACAAGATAGAATGCAATGTTAGAATACCTTTCAATTGAGAATCTTTCCTATCACTGCGTCCTAAATGCAGCACGTTACTTTTAAACATCACATATCACATAGAATATGAATCCATCCATCTCAATTCCACTACCTACTTCGCAGTCATTCCCAACTCAGCTTTCACGATAGTCCCCCACGTTTTCTTGTCCATCCCACCCAGATCCTTTTCTCCTCCCTTACAATGACGAAAATACGCATACAACAGGCTCAATCCATAACCATGTCCATATAGCAACTTGTCTATTTTCACCCATGTACTCGCCTCAACTAGGGTGGATGAATGCTTGCATGCTGTACCTGCCAAGGAATATCTTGTATGGCTGAATTGTCAAATCTTCAATTTTTATATTTTTTTTGAAAGGCTGGATCGAGAGAGGAGGTACGAACATTTCATAGATAGGAAGTGTTGTATTAGTATGATGTAATAGGACAAACAAGATGGGTATATTCTAAGGACAGACAGAGTCAAACACTCATCACATCACCGCAAAAGAAAAGATGAGAAAACATTTTCAATGTACAAGTTCGATATGGAATTCACTCTCGTCCCATAGTTCCCACTTACTCCCACCCGAACTAAAGGACGTTCCATCAAAGCACCCCTCAGGTACAATATTATGCAAAGCTACTCCCGCCCACATAGCCCATGTATCGCCAATCCTCCGCTATGATCCTAATGAAGGTCGCTGAACAAAACGCTCCATGATGAACTTGATGGCCAGTTCGATTTCGTTTTGCTGATGAGTTGTATGAAAAAACAATGAGAACGTGGCAGATTAGGTCTAAAGTACGGTATTGAAAAGAAAACGCCAACGTCCCATGCTTACAACAACAACATTTGCAACAGTCCGCCAAGAACCGAAACGCCGAGAGCAGCCTCGCTGAAGCTGTAGGAAGCAGCGGCACCCTTGCTACCTGTGGCAGTGGAGCTGGAACCAGTGGATGTACCAGTACCAGATGAGCTAGATCCACCGGGAACGCAGGAGAATTTGCCCTGGATGTTTCCCTTAATCTTGGAGTAGGAGCTGCAATCGATATTTTGCGTACTCTGGATGGTGAAAGTACCCCGAACGTTAGTGACATCTGGGAGACTTGGCCTAATAGATTATTAGCATGAATTTATGAGACTGGCCGTGTAATACGAACGTGGTAAAGTTTCCGGTCAGATCAACGGCTCCTCCAACAAAACTTAATGTAGGAAAAGCAAGGCCTCCAAGTTCAGTGTTGTTTACGACCTGAACAGCACCTCCAACAGTCTTGAGGAGAGGCACAGAGATGTTTCCGAGCTGCGTGTTCGAGACAATTGCAAAGCTTCCGGTATTGCTTGCTGTTGAGCCAACAGCAGTCAAGTTAGGTGCGGCTACGGACTCGACAAAGCTTTCGTATAGTCCAAAAGAGCCGTTGACAACAGCCAAAGATGGAATGCTGAGTGAAGAGATATCTCGGAAACTCATGTTGCCAGCCCAGATCAGATTGGGGAAACTGACATCCAAATTCTCTCCATTGGCATTGATCACGACTGAGTTTGTAATGTTGGCAACTTGGGTACTGAAGGTGAGCAGATGAGGATTATTATCGATCTGAAGAGTTGCAACAGTGTCCAAGTTGATACCATCAAGCGTGTTCAAGAATGTATTGGAAACAGTAACACTGCTTGACTTGGAAATGGTTTCGGGGAAAGTAAGCTCCGCAAGATTGGGCAGGGCAGTCCAGTCAATGATATTGACTGCAGTTAAAGACGAGAACTGTAGAGTGGAGAGTAGAGTCAAGTTGGTCAATGTGAAGGTACCGCCAATCGATCCAATCTGATCCGCAGAAAACTGTGTGAGACTGACTGCATTTACAGCAGAGAGGGAGCCAGTAACCTGTTGAATTCCATCGAGCGCGATAGTGCCCGAGGCGTCAGGTGCAATAATGATATCACCCTTGAATGTTGAGCAGTCGGCGAGAGCTGTGGCATCGGCTTGGGAATGAATAGTGGCTGTGGCTGTGCAAATCGCAGTATTGGCAGATTGTGCTGTTGAACAACTTGAGTTAGCATTGGTTTCTCTCTCCAACTGCTATATAGCATTCGTAATTCCATGTGCTGAACTTCCAAGATCCAATGGCGTGTGTTGGCCGATGGAAGACGTGATGTGCTTCTGGCTGTAGGATTGTTGACTTACCAGCAGCGACGCTGAAAACCGCTAGAGCAGGAAGGAGGAGCTTTTGAGAGAACATGGTCATGGAAATACGCTGTTTCAGGAACTTCCGTAGATGTTAGCACAGCTCAATTGAATGGTATGATGCAAGAATTGATGAAGATAAATGTTGAATGGGACTGGTTGATGAAAGTAAACGAAGAATCGCGTAGCCTGCGCTTCAACTTCAAAGAAATGTATGGAATTATGTTTCCTTGACAAGAAGATTCGCATTGGGGGGGGGTAGGGACGACTTGATAATGGGTGTGGTTGTGGTTGGGTTAAAACAGGAGGTCGAAACCAAACTCACCAGGCTTGCTTGACGTGTTTTTGTGTTGATAGCAACGGGAGGAATTCTTCCTCTACAACCAACGTCTCTTCCTCAAATGCACCGGATTAATAGATCTTAACGACAGTGGTGAAGCAGAAGAGAAGTAGACAGCGGCAATGAAAACCAAACTTTCTTTTGAAGGGAAAAGTTGGATGATGGGAAGAAGAAGTGGTGGTGGTGGTTGGGTGCAAGCAGGTTCAGGGGAACAGGACAGCCGGAAAAGGGTTGGCTGGCAGGTATCCGCTAGAGCTGCGACTAGCGAAGTGAGTTGCGAGTGGGTCTAAGCCCAAAACCACCTAAACCGGTTCTCACAAATTATTGACCACCCCCGATCAGCGACTCTTTTTATGGGCACCCCGAGATGACTTGTTCTCCTATTTTAGTCGGGCTATCTTGGTGGGTGCCACTCCTGGACTTGCAAACTGCTCTCCATTATTCTAACGTGGCCATCAGCGCAGATGTTGATTCCTTCTCCACCTCGACGACGGACGGGTCGAGGCAACCTCCGTCCTCCTCGTATCACCCTCCCTTTTTCGCTATCAGTCCGCGGTGAAACTTGGAGCCATCCGGCACGGCAAGCAAGATCAACCTACCTAGCTTGCTGAAGAGGACGCCATCTCCTGCTCGCCTCGCATAATGAAACCAGGGCATGCGGATAAAGAGCTGTCATTTGCCAACTCTCAATCCCCTGTCTTGGCTGCGGCGATACTGACAATTGCACGCAAGAGGTTGAACGTGTCTGCGACAGCCGCGAGAGACCAGACTCCAATAAAACCATGTCTACGTGTCGCTGCTTCACCTTCCCAAACCTTGAGACCACGCCTCTTTGCGAGCTCAGCTGGTCCGGGACCAAGATTGTGGTCTGAGCTGCAGAACCGTCAACTCAAGTTCACGATGATTTGATATCCCACCCAGAGAATGTTTGCAGCATGCGCAATCTCACCTTTTTTTGGTCCAAGTTCCGCAGGTGCCAGGGGTAGGTTGCATCAGGATAGGCGCGATGGGGAAGGCGTTCAGGTTGTGGAGACCACCACCATCAGTTGTTGAGCGGCCAATTGCATCTCCAGGGTTCTTCATTGGTAGACTGTTCAAAGCTTCTCGTGAACATCTGCATGCTCGACGTCAACTTTCGAGGGTATTTTTCGATTCGCATTTGCCTCATGCCAGCCCATTTTCCCACTCCCCATGGCATGTTTGTCCGGCAGACCCGGAGGACACTATCTTAGTTGATCCAGACATTCAAATCTTCAGGTGCACCATCAGAAGACGGTGCGCCACTAGTCAGTCCCGCTACAACGATGCCGAGACTCAAGCCACATTGTGAGTCTTGGATCTTCCACTACCAAAACAAGTCCACTCGGAGCCGCATAATCGACCCATACTTCAGAATTGATGACACTACGCATTCTAGTTTGTCTATCCAATTGTCAACAAAACACTTCGAAAGCTAGCCAATGGCTTTAATGTTGTGATCTAAGAGAAAATCTCTACTGGGCTCGAATACTACACACTTTCGATTCATAAGAATTTTCAACCTGGATTCTCTTAGAGAAGAATCCTCAATCAAAAGTCATCTGTGGAGAAGCATGCGGGTTGGCGCTTCTAGAAGACACAAGGCCATTACTGATGCCGCTTGTCTCTTCGTCGCTATCATTTTTCATCACAGTGATTCGCTGCTTCTCTAAAATTGCTTAATTTCATCACCCTGACAAAGTCGCATTTCATCTTTGCTAGGATCTTATCAGACAAGGTCTGGTTATCATCTTCATATCAAATCTTTATATGAGAGCCTCTCTTTCCCTGAAAAATGGCATTTCTATTCATGCGTTTCTATGGGATTTGCAACTGGACAGACGCTAATCGTATCAGTCGGAGATTCTTTCGGATCAATGTACTGCCTTTTCTTGTTTGACAACCTATTGAAACCTTGCCTAATCTTCAACCACTCCCGGCAGATTGATAGTAGGAGCGGAGGATGATCAAGCTTTGTTTCAACCCCAGATTTCGTAAGCTCCTGGTTTCAATTGATATATTCGAGACTTGATACTTGATTATTGTACCAATCTCGTGATGCGAAAAGGACTCGTTCCGCTTCTGGATGAGCCTTTCGAATGTCATCAATAGCATGAAGGAATTCCTGCCTTTCTTCCTCTCGAACTACTTCCGAAGCAACCAAAGTTCGGAGAAAGACCCAGACAGATTCATGGCTCCATTTAAAGGAAACGACTAGACGGAGAACATCTCGACAGATGAGTGAACCTCGCTCCACACTCGACAGCGCTGGTACATTCATGAGGCAGAATAGCAAGAAAGAGAACCCGGATGTGTCAGCAGGATGATTCAAGCACCACTCTTTCACCACTGCAACTAATTCCTCGTAGTCAACAGTTGGTGATTCGGAAAGAGATTTTTCAGCTTGGCCAGTTCCAGATTCGGATATTTGAAGAAGCCATCTTAGATGTGACCAGGCATAGTAATTCTTCGGATGTCTTTCCGCTGCAACCAAAATCACGGATTTCACATCCCTATTTATATCGTGTTTGAATTTCATGACCTGGCATCGTTCGAGTAGCCAGCGACGATGGCCCCAAAGAGTTGGAGACTTTGTATGACGATGCAGACGTGATGTCAAATAAGAATCCACAAAACGCAGTTCTGCTGCTACACGCGCCTCAAAGCTTAGTTTTGATTCGCCCTCATATGTCTGAATGATTCTCTTTCTCATGTTTGCAGCCGTCAAATGCTCCGGATCCATCAGAAGAATTACTGTAGTAGCATTTTGTAAATCTACCTCCGCTTCGCTCAGAGAGCTTCTCATATGCTTTAACATTACTTGACGAGCAATCACAAAGGCCTGAACGAGCTTGTATTTCGGAACACCGATGCTATTTCCATCTGTAAGGACATTGCATCCTGGTGGTAGAGGATGGCTCTTCCCCAGGAATTCGATATCTAGTAATCCTCCTGCTTCTGGAACTCTCAGAGCTTTGACAATATCTTGGTAGATGACTTGAATATCATCAGGTGTTGAAGGTATGTGACCGGGCTCTAGCGCTCTAGACATTTCGAAGTATGCTGTATTTGAGCCTCGTAGGTTTTCCCCTACAGACTGTGATGCGAGCCTCGTTTCCCAGCCTCGCACGCACAGACAGGTTCGCTGTTCATCACGAAACCCAGCGCAACGAACTCTCCAAAGGCACCGGACACGATGCCTTCCCTTCTAGTTACTGTTTTCCTCCTCCAGCTCGCTATTCATCTAGTCAACACGGTCGGCGCCTCAACCATAAATGCCTTAGTGCGTGAAGCCACCTTGTGATGATTTTATAGCCTGCTAATTGTCTGCAGCTATGGAACCTCTACAACTGTCTCCCAACTCCTACATCGAAATCAGTAGCTGAGCAGAAGGAGCTGAAGAAACAGTTTGTTAAGATCCGCCTTGAGCTCAACGCAACTAGTAGCCAAGACGAGTTTGCGAAATGGGCGAAGCTGCGTAGACAACACGACAGGCTATTAGACCAGATTGAGAAGTCTAGTAAGCATTTCACTTTACATCTATTACCCTACTTACTAATAGTTTGACAATAGAGGCTTTAACTGATGGTACAAAATCCACGTTTGATAGTTCTGTGTCAACCCTCCGATGGCTAGGCACAAATGGTCTACGAATGTTTTTACAGTTCTGGTATCAAAAGCAGGCTATATTCTGGATTCCCAAGGGCTGGGTACCATATTACGCCGAGTGGTTATTGTCATTCCCACGGGCGCCATTAGGCAGTATTAGTATACAAGCATGGTCACTTGCTTGTGCGGCCATTATCCTGCTTGTCAGCGACACGATCGTTGCCATCATTGCATTGACAACTCAGCCACACAAGGCAAATAAGGAACCTATGGCTGTTCCCGCCGGTGAGAAAGAAACCAAGAAGGAATTATAATTGCATCTACGAAGTTTAAGGGGAACGAGGAAACGGAGGACGAAGGAGGGAATGTCTCTCATCAAAAAGACGCAAAGGTCGCCATTGCTTCAAGAAGCTGAGACCTTGCAACACGAGTGAGATGACTCTTGGCAGAGTACTTGGGCTTGCTCTGGGCATTCTTTTTGACTATGAGTGATCATGGTAGAGAGGATCGCCAAAGCTTCGAAAGTGCCACTAGATGGAAAATTGCTGTTTTCCAAGATATGTTGCTGGACCGTGAGTGGAACAAGTCCCGAGGGCGATTACAAGAAGATGGACATAAATGAGAATTTCTCCAAACCTGCAGGGCGTGTCCAGCATTTTGGTATTTGATAGAAGTAGACTTCAAATTTTGTGAAATTTTCGACAGCTCTTGTCAAGCTCGCCAAAGTAAATCTAACGCTCGGAGATATATTTTCGAGCTAGCCATACTTGGCTTGCCCAAAGCGGTACAATGTGGCAGAACCGTATTCTCTGAATGTGTCTTGAACATTCCTTCGTAAGCGCTGCCCGAAATCTTTTGAATATCAACATCAATCATGGCACCCAGTTGGGGAACGCAAGTAGCACAGTCCAATTCCATAGCCTCTGACTAATCCGAAGCAGAATCAAGTCTCTTCTCCTGTTTGCCGGTCCCATTCTCCTTCCCAAAGCCATTGCACAATACCGTGCCCTCCGCGCAGCACCTTCAACACAAGGCCTCTCAATCCAACCCATTCCGCGCCCCGTCCAACGAGCCCTCGGTTTACTTTTCATAACTGCGCTACTATTCTTTGTCCGCACGCTCCCCTTCTTCTCCCAGGAGAATATCTTCAGTCTTACCACTTCGCGCCTCCAAATCCCCACTGACGTCCTCTTCACACGTCTCTCCGCCCTCCGCGCCTCTGGACTAAACACTTTCGATAATGCTCTACGAAGCAAGCTCTCCTCTCTCGATTCACGCCTTCTGTATCTTCAACACGGCCCTGCAGCTCTAGCAGATTGCGTCTACTGCAGTCCTGAATCGCCGAAGTCATACCTCTACTACACCCTTCCATCTCTCCTCACCCCCCACCTCCTCAACCTCTTCATCCTCGGCATATGCACATCCCGCTCCTTCGCCGGTCGTTACGGCTCCAGCTGGCGTACCAGCGCCAATATCGGATCGCTCGCCTTAGCCCTGGGTGATATATACCTTGTCTCCTCCTACACCACCAGCGCCAATTCGCGCGCAACCCGTCTTGAGGATATTGATTTCTTCTATTGGAATAGTCGCATTTACCGCTTGTTAGCACTAGCCCTATACGACGGTCTCAGCGGGTGGATTCTCTACCTCTCCTCGACAAACCGAGCCTTTCTTAATCCACCCACTACGGCAGAGAGAGTCGAAATGGCTACACGGATAATGGAACGGACGAGAGGGAAGTTGGCGGCAGTGGGGATACTCCAGAATACCGTAAAGAGGGATGAGGAGTTGAGGGCTAAGAGCGAAGGTTATTGGATTCAGGAGGGCAGGGTGACAAGGGAGTTAATGGAGGAGAGAGAGGTGGTTGAAGGTGTTACGAATGCGTTGGAGAACAGGATCGATATGAAGACGATCATGCGGGATGCGGATTCTTATAGTCAGAATCTTTTGAGGCCTTTTCAAGAGAGTGTGATATAGTTGAATAGTAGAATACACTATTCTGAGATGAAATACTTGGTTAACGTTTAAATATTGGTCATTTGGCGGAAAACTTTCCCAGAATGATTTTTTATGCTGGCCAAATAGCCCAGTAGCGTTGGATATAAATATAACTTAAAGACAATCGCATTACGACAATGCTTCTCGATTTCTGAGAGAGAGAGAGAGAGAGAGAGAGAGGATATCACATTGTATGAGCAAGGAAAAAGAATGCATTGTTCCTTACTACTCGACCGTTCCTCAAACGATACCTAAGACTATACATAAGTTGGCTATTGGTAGGCTAAACCACCATCAACAGCTGAATATACTTGTACCATCCATCATCAATCCATTTACAGTGGACTTCCTTTTCTCATAAGTCTCATCTGCACTTCTCGATAGCATCAATTGCATAATTCCGGCCGAGATTCGATAACCTCAAGCCATCACGATCATATAGAAAGTCAAATATTCCTCCCGATCTGAAACCCGCCTGGCTATCTTCTGGCCTTCTAGTCTGTCGTGTATGCATAGGTATCGTAATATCTGCTTTAGTAATATTCTTCCAACCGCTATGAATCTGCCATCCCGAGTTGGTACTGATTTGCTGATCAGCAAGGTAAAGAGGATTTTGATGTCTGTAACTAAATCGAGGACCATGTCCCTGGGTAGGAGTAGGTGTCATTTGGCCGATACGAGGCCGCATTGAGAGCAGATCGTAAGTTGAACTACTTTCACCCGTAAGAACTGGCTCTGGAAGCAAATGTTTTTCTGGAAGTGAAGCAGAAATCGGGTCATGTAGAATAAGGTGTCCAGCAACTCGGAAGAAGCGATTGATGTCAGAAATAAAGCCTGAGGAAGCGTTCTGATTAACTTCTGTATACACTGTGAACATGGACTTGGGCTTGTCACCCGAGACTACGACTTGGTTGGGAAGGGTGTATAGCATTGGAGACGGTCCATTTGTCTGGGTGTCTGTTTCCGCTACTTTGCCTTGCGCGCCATGAGGCTGGTGTCTAGGTACCGGCATGAATATATTGCTATTCGGTATCCTAAGATATAGTTCTGGCCAAGAGTGTTTCTCCAGCTGGACGTTCAGTCTACCAACATCCGGGCTGACCCATGGTCTGAACCTATGTCGAGGTGTTGAAACTAAGGAGCTATGGCTCGATAATTCAGGATATGATTTCAATGTAGGATAGACCTGCTGCTGTACATTCGCCTGCTGTATTGATGGCTTATTTACATTTGGTATGAGCAATGGTGGGTTTTGTATCAGCTGCCTTTGAAGACTGGTTGTGAATTGAGTAGAGGGAGGCATCGTGGGTAGCAAAGAACGGGCTCTGAAACGGGCCACACCCTCGCTATCGTGATTCAAGCTAGCTTGCTGGACTCTTGGCTTGCTGAAAACAACCTGGGACTTATGTGGGGATGATTTAGATTGTAGTATCGTTGAAGCTTTGTATTGGATGCCGTTCTTCATAGAGACTGGAAGAAACCATTTCGCTTCTGTAATAGAAGACACATTTCTTGATAACTCCACCGTCCTGGGAAGTTCCTCTATAGGTGTCGTCGCTACTTGACGTATGGGCGTGTTGCTAACCAACACCCCCGGCTTAGATGTGTCTTTCATTTTGGCTCTCTGCCGTACATCTGCTAACGTGTTATTTCCAGGAAAAGATCGTAGCTTCCTCGACGGTGAATATATCGAAGTCGAATGAAGCAGACGTCGACGTTTGGCTTTGGGACTTCCGTCTTCCTGAAGGGGACAATGTCCATGAGCAGATAGTTGGAAACGTTTCCCAGCCTGGTATGGGTACTTTCTTCTGAGATTTAAACTCTGTGGAACTTTTGACACCTTCATATTATTCTTGTATATTTCCGTCAAACGCTCGGCCGCTGTGAAATCTAGTTTGTTACACACTTGTAGAGGATGTATAAAAGTAAGTGATGTTGGTGTGCTTGTGATATCTAGCTCCCAAGCGGAGAGGCTACTTGGGAGCATCTTATTTTCTTTGTCTTGCCCAGTGTTTCGAAGCGTTCTGTTCCGAATTGGAGTCTGAAGGTCTGGTCTGAAGGTTTGTTTATTTCTGTTGCTGCTCCCGTCTGATACCTCACGAGTAAAGTTGGAGAGCGGTGAGGATGGAATTGCGCGCAGTGGCATAATTCTGTGACTTGAAGGGTATATCATGCCCTTATTAAGCCAAGACTTTGATTTAGGAGCGAGTAACGCTTTAGCTGATTCGAGTGTTGGCACAGCTCGTGTGAACAATGGTCTAAGGTTTTTAGGAGTTTCAATTGCGAAAATCCCCATGTCAGACATTTTTTCTTTGCCTATCTAGCAAATGTCAGTGTTGTGTAGCGAGAACTCGAGGAACCTACTCAAAATCAGATTGTTGACGGTTAAAGCTGATGTTGTTCTAAAGAAGATGTTGAAGATTATGATGGAGCGTTCTGATTGAGATTTCCTAACATGAACTATTTCCTCAGGAAGTTGCAACCCTGACGATGCTCGGTCCTAGAGTAGCAACTGCGGTTGTCGAAAGAAAACAAACACTGACATTGTTCGCTTAACGTCTACCTATGTTGTCACAGGTTTCGCAATATGGGCAAGGCGTGCCCAATTGTAGTGCCATAAACTTGAGTAATCCCCAAAATAGTTACATCTATCGTTCCAATTTAAATATAGAACGGTTTCCACTCAAACTCCTCTGCTTCTCTTGCTTCGAATTTGTCCAATCTCTCGAGATGACAACCGCTTCTTCCAGTGCCGGGCTTGAAAAGAGCTTGTAAACTTAAAACCTCTCGTTGAGCCCGATTCCTTTCAATATCGCGCCAAACACGCCAAGAAATATCTTCCAGCTTCAAGCATCGTAGCTTTTGAGTGCAGATAGCAATATCAAAGCCGAAATTTTCAAGTTCTCCATTATTCAGTCTCTCACTGTATGAGTGTCGGATGACAAGAGACAATTGCTCGAGGTTGATCATATGTCTGATCCAATCTAAAGATTTCGATCTTGGTACGCGAGTAAAATTGCGTAGTGATATGGTGAGGACCTGGATCATTGAAAAATTTGGAAGAACAAAGTTACCCTCTAAATCCAGAGAATCAATCGAGTTTGACAGAATTAATGTCCTTGGTTTGAAACTGGATCTACTATCCTCGCTTCCAATCAGCATATCATAAATAGGGAGATTCTCTCGCATTGGGTTATCAATTCTTAAATGATCCAGGTGGCCTAGCTCAGAGGTTTGTAGCCATTCTGTCATAGCGTGTGTTTGCGTGTAGAAACCAAAGGTGTTGAGTTTAGACAGCTGCTATGGTTGAATATGCACCAAGCAATCTCAATGTCGCCTACAGGGACAAAAAAGACCAGTACTACTGGTCTTATTGGAGATAAAAATTTCTTCTACAACAGCAAGATCTGTTAAACCATTCAGATAGGTTGCTGGCTGCTGTATTTCATCTTGCCAAAGGATGATACTGTCACCTAATATAAGCTGTTGGAGCCTGAGTGGTTGACCGCATTCAGCAATATAATCGGCGATCAGGCGATTCAAGAAGTGCATACATTTGTCCAAATCAGGTCCAATTTGTTCCACTTCTAAGCGGGCTAATGTGAACACGCAGATGGAAAGGTTGAGGCTTTTTAGGTTTGGAGAGCGAATCAGAACATTTACAATGTCCTTTCGTACGAAGCTGACGTCGCCATGAATTCTCTCAATTTCGAGATCTATCAGATTAGCAAATGGTGGTATGTCTGGTGTTGCAAGGCGCGGATCGATTGCTGAAGGATCAAGTACTAGACCCATACTGTATTCAAACGCGACAGCACGGGTTTGTAGCTCCTCTGAAGGATAATTGATGAATAATGATCGAAGATATGGACAGTAGCGATGTAGAGTAGCTAGTGTAGATGGGTATAAGGGTTGATGTTTCCATCTAAATAAGTAAATAAATTAGTGTTCATGGCCAGATGAGAAATTTAATACTCACGACCAACTTGTCAGTCCCTTCATCCGTGGCAAAAGAGCTTGCATGGCTTGATTGAATATTTCAAACATTAGTTGGTCAGAGGAATCTGTATCAAGTTCTTCTGAAATTTCAATCGCGAAACCGAATGTTTTGGTATATTGCAATGCCTTGTTTTTGAAAAGTCGGTCAAGATGTCGAATGAGGATGTAGGAGTTTTGCTCCGTGAACCAGATTTCTGCATACAAGAAAGGAGTGAAAGATGCATTGAAGAATTTGTTCGTCAGACACAAATCACACAGCAGTCTTCTATTTAACGTGAAGTTTCCGAGACAGTAGAGTAGCTCTGGGATCCTTGCAAACCGCTGTGCTGAAGAAGACATTTTTTTCAGAATTGTGCTTTCTGGAAAAATTAAACCATCTAGTATTCCCCAAAGCCTGAAAGTGCAGTGTATTCAAGCTGTAATTATGATAAAGTGCTTCGTATATACCTTCTTCGTGATGTGTTGAACTGTGAGAAAAGTTGTCGTTGAACACCTCTCGCTAAGTAGCACGCTAATAGGCCAAAGCATGATGCACAGCTGAACTCTCTGGAGTCGTATACCTGTAAGTCAGGCTGTCGATATCTAATTAGCTTTGACCTGCAAGCCATGATTACTGTATCATTTCTTCGTGATTAGGCTAACATTTGTGTCCGTAAGAAGTCCTGCTGGCTGCTGCAGAGATATTGCAAGTCTCTATTGGATAATTGATTCAATCTCTTAGATTCCTCTTACAATATTGATACAAAGCCATTTTTCGGTCTAATTAATATTATGTTTCGCCTTTTGTGTACCCAACTCATCCTATTACACCATTGTCCGTTGAGCTCGTTTCGACATGAAAAAACCATCTTTCTCCATTGCACCTGTAGCCTTGGTGGCTAGAGCTGTAACCACATGGGGTCCCACAGCTTCAGCCTGAGACATTCTCCTGAGAGTCTTGCGAGCGGTAGGGGGCTTCCCTTCCTTTTGATATGTTGCGAAGTAAAAGAGGATAAAAAGCACCAGATACGAACTGAGCACACCGATGCCAGCAAAAGCAGCAAATTCTTCTCCAGCGCACTTGCCAGCGTTAGGCATCCAAGGATAATATCTCGAGGTGAAGTAGGTGTAGCTTGCAAAGTATACGAAGCCAAGGTCGATGACAAATTGGATGATTTGTAGCCTGGTGACCCACTCCTTCCACCAAATTCGAACGCCACGAGCACTCTGAAAGTAGTACCAGTACATGACTACATGAACCATGAGGTTCAGAGTAATGGGAACCCAGGACACGGCCGTGTTGCCAATAAGCTGGGTGTAGCACAAAACAGCAGTCGCACCATGGTGATAGCAGTGAAGGAAGGTCAAGGGCTTCTTCTTTAGAAAGAGGAATACTGTATCCAAGAGTTCAAGGTATTTGGTGAGATAAGTCAACTGGTATAGTTTAATATAGTAAGCGAGCCCGTCCGGGAGAACTTACGTAGTACAGGACAACCAGATGTTGAGTCCAGCCTCCATCTGGGTTACAGATAGCAAAGAACACGCCCTTGCGGACGAGAGTAGGGAAAAGCTCCTCAATATAGAGCGCGAGAAGAATTGCGCTAATAGCTGTAAGGAAGAAGTTGTGAATTAGAAAGAGTGACTTCAGCTTGTAGGCGTCTCGATTCCGCATTAATTCCCGCCCACCAAAAATAATCGTGTAGTAAACTGCCACAAAGATTGACGTCTCCTTCAAAGTCGACATGGGTGTCTGTCCGGACACGAACTGGAAATTATCAGCCGGATAGCCTGCAAAAAGCTCGAAAGTTTTGCTAAAATAAGGCCATAGGTGTATTCCGAATGGTCGGTCAACCGATGGGAGAGGAAATGATGACCCCAAGAGGGTGTCGTTTGTGATAGCCATTGTATGTTGGAGAACAGAGATGAAGGAGCGACAGTAGGAAAAGGATGAAGAAAGAGAAAAGAGAGGGAGAGAGAAGAAGAAGAAGAAGAAGAAGAAGAAGAAGAGAAAGGGCTGAGAATAGGTTGGTACAGTGTAACAGCTGAAAAGCAGCTCAAACGTGCCTCGGCAGCAGAAAATGGGCAGAATTCTCTATCCCGACTCCGACTCCGACAGCAAACCCCTGCAAACGGCTCCTATAAGATCCGACTTTCCGTATGATGTTGACTATTCAATTGCGAACTTTGCGTCACGGCTTAAACAGCCTCCATATTTTGGCTAGGTCACATGTAGAGTCTACTTCCCCGAGTATTCGTGTCCCAAAAGAGCTAGAAAAGTCCTTGCTTAAATGCCCACCTCCTAGAGTTCACTATGGAAACCACCATCCCTGTCATCATATATATCTTTTGCTTCTCCAGGCTAGTCCTCCACTGTGCTATGCTTTTTCAGTAATCCTCTCCCCGACTGATAACTTCTTTAACGTTTGGTCGGATCAAAATGGTCTGGATCTGGTTAGTATGATCAGTCGTGGACTAGACATGAGAGACTTGCATGTTCCCACTGCGCTGTGTATGATCCTTTCTTATCCACTAGAGGGGGATAGGCCTCAACAATCCCGCTTGAAACAAGGTTATTCAACTATACCCAAGTTAGTGACTGATAAAGAGAACGGAAAGAAAACCTTACCCCAAGCAAGTACTTTTCCTGACCCAAGCGATCCAGATATCTCCTGCAGAATGGCAACGTTCCAAAGTTCTTGTTAATGACATTCAGTAATTTACTTGCAGATGCGATTCTCAACGGGACGTTTGGAGCGTCTGCTCTCTTGGCATAATGAGAGCATTCCAAATCATCCCGTACATATCCATTTCCAGTACTTCCAAATGTCTCAATAGCAAACACCTCGCCCTCTTCCATTTTAGTTTGATCACTGCTCTTCACAATTGGCACGCTCTTGCCGCCATGTATCTGCCATTGTCGGATATCATGGCCGTTCAAGTTTCGGATGCACTTAACAGGGAATGTCTCGCCTCTGATCTCAACCTCGTAACTCTCCATGGTCTCTTGAATGGCGGTCCCAATCTCACCCAAGCGAGCATCAATACCAGCTTCTCTGATACCGGTGTTTGTACCTTGCTTGACGGCCTCAAGGAGGTTGTCATACATGGGGTCGAAAGACATAGTGAACGCACTGTCCACAATTCTTCCGTTAATATGAACTCCGAAATCCACTTTCATAACATTGTCTTTGGACAGAATGGTCTTGTTTCCAGCATTCGGGCTATAATGTGCTGCGATGTGATCCAAGTTGAGACCAGTAGGGAACGCAACACCACCCTTTATATTATCGCCTTCCTCTAATCCAGGGTGTCCAGTGAGGGCTCTAACTCCATCCTCAATACCCTCTGCAATCTCAGTCAAGCTTTGTCCAGGCTGGATATTCCTTTGAGCCCATTGTCGGACCTGTCTGTGGACTTCAGCACCGTATCTATACTCCTGCAAGAAATCATTGTTTGATCGATCAAGATGTCTCTTTTCTTCGTCCGTAGTCCGGTACAGATTCTCGTCTCGGTATTCGACTTCCTCACCGACCGGGTATTCTCCATTAGGAAATAAATTTGAGAGTAGGACTCGAGGTGGATCGGATTGTTTAGTAGGATTGGCTCCAGAACCACCTGTCTTCTTTGGCTTTCTCTTCCGCTTCCTCTTCTTCTTGGCTGCTCCATCTGTTCCACCTTCACCGGTGGCCTTGTCGTCCTCGTCGTCATCTGAATCTTCCGCCTCCGCAGCTTTGCCGTTGCCATTTGCTTTAGCTGCAGCAGCGGATGCCATGACGGCTGCTGGATCTTTAACTATATAGATGTTAATGAGGCGAACTCGAGGGGTGGCCTCAGAGGGTTGAAGAAAGGTGATTCTCTTACTTTTCAAGTGCTTAAGAGCCTCTGACGGAGCCTCCTGTGCTGCCATATTGCCTCTCAAAAAGGTGTGACGAACATCCACAGTTGGTGGCTTCAGATACCTTGGTCTTTAATAAAATGAAATTCAAAAGAGTGAAAGTGGAAAAGGCTCAGACAAAGAGCGATTGGAGGGGTCGTAAAAACATGGACCCCACCCGCTAGCATACGCCTTCTAATTGACGTTCTAGGTCGTGTGGCCGGGGGTTACAATAATGCCGTCACTGACCAAACAAGAAGCACAACTCTACATTAACAACGCTACTTGAGCACAGAACAATTGGCTTTCACAGAAGCAGTGGCAGGAAATCGACGATGAGGAATGCCACTCCGCTTTGCTCCTTCTCCTCTCGTTGCCACGCGCTTCCAACGACGTTTTCATAATATTTCACAGAGGCAAAATCGAACTCCGAATCACTATGAGACTCTTCAAATTCCAGTCAATGCTACACCTGCAGAGGTGAAGAAGTAAGTATTTTATCCATAGCAGCAATAGCCGTGTTGATTACCGGCCAATCTTCCATAAGCTTCTGCCTTCTAATCTTAACTAAACGCCTCTCCTAGATCTTTTTACCACCTCTCCAAAACCCACCACCCTGATCGCAACCCTGACGACCACACCGCCTCCGATCGCTTTGTGCGCATCTCAGATGCGTACGCAATTCTCGGCCATCCTATCAAACGACAAGCCTATGACCAGGAGCAAATTCGCTCCTCCTCTACTCACTCCCATTCCTCACCCCGTCCAACCGGCTCCTATCACTCTACTCACACACCGGCAGGCGGGCGTTCACCTAGTGGCCTTTCCCGTCGAAGGAGCCAGTTCCGTGGTCCTCCACCGAGTTTCTATCGCAGTGGAGGATGGGGATCACATTCTGAGAAACGGCGCAGTGCGCAAGAGGGGGCAGAACCTAGAGATGCGTCTGATTCGCCTTCGTATACGGGATCGGGAACCACGGGCGGAATGGGGCCGGGTCAGGCGCCATTTGGACATGGAGATCATAATGATGTCCCGCATTTTGATCGCGAGAGCCACTTCCGAACGCATGAGGATATGAGGAGGAGAAGGGAGAAGCAGGGAGAAGGGTGGAATGCGGTAGGAGAAGAGTTACCGATGGGGATGCTGGGGAGTTTTTTGTGGGTGGGAAGTATACTTGCCTTGGGGGTTGCCATCCCGGTGTGGATGTTTGAGAAGAAAGCGAAACAGAAGGAGGCAGTTAAGAGGGGGAAATAGACATAAAGAATTGTATAAGTAAACGGTAGAGGCATATATAGAAGGTCGTCAGTAAAAAGATAGACAGCAAAGGTGGAAATGGAAATCTTTACGGGCAGGTTTTATATTACATAGGCACAATAGTTTCCGCCTCGCATGCAATGCAAATCACGCCCAAGATAACACATTTCTCTCAGCCATTTGACTTCTTTCCATCTCCATCATACTCTAGCCCTATTCCTTATATTTTACACTCTATGCGTCGAAAGTGAAAGAGGTACCGATCTTGTGAGCACCTTGGTCGAGCTTTTGGGTATCAAGGGAGGCACCGAGACCAAGGGTAACGCCGGGGCGGAGGAGGACGTTGTAGCCGACGGCTGCGACACCACGGTCATTGATCTTAACCTATTTTACCTACTTAGCATATGCAAACCCTTGGGAGGTAAATGCCTCTTACCTTGGCGAAGGAAACGGGGTCCAGTCTGTACTTGGCAGCGACCTCGAGACCAACCTGGTTACCGCTCTTGGAATCCCAGGAACTCTTAGCTCCAGCCTCAACTTGAGAGTTGACCTTGTGGTAGTAAGCAGCAGAGAAAACACTCAGGTTGTTAGTGGCAGTGATGGAAGCAGTGTAAACTGGGGTGGTGTATCCAATCGCAGCAGAATAGTTGGTGATAGCAGCCTTTTGGACGTCGTAACCAGCAGCACCACCAGCCAAGAAGCCATCTTGACCAATCACAGCGTCAACGTGAGCAGTGGGGCCCTTGAGGAGATCGAAGAAAGCACGGCCGTGGAAGTTGGGTTGCTTGAAGTGAAGGTTGACTTGTGCACCCTTAGCTTTCGAGGTAGGGTGGAATTGACCGACAAGTTCGGCCTTGAGACCCTTGGTAATGGTATCGTTGAGCTCGATCTTGCTGCTGAGAGCATTGGTAGTAGTCCATGTTTGGGTAAGAGTCAAGCCTGCACGGCGATAGAACATCAGCAAAACTCCTTGACCAGGAGAAAAGTCGACTAAAAAATCAAGCGGACTAAAAGACCGCGTAGGCTTTGAATAGATTGTAAAACGACGAAAGAATATACCGGTAGGTTTATCTACGTATTTGCCCTCAATCTGTAGCAAAAAGTCTCATCAGTGTTCGTTTCGGGCCCGGATCGCAAGTATCGTACTGCACCGCTTGTAGCCTTCTCGTGTGTGCTCTTGCCAGTGACCTTGAATGCAACATTGTTGGGAGTGTTGCTCTTGACTTCGATCGTGCTTGAACTCAAATGATAGAAGTCCTTGTTGATCAACTGAATAAGAGTTAGCCAATGATCCAAGGTTGGTCAATAAAAGAGCTCGTAAATTGCCCGTGAGCGCAATTATTCCGGTGTTTGTGTTTACTCACGTCATTCGAGGCCTTGGCAATATCGGCGAAAGCTGGGATAGACATCTTGAATGGTCCGAGAGGTGAATTGATGGAGTTGAGAAGAAAAGGATTGTGTTGTTTTGATGTGGAAGTGTCAAGAGTTGAGAAAGGTGGTTGATGCAGCAATTTCAACAACGGAAACCATCCCGGGATCTGGCGACTCACAAGCCTGCCTCGCTTCTTTGATTGGTCCTCACCTAGCTCTCTGCCGTCCAGGGGTAAGAATGACACCAGCCGGTGCGTTAATTCGTGACGCGCTTCTATTTGATTTTTTCCATGTTAGATTCATTCTTCTTAAGATAGTTCTATCAGGACCCAATCTGCATGTCATTATTGATCTACGATAATGGGTTGTCAGGCGGTGACGCAGAGAGCACCAGCGCGCCTAAACGAAGAACCTATTATGGATAGGGTTTGTTTCAGTTGGGAATTTTTTTTTTCGAATTGGACAAGGAGAGTTTTTTTCCCTTCTCTGCTCTGAAGATCTCGGCAGAAAAACCTCTATTGCCAAATTCTTGCTCATCTTTTACCAATCCAGATTTATCTATCAACGCCATCTTCGACAAACCAGCCACCCAACTGCAGTGAAATTCTCATTATTGACCATCCAATTGGTAATCGGTGAGCTTTAGTTCTTTTCCTCGTACTTCTGGTTGTGAATTGAGATGGCCCTATTGGGTCAGCCGAAGAAAACAAAATCCAGTAGAAATAACTTACCTTCCGCTGGGGTCAGTTTGGTCGGACCAGGTGGGAGTCCATCTCATCACTGTCTCCGCACAATATGGCGGAAAGTGTTCGTCAAACATTAATCGGTACCAGTACCTGTATGGTGTTAGAGCTGCTTTGAGTATGAAATTGCGTACATACGCTTCCTTGGTATCTGGAATATCCGTGCCCCATTCAGGCTTTGGGTTCTTCATCATTTCATCAGTGACCTGGAGTTCGGCGTTGTCTTTTAGAGCATCAATCCATCCATAACCAACACCATCACTGAACTGCTCCTTTTGTCTCCAGAGAATCTTATCTGGGAGATACGGCTTGGCCCCCTCGTCAAGAACCGAGACATCGAAAGCTTTCCTCATAATATACTTCTCGATTCTGTCCTTTGTGATCAACTTCTCAGTAGGATCAATGTTCATCGCGATTTCCAAGAACTATAAAATGTCAGAAAAATCTAAAACTCGTCCAGACATCTCTTACCTGCTTATCCAAGAAAGGAACGCGAGCCTCAACACCCCAAGCCGAAGTTGACTTATTGGCTCTGAGACAATCGGCTAAATGGAGGTTCTTCACTCTGCGAACAGTTTCCTCGTGGAAAGCCTCCTTGTTGGGTGCCGCATGGAAATAAAGATATCCTCCGAAAATTTCATCGCTCCCCTCACCACTCAGCACCATCTTCACACCCATAGCTTTAATCTTTCTCGAAAGCAAGAACATAGGAGTCGAGGCACGGATAGTTGTGACATCATATGTCTCCAAATGATATATCACATCGGTGAGAGCGTTCAAGCCTTCTTCGATGGTAAATGTCATATCATGGTGTTTGGTACCAAGGAACTTGGCAACCTCTAGTGCAGCCTTGGTATCTGGTGCGCCAGGAAGACCAATGGAGAAGGAGTTGAGTTGCGGCAGATACATCAAGGTAGAAAGCTTGTTATCGTCATCAATACCAACTAACCCCTCGCCCTGATCCTCATTTCCTTCTTGAATGATTTGACCGTTTCCATTCATCTGACTAAGAGCAGCAGCTTTCAAGCGCAAGGTCTCCCTCTGAGCAATCGCGGCAACCAAACTCGAGTCGAGACCTCCAGATAACAAAACTCCATAAGGAACTTCGGCCATCAACCGTTTCCGGACTGACTTCTCGAAAGTCTCTCTCAACAATTTGTAGTCTATCGGGTCGGAAGGAACTTTAGCGGGATCCCACCATGTTGGCTCATAGTATCGGGTCGTCTTGTCCGTTTTTGAGTCATAAATGTGTCCGGGTGGGAAAGAAATGATTTTGTCGCAGACCAATGTCAAGCATTTCAACTCGGATGCGAAGAATACAGCTTCTGGCATCTTGCTCGACCAACCTTGGTAAAAGGTTGTGATTCCAATCGGGTCGCGTGCAGCGATAATTCGGTCCTGGGTCTTATCATAGAGGACGAAGGAGAACATGCCATCGAGATATTTGGGTGCATCGACATCATATTGCATATACTAGGAAGTTTTAGCCATGGCTCACAGCTACTCAGTCACGCTTCTCCTACTAATGGTATGATGACTTCGCAATCGGAGTGAGTCTTGAAGTGGTATGGGTTCGCTAGAGTTTTGCGGATGACTCTATGGTTATAAATCTCGCCATTGACCGCCAGCGCAATGCTCTCATCCTTGTTGGTAAGTGGTTGTGCTCCACTGTCAACTCCGACGATGCTCAGACGCTCGTGTGCAAGAACTATGAGGTGTTAGTTATATCCTAAGTGAGGATTCATGATTGAGTACTTGTGTTGTTAGCCAAGTAACTGCCAGACCAATCTGGACCACGGTGGCGACACTGCTTTACCATTTTCAAGGCAGTGGGTTTAAATGCCTTTGCATTTGGCACATGATGGCAGGCAGTAATGCCACACATGGTTGGTTTTGAGTGTGTTGTTGTACTTATCAAGGCTGCGTTGGTGGGGTTGACCAGAGGAGTAATTGGCAGTGGGAAGAGCTTTCTTGACTGATCTTGGAACAATTGAGCAAGAGTAAGAAAAGATATAGTTCAGTTGAGTGCAACCTAGCGATTGGGATCAAGAAGAGCCTCGTTAAGCTTCTTGCGGTCAGTGTCGCCCTTGTGTTTGGACCAGTGTGACTCTGAAATAATTTTGGAGGGGGAAATTTAGGGCCGATCACGGACGTGACCCGGCCAGGGGTATCTCCCTATCTCAGGTCAGACACAATGACGGTGGTGTGGGAGGCTAAACTTGTCAGTGGCACGAAAGGTCGGTGGCACGAGTATCACAACTCGGGAAAAGGATTGCAAATTGAAATTTGACGGTCTTTCGTACAGAAATAATCTAGACCTCGAGTGTGCCACCATTTGTGTCCTGTCAAAATAGTCAGGTGACATCGACAATCATCCATGCTCGAGGGCTCATGCCTGATATCAACCTAAAGCTGGAAGTGAGACAGAAAACCGCCTTTGCTCCCGCTCAAATGTAATCCAGTTGTGACCATATGCTTCGATAATACATCTACCAGGCGTGACCCGTTCCCTTCGTGATAGTGCTGAGAAGCACCTTAACTCCATCCAACGCCTTGTCCAACTCCCGTGTTCGACTTCGTCCTCGGGCGAGGGTTTAAGGAGCCGGATTGTCTTTGACAATTCTTTTGATTTTGTTTTCGTACGCCGCCCGATCTTTTTTGAAGAGGTTATATGCATCAGCCTGGGCTGGAGAGTCTGGGTTTGGATCATCGAGGAGGTCCTGAACGCCGAGGAGAATTTGTTTAATCGTGATCGCTGGCTTCCAACCTTCGTCTTCATTCAGGATCGACAAACAGACTGTACCAGAAGGGTAGACGTTGGGGTGAAAGAGAGGTGGCACAAATTTGCCTATGTGAATTAGCTTCCACTTTTCAAAATAGAATGACCATACACTTTGGTGGTTTTGTCGGATATTCTATTTGGTGTTAGAATGGTTTCCCAGTCGCAGAGATATCTACTTACCATCAGGGAAGATAACGCTCAATTTGAACAGACCGCCTTCCCATAATGTCTTGTCTTTACCAGGAATTCCACATTCCCAGACCTTAAGATCAAGAACACCCTGAGCATTACGCTGAGGCTTGGCATAGAACCCAAAGGGATGATCTTTCCGCCATTGCTTTCTCTCTTCTTGAAGACGATTCTGGCACAGCGCCATGGTGACTGAGCCCTGAAGGAAAGAATATTTGATTAACGCGGGTTTGATGAGGCTGAGATAGAGAGTGAATGTATTAAGATGGAGAGGCCCCTGAGAGAGGAAGTTACAGAAAACAGTGCGCAAGCCTTGCGTATAGAGAGGAGGCGATATTGGGATAGAGAAATATGGATTTACCTTTGTTGTTGTGAAGAATAAGGCTGAAGTTGGTTGTTGACTTCGAGGCAAGGTTTTGTTTGGCCACAGGAAAGAGCCTAACAGGGGGCGTCCTCAAAGCCTCGGGTCGGCCTTGTCAAGCTTGAACTGACCATCTTCAAATTCGCACTCCCAGCATGCCAAATATATCTCCGTCCACCGCAACTCTACTTGGCCGTTAATTTCAAGAATAGATCTGGACACGTCACGGATCTTTGGTCATCTATTCCTTCATCCCAGAAATCTGGTTTGCTTCTATTTGACTGTATCCTGCAACCTACCTAAATTGAGCAAACGCCCGTCACATGCTGTCGCATTCCAGTTACAAGAAAATCCCTTTTTCCCATCTCCTCAAGTCTGCACGGTAAAGATGGAGAAGGGACCAGGCAATTGCCTGCCTTCAGCAGAGGCGTCTGAGAAAGAATTAGAGAAGAAATCAGAAGCAGTGAAGCTTCCAAGCGCGGCAATCAAGCAAGAGAGCACCCCGCCAAATGTTACAGCAACAGAAGATGTCCCTGATCCCGACGAGGATGATCTGGATGACTTAGATGGTGAGTAAATATACTTAAGTCTCTTTCATTCACCTAACAGACACCATAGACATGCTCGATGAATTTGTTCCTTCCGAGCCTAAACTCACAGTCCCCACCAGCTTAAGCAAGCCACCTCTTCCCAAAACCGCACCACCAACAGAACCCATCCCAGCAGAAATCTCGGATAAGGATTTTGCAGCTCAGTTACAGGCGGGTATGGCTGATCTGCTCGGCGGCCTAGATTCAACCCCAGAAATGGCAGCGCAATTCGAAAGAATGTTAACAGAGCTTGGTGGGGCAGGAGTTCTCTCCGAAGCTGCAGGAATCAATCCTGGTCCAGAAGCATCCACCTCTTCCAAATCACCTCCTACAAAATCAGGACCATCAGTACCCGCAGCTGCAGAAGAAAGTTTCCAGGAAACAATAAAAAAGACTATGGAGCGGATGCGAGAGTCCGGTGACCAGGCTACTGCCGCTGCAGCCTCAGATAATACTGATGACCTTTTGGCCGAGATGATGAAAGCGATGCAGTCATCCGGTCTTGACAGCGAAGGAGGAGAAGAAGAGTTCTCAAAGATGCTTCTTGGTATGATGGAGCAGCTAACGAATAAAGAGATCCTGTATGATCCGATGAAAGAATTAAATGACAAGTTCCCGGCATGGATGGAGAAGAATGCTGGAAAGGTAGAAGAGGGCGACATGAAGCGGTACAAAGAACAGCAGATCTATGTGAAGGAGATTGTAACGCGGTTTGAGTCTAAAACTTACAGTGATGATAATGCCTCTGACAGAGAATACATCGTGGAACGAATGCAAAAGGTTAGTTATATTCAATACACTCTATTAAAGTAAATGCTGATATTATCGAGTACAGATGCAAGCAGCAGGTTCTCCTCCCCAAGATTTGGTTGGAGATATGGCTGCTGCTCAAGAAGCGTTTGGAGCACCTGAAGAAGGTTGTCCAACGCAATGAAGAGCATTCAATCCTGTATCTTGAATCTCTGACAAAGTCTGTGACCTTCCATGAATAATGCCGTAAACGCCGTGTATCCTTCCATTGATGACCCAAATGACAGCACGAACCAACGCCACGCTCAACAATGCAGCTTAACAGAATTTTGAGATAATAATCAAACAGTCCTTCAACTCATATCCATCATATCCTGGTCTTGTATGTACTCAGGCAGTGGCTGCTGAGTAGCAGTCCTGGACTCTGACTCCACGAAATCCATGAATATATCATCATATTCTTCATCATCACTTCCATACAATGTCTCCGTTTCAGGCCGTTCTTCTTGTCTCAAGTGTGTATCCCATGACAATACATCCTCGGGAATATCTGGCTGTTGTTGAAAGCTCTCTTCCTGGCTTAACAATGCCTCCAATTCGGCGTCATCATCAATGGAAGCTTCCTGAATCATAACCTCATCTACGAAACCGTCAGCTAGCCTATACTGGATCATTCATTTCAAGACTCACCTATCTCATAATCCGCTACAGCGTGATCTAACCCAAACCTTACTGCTTCCTTCCTCCTCCCCTCCTCCCACCTCTTCTCTTCTCTAACCCATAAACTCCTCAGCAGCTCCTCCTCGCCCACGGCATTATCTCCTCCCATCCGCTCCCTCCACCTCTTCTCCTCGCTCTCCTCCCTAACCTTCTTCAAAAACAACTTCCTCCTTGTTTCTCTTCCCTCATCACCTGAACCTCTAGCCATCAATGGATTCGGCTTCGTTGCGCGTTTAGAGAAGCGGGAGCCCGAGGTCTGTGGTGGTGAGATGAGGGCGCCGCTGCTCATTTTTGCCGACGGGGGAGTTTTGGTGGGTTTGGAGGGTGATGCAGATATCATATTTGCATCACGGTCGCGAAGGGCAAATATGCTGGTTGATGAATTCGGCGGGCTGGAGCTGGGTGAGCGCCGCAGAGGAGAAGACGAGAGGGGTGAAGGGATGTGAGGAGTATAGTATTGGGTTTGTTGCTTGTGGTGAGGATTGTGTGCTGGAAGGGTGGAGAACATTGCGACGATGATGGGCAAGTTCTGGTGTCTTGAGATGGAAGGTATGTTAGAGTTCGTCGTTTGTTTGGAAAGGGAAGGCTTTGACTTCGACGCGCGTGGACGCGAAGAAGGCGCGAACGTGATAAGGGGCGCTCAGTTGCCCCCCCAAAAAAGTCTCATAGGCGCATATTAATTTTCAGGCGTGATTCGAAGTCATTAAATGTAAAATTGTGGTTCGTTTTTTGCAAGCGCTTCCATTATTATGTGGTTATTGCTTCCTTCCAAATCTTAGTAAATGATGGATGTCAGACCGCAGCAGCATCTCTTTCCCATAGCCGTAGCCAGCCAGATGCTGATATCGTACAGTAATAAGCTCCAAAGACTAAAGGGCCACCAACAAAGCCTCAACGCCCTCGCTGTAAATACCAGCCTCCTCAAAGACACCACCTTCGAACCCTCCCGTCATCACTCGCTACTCTAATCAGTCTCTGGGTCATCGGTTTCCGCTGCAACACGAAGGTCATAGCTCAATTCAAAACACTCAGCGAGGAGATCGTTGACACTGCCTTGTCCTTCAGGGATATCGCCGTTGACCATAAATTTTCCATCGGCTCTCATGTTATCGATTGAATTGAGCTTCATGCTGTACGGATATAACTCTCTTGGTGAGGTAACTCCTCCCGAATTCTTCACTTCAAGTAGGCAACGCCTTAATGTCTGGAGTTGATTGTAAACCGGTAACAGTGCTTCTGAAACCGGTTCTGATGACACCATCAAATAATAGATGTAAGCGTAGCTTCTTCGAATCAAATACAGGAGCGTCTTTAAAATGTTAGCGAAATCTTTTCGGAAAGCTGAGAAACCCACTCTTTGAACGTAAAGCTCGGCAAAGTTGCCCTCAGAATCCTTAAAGTTGCCATCAATTCGGCTCTCGTCAATCCTGTCCAATTGTCGTTGAAAATCGTACAAATCAGTCTCTCTCAATGACCAAGCTTGTGTCAACGAGAGTTTTTCCAATTTATTTCGAATGTCAACTAGGGCCTTGTATTTTTGACTGAAACTCTCGGGAATTTCCCCTCTCCTACTCAAGAGTTAGTAAACATTTATTTCTTACGTTGCGGAGTGACCTGTACCGTTCAAGAATAACGTTTGACCAGAGCAAGCACTTTCTCAAGAGCTCACAAACTTCTTCGTTACCCTGTAACACCTCTCCATCTGCTCCAACGAACTTTTCATTGACCCTCAGCTCATCGACCTCCTTCACTTGGGCTTGTAGTTTTTGGACCTCCGATGCTGAAAATTTTGACCTCGTATTTGCCAACGAGAGAGATCTCAAGAGCGAAATCAATTTCTCGTGTATAGCAGGTAAATCACCATGCAATTGGGCTAATCGCCCTTGAAGGCTGGACAGTGCTACTTGGCATAATTCAATTCTTTTCGAAAGTAAAGAGAGAAGCTTCGGGGAATAGGATCCATCTGCTTTTTTCACAATCTCTCGAAGCTTATCCAGTGTATGCGAGCAGTGTGTGAGATCCTTTTCCGAGTACAAATTTACCTCGATCAAATGGTCAAGCAATCGTTTTATTGTTGAGGTCAACGCGTATGCGGCCGGGGCTTCGTTGTTGCGTCCAATGGTCATAAAGAAAAGAGAAAGCAACTGAAAACATCCGTCCAGCACGCGATCCACTATGAGTATCTGTATGAGCAGTGGCCTACCGACCAAGTCGTCCAAACGTACCTTGATTGTTTTCTTGAGGCTTGTCGGCACGGAGCTCATTGAGTAGAGTGACCTGATCAACGGCCTTGTCATAAAGGCCCATGACATCGGATGACTTGATGTATGTTGATCTATCTTGTTTCAACAGGGACAATTCATCTCGTATCAATATCAGCTTCTGTAGGATTGGTTGCTCGCGCGAATCGAGGGGTAATGGAAGCGTAGGAGTATCAGCCATGTCGAAATGTTGCGCTCTCGTCACCGTGTATTTGAGTGGTGGAGATCCGTGTTCAAGTTAAGTTTCCAGCCGATGTTGAAGGCAATATCGTTAAATTATTTGTAACTCGGCATTTCCTCCTTTCTGGAGCTCAACACGATCTCCTGCTGCGGGGTTAGTTGGGGCAGGGTGGGGCTGATTGCTGACTCATTAGCGCATCGGCTAAGGGACCAATCAAATCAGTATGGATCGCACCTCACTGAATTTCCAAAATTCGGCAGACTTCGCGACGAGCAACCTTGAAAGTTCACCAACGAGAAAACACATACCGACAACAACCATCTGTCGAAGACTCTCAAAAATGTCGACCGCCGAACTTGCAGTTTCCTACGCGGCGTTGATCCTCGCCGATGACGGTGTCGAGATCACTGTGAGACTTCCACCTCCTCGTCCTTGAAGGGCTGGAATGTACACAATTTGCTAATTCTTGGAAATATAGGCCGACAAGCTACAGACCCTCATCAAAGCTGCAGAGGTCGCCGATGTCGAGCCAATCTGGAGCAGTCTTTTTGCCAAGGTATGAATACAATTGCTGTGGAAATGGTGGTAAAAAAAAGTACTGATCCGGACCGACAGGCGCTGGAAGGCAAGGATGTTAAGGACCTTCTGTTGAACGTTGGATCAGGTGGTGGAGCCGCTGCTGCGCCAACTGCAGGTGGTGGTGCAACTGAAGCTGCTGCGGAAGAGACCAAGGAGGAAGAAAAGGAAGAGGGTACGCCGTGTTCCATATTCTGTGATGCAATGGAACATTTATACTGACATTTTTCACAGCCAAGGAGGAGTCGGACGAGGATATGGGTTTCGGTCTTTTCGACTAGAGCGGTTCTTCAACTTTTACGTCTGTACTTACAACTGCATGGCCACGGTCTTCTCGGTGCAAATTGGTCTGGGCGAGTAGCAATCCATAGATGAGCAACTCATGACGTATGTGTGGAATAGGCACAGAATTTGGCTTGTATGGATGTGACTTAAGATTACCATATCCCAATGACTACCCTTTGTGTCAAGGGGAGCGTGTAGGTCTGATCAAATCTGTGCTCATGCAATGGAAGGCTTGCGCCAATAGGCCAATTTCAACTCCGGAGCAGTGCAAACAGAGTATAATGGTCTGATGCACCTTCCCGTGATCCAGATCCCATTGGGTTTTACACCTCCGAATTCAGCAGTGCCCGGAAGCTGGAAAAATAAAAAATGGGCTTAGGATTCTCATTGAACACTGCTTACTCTTTGTTCTTGGAACGCCAAACATCTAGGATTGAGACTTTCTAGAATGTCTCCTTTGCAATTGAATATCCACATAGACCTTCCTCTTTTGAGAGGTCTCAAAGTTGCAGAAGTTCAACCTCCTTGGGCAGATGTTTCCACTCATTCCATTATCTTACCCGTTAGACTCTGAAGAGTTTCAGACCTAATGGTCGCAACCTCAATTCCTGATACCGTTTGTAAGAGAGGGACTACACTTTCTGTATCATTGCCTTGGATATATCTACAGCCTCTCTTCTCTCAAGATCAGCACTACTTTTCCGTCTGCAAATTCACCCAGATTCAATACCTATCAAGAAATCTGCTCACAGTACACCTCTCATCTCGTGCAACAATGTTGAAATACTCAATTCTGCTCTTCATTCTGACTATCTCTGCCTTCCCAGCACCAAGTCCACTCAGCGGCATACCTCATGCATGCACAACCATCACCCCAGCCTACCACCGTGCTCTCACTAACTACCCCCTTGAATCTACGAACACTCAGCTTCAGGTTGACTCTCTTCCAAAAATAAGCAAGTTTTTCGTTTCCGAAGACTACACAAATGGTATTCCCTCCCCCAAACCCACACTCTGCCCTCTAACAAATCCAGCAACGAAGCCTACGGAATCCCTTCAACTGCTCTCATTCGCCATTCCCACCAATTCATACGGCTGCCAACTCTCTATCACGGACATCGCCCACAGTCTGAATCACTCTCTGCCCATTCCTACCTTGAATATCATCTCGCTCCTCCCAAACTCTTTCCCCGACATCCCAAGCGACAACACCACCGTCTACACGCTTATGAATGCATCTCCCTCACTCATCTCTACTCCAAATTTCGGCACGATTAAGATGGAGGAAGGTGACTCGGCTGTGATCAATAGCCAGGTCTGTCCCACAGAAGTAGAGCCGGGCTGCGGGGTGGGATTCGCGCAGTTTGTGGTGGAATTTCAAGAGCTGGAGGATGGGCAAGCTGCTTGGTGGGCCGTTGACCAGACAACGGAGGTGGATGCAGTGGAGTGGGAGGAGGTGAATGGGTTGTTCATGACCTTCAACTGCTGAGTTAGGAATCAATGGCCTCGAGAATGAGTGTCATGGCGAAGTGAGGTCTGGGTTTCTTTTCATCTTGCTTTGAATCTGGGAGACTGAAGAGGGGCTGGGATTTAGGATTGGAGATTGCTTTTTAGGGAATGAGTTTGATGTTGGGATTGCGTTGTCAGTTTAGAATAATGGTTTGTATTTTGTTCTCCTTTCATACATCAAGTTGTTAATAAGTCAACGCTCACCAGGTCGGTCCTTTCAAACCTCGTGGCTTCGCATTCAATAATCTGAGCAAACTCATCTCTTTCTCTAGAATTTCTACTCCATCCTCAATGCACGTTCACTCAAGGAAACGGCGTCCTCAATGCAGGCTTGAAAGGCAAAATCTGGGTCTAAACACATATTTTGATTAGCTTTATTTCAATCCATAGTGTATCCTTCTCTAAGAGTAAACAAAAGCCAGAAACGTACCTTTTCAAAGTCCCATACCTCACTCTCAGCATAAATATCCTTCTTCAGATATTCAATCACCTCCTCTCTCGTGCTAGCCCACGCAATCACAGCGGAACCATTGATCTTCAAACCCTCACCCTCTTTAGGTTGCTCTTCCAAGAGGGCTCCTATTTCATATCAGTGTCATACTCTCAACAATTTGATACATGCACATAAACATAAGTCAGTCGAACTCACCGCCCAATCTAAAGAAACCACTATCAATGCCCGCTTGCAATCCCGCGAAATGCTTTCTAGAAAAACCAGTAAGCGGCAGTTGGCGAGGCAATTACAATCGAAATTGCATAAGAAGGGAACATACGGCCGAACCTCCATCCTCTTTGCGAATTTCCCTGGCTGGTCAGGGAGAATGACGAGCCACTCGAACTTTTCGGGTGCTGTGGTGGTGGCCATTGTTCTGATTAACCTGGGCGACTGAGGACGGAATCTGAGAACTTTTCGGGGGAGACGGGGGGTCATGGCGGTTTATGGAGAGGGAGGGAGTGAGGTAAAGTGGGAAGAGGAGCTATGGAAGGGCGTGGTGTGGTGGGGAAGGCGAGGTGGGGTTTTTAGGGGTGGAGTTTGGCGAGGTGGGATAGGGGCACACCTGCTGGAGCTTGACGTGAATTACAACAACAGAGATGACATGTCGGTTCCTCGAATGATTCTAACAACGGACAGATAGCGCTTAAAAACTACCTGAGCCCTCCTATTCATATTCAATCACAGCTTACTTTAAGGCTAAGAGGCTATTCAAATCTGTCTCCTACGTTAAAGACATGCATTCCCAGGATGTTAATTAATATCCTCCTCTATTCAGCTGTGCTCAGCTAACTGCTCTTGGCTTTAGGTTGGTGTGACATTAAGCCTGCCGCCTAAGCTCTTGCTGAAAACTTCTCAGGTAGCAGTAAACTAAGACTAGCATCTTCAAATCAGGAAGAAAAAACAAAGGGCTTTGGTTAATCAATGTATGATTACCCAAGGTCAAGTCGGCAAAGAAGCTCTAAAGTACTCTCGGCTGTAGGCTCGAGATCCGTTGTTGAATGATACTTACGGCAAGATATCCACCAGGACGATTAATTGAGCTGCTTGGGTGACTGGTTCTACGAGGAAAGACGAGATGGGGTATTTAAGTTCCATGGTTCCCGTGCCAGGATTCAAGATCAACTGTTGGATATCATGTTTGATCCAAATATTGGATCTCATACTCAGCTATATGCTTTTGAGCCTTTGAACAGCTGAGAAGCTCTCTTTCAAAGAGGTGGACGTTGAGTATATTTCTCTATTTGATCTTGTTCTCGTTCTCATCATCCACACTGCTGTCTTGTGTCTGTCCCAAGTTGAAGCATCCTTTTTAGGTTTTCTTAAGACCCTCGACTACCTACCTCGGTAGAGAAGTATACATCAATATTGGGTCTTTAGCCTTAACAAAGCCGAAATAATACCCCGAAAACATTGCTCCGCCACTGCGGCTGGAGACTACAACTTTTCTAAAGAGGGGTAGTGCTTTACACCAGTGGACGCCGAGAAACTGTTCATGGGCGTCTCTTGTAGAGAATTACATGGGGAGTGGTATTCAGCAAACCTCTGTCCTTGGATTCAGACTTCTTTATTTTGCTTCAGTGACTTCCAAGCGGGTTTTCGATTGACTTGTGCGCTAACGTAAGAAAATGGTATGACAGCTGGCCTCTAACTAATCACTGACCTCTCCTTGCATTTGATGTTGTGACGGTCCGTGAACGGATTCTCGGAACACAAGTTCTATGAGTGATAGCTTGAGGTGAAATAGTCCCACAAATTATATTCCAATGAATGATACCATTGCCAGAAAAAAAAATTGATGAATCATTTTCAGACTTCAAAAGATGCTGAGATGAAGTGAAGCCCAATGAAGCTTTGCCAGATCAATTCTGATTCGTCGTGAGTTCCACCTCAGCCGCTCCCGCAGCCACCAAACGGTTTGCCCAGACTCATCAACTCGAGATCCTCAACATTTCAGTATCTTCGAATGCCGCTTGTGAGCGGTGCGAAATGGAGGGAGAATCAGTGGCACCAAGTCAATGGATTTTCCCCGACACGAGATTTTCAGGCCCTGCACTTCGCCTCATCCTGTCAACGGCTGTCGTTCCAGCGTCTTGGATGTCCGTTCTTGCTAGGATGACACGGAGAACATGCCCACCTGAAAAGCTTCCAAGACTGTCAGCCAGACCAACCGCTGTTGACTGCGCCCTTGTGCTCACGCAATGCCGAGAGTTTTCAATCGCTAAGTATCGGCGTCTGGGTGTATTAGGAAGGTATGATGACTGAAGAAGCATATCGACTCTTTACTCAGCCTTGGCACTATCGATGTCAATAAGTTCATCAGGCTGGCTATTCTCTTCTATTTTCTTTGGACTCTTCTACTACTCTCGGTTCTGTATACTTCGTTCAGCTCATCAAGATGTCCGAAATACATCGTCGAAATGAGTATTCCGACACCTCTGTCGAGAAGAGTTTCTCCGGTCAAGATGTCAACATCGCTGATGCCGCAACATTCGATGATGACTCTCATCATCATCTCCATCGTGGATTAAAGGCAAGACAGATCACCATGATTGCTATCGGAGGAGCCATAGGAACGGGTCTCATCATTGGAACGTGAGTTCTCATTTGGTTTCTTGCGCGCTCAGCTGACAGTTCGTATCCCAGTGGAAAATCCTTGGCACAAGCTGGTCCAGCTCCATTATTCATTGGTTATACTATTGTTGGGTTTTTGTGTTTCCTCGTAATGGCAGCTTTGGGAGAAGTATGCAGCTTTCCAGAATTAATGCCACTGTAATTGCTGATGACAACCCACAGATGGCAGCTTGGCTACCACTTCCTTCAGGTTTCACGGGTTACGCAACGAGATTTGTTGATCCTGCTCTGGGATTTAGTCTTGGCTGGAATTACTGGTTCAAAGTATGTATTGACGAGGAAGAATGGCGACTTGGCATTCAGCTGACCTAGAAAAGTACATTATTGTTACTCCAAATAATCTCACAGCCGCTTCCCTCGTCATCCAATATTGGGTTCCTCGCACCAAAGTCAATCCCGGTGTTTTCATCGCTGTCTTCCTGGTGGTTATTGTTGTTATCAACTACTTTGGGGTTCGGTTTTTTGGAGAATTCGAATTTTGGCTTTCCTCTATTAAAGTCATTGTAATCCTGGGCTTGATCCTTCTCAGTTTGATTCTCGTCTGTGGGGGTGGTCCCGATCACCATGCACGTGGATTTGAGTATTGGAAAAACCCAGGAGCTTTTCATGAGTATATTTTGAGTTAGTAATTTCCAGCCATTGGTGGACCAAGGAGGAATACTGACCTTCACAGCTGGTAGTGCTGGGAGATTTCTGGCTGTGTGGTCCACTTTCACGACTGCTGTTTTTGCTTACCTTGGAACTGAATTGGTCGGCGTGACGGTCGGAGAAGCTGCAAATCCAAGACGAGTTATTCCTAGAGCTATCAAGCTCACATTCTATCGAATCTTGCTCTTCTACGTAGTCCTCGTTTTCTTCCTGGGAATGCTCGTACCTTACAACTCCAAAGAACTCCTTGCAGGAAACAAAAACGGAGGCACAACAGCTGCTGCATCTCCATTCGTTGTAGCAATTCAAATATCCGGCATTAAGACGCTTCCAGCTATTCTCAACGCTTGTATTCTAATATTTGTATTCTCTGCCGCAAATTCAGATCTTTACATCGCCTCTCGGACCCTCTACGGCCTTGCTCATGAAGGCAAAGCACCTAAGTTCTTCACCTATACCGACAAACGTGGAGTGCCCGTTTTTGCTCTTGGTCTTTCCGTGGCATTCTGTCTCCTAGCTTTCTTGGGAGTTAACACATCCTCTTACACCGTATTCGGATATTTCGTCAACTTAGTCACTATGTTCGGTCTCTTGACCTGGATCTCAATTCTAATCTCCCACATCTTCTTCGTTCGTGCTCGCCGTGCTCAGAATATTCCAGACTCGGCACTGGCCTATGTTGCTCCTCTTGGCATTTGGGGTTCATGGGGTGCTTTGGTGTTCTGCATTCTCATAGCCTTTTTCAAAGGTTTCGCTCTTTTTGCCTATAAAAAGACTGCTGCGAAGGGCACCAAACCCGTCTTTGATACCAGGACATTTGTTACAACGTGTAAGTCGCATCTCGTTCCCCTAGAGGATTTAGTGTTGACTCAGCACAGATCTCGGTCTTCCACTCTACATAATTATGTTCTTGGGGTACAAATTCATAATGAAAACAAAAACAGTGCAGCCTGAGACAGCCGATCTTTATGGAGGGAAGGCCAGAATCGATGCAGAAGAAGCGGAGTATGTTGCGCAACAGCAAGCAAAGAATGGTGTGGGGGAATCGAAAAGAGAAAAGCTTTATCGACTCACTCTTGGGTGGGCGTTTTAAGTAGCTGTACACAAAGATCTGCATTGAGCACGAGAATTTCATCATTGAGATGCTCGATCCCTCAAAATAGTTTGAGTGTTGGAAACTCTGCTGTACAGTGCATGCTCGGTGTGAAAGAGTGAATGAAAGTCCTAAACATCAATTAAACAAGGGAGACACTAGCAAAACCCGTTACATGTAGGATAGCTCACGCTCGGAAAGAGCGTGAAATTAAATCTCTTGAAATGTAGGGCAAGCGAATGCGTGAAGGAAAATGATATAGTATCGTACGTAGAGCTGTATACCCAAGCCGGTCTTCATGCAAACCCTTCCTAGAACAGCCCACTTATACTTGGCTCGAAAGGGCCTAGACTCATTTACACCGTATGGTGATGCATGAGCCCTATAACTTATCTATCATTCTTATCAACAATGTTCTGGTATCCAAATTTATATACACAGGGGCCTCGAAACGCCAAGGCTATGCCGTGAAAAAGTCACTGGTACTCCAAATCACCACCCATCGCCCCATCCATCATCTTCTCCTCCATTATCTTTTGGTGCTGTATCGATTTTCTTAGCGGCTACTGGTTTCGGTTTCACAGTAGCTGCTTTTGCTACACCAGTGCCGCCGACACTACCTGTCGTCGCGCTCCTTCCAGCTACCGCTGGCCTCACATTTGTCGCAGGCTTTGCCAATCCTTTCGGCAGTGGCTTAGATGATGGTTTCTTCCCAGCTTGCGCGGCTAACCAGCCAGCGAAATCCGGTTCGCCATTATCGTCGAAAGGATTTGCAGCGCCAATTTTAGATGCTTTGGCCGCGTCAGTGGGGGCATCGAAGAAAGCATCTTCATTTTCCATATTGCCCCAAGCATCGTCAATGTCGATGTTCTCGGCAGCTGGAGTGGTTTCAAAATATTCGTTAGGGGTATTTGAAGAGGTCGAGGTTCGGGTGGAGGCCGCGGATGGAGAGGCAACGGCTTGACGGTGTAGAGTAGATGCAGAAGATGAGGAAGGGAGTTTGCGATTTTCGGTTGGGGCCGGGGCGGATGATGAGCGTAGGACAGAGGTTGAGTCGTTGGAGGCGGTGATCTCACCCGCCGCAGCGGATACTTTGTTAGTAAAGGAAGAAATTGCCCATCCAGTCCAAGAGGCGGCCTCGCTGGGTTGAGGTGTCGCCATACGAGGTGCGGCAGTAGTATCAACAGTACTAGGAGGAGGCAGCACGCTATCAGCCATCGTGGAAGCATATTTCTTAACGCGCTGGAGGTAGATTTCCATCGTCTTATTGGCTTGATCGCGAATGAGTTTTTCTTTATCAATGAGACACGGGCATATTGACGGAAGTATTCTACTAGCACAATCATCTTCAGAAAAGTTGTCGGAAGTCGCTGCCAAAGCCATGAGTGCAGCATTCCGGGCGTGGACGAAGGGATCTCGAAGTGATCGCGTGAAAGCTGCAATCAGGACCTTCGTTCTCGTGCTAATGCCTAGGTTTTTGGATATTTTCCCGAGGCAAATAGTAGTGTTTGTTCGAATTCCAGGCTGCTCATCATTGGAAGTTTTCGCAAGATATTTGAGTAGCTCGCCATTGATGGTTCGATCAGATAACTTTCCTATAATAGTGAGAACGGCCTTGACTGTTTGTTCTCGCACCACAGGAGCTACATCCGTAAATCCAGTAACCTGAATAATTTAGTGCTGCTTTTCAGGGATAAAAATTGAGGCAGTTACCATTTGAGGAAAGATTTTATCGTTGACGATTTTCTGTGGTAACCGATCAATCATCACAGTGAGATTGTCTAGTAGACATACCCTGATAGCTCGGTCTGGACTGCTAAAAAGTCTCACAACAGCGGGTATGACTTTGGTTTCAAATTCGTCTTCCGAAAGATTCTTGCTGATTTTCATGACAACTCCAAATACCTTTGGTCCGCCGCCTCCAAACTCCACAGATTTCAAAAGTTCCGGCAGGACTTTCATTTTGAAGTAATCTTCCGGGAAATCATCCGATAATTGCTCTAAGTCGCTGACCCAGTCAATTTAAATCCTACACTTGAGGAGTAAACCTACTTCAAAAATTCTTCTCGCTCTTCTTCCGTCTTCATACCCAGGTTGTCTACCGTATCGGTAAGCTTAATCAGTGGAGTACTAAAAAACCCTCCATTTCGTTGCCCTTGCTCCAGAAAACTAGCAACACTAACTCTGGCTTTCGGATTGTTATTAACTAGCCGCCGATAACTCGACTGCATTGTAGGTGGGATGTTGGTGGTTTGCCCAGCTTGTCCCTCCCCCGAAAAACTGCCATTGAAGACCTCATAGATCAGAGTACCAAAATTGTAGGCATCAACAGCCGTTAACGGGTTTCTTTTTATAGCGTCCCAGCCGGATTTTGCAAGTTCAGGAGGTGTGTATCGTCCGCTATCTGGCATAAGGCTTCCATAATTCTGTAGGTATTCAGCGACCTGGCAACAATTGAAAGTATATCTAAACATACATAAATAATCGCTTCATCGTCTTTAATGCTGCTCAAAACCTCTAGCCCGCCAACTTTCCATTCTCCACTTTCGCTTGTGAATATTGATCGCATTCGAAGAGCCCCGTGAATTGAGGATGCATCACCATTTATGAACTTGACAGTTTGCTGATACGATATGAATTAGCAAAAGCATATAGAATGGGACATATCCGTACAGCTACACTGAACAAGCCCCATTTCATAGTCTCTGTACTTATGCTCTGCCGTTTGATGTGCCAACTTAACGGGACAACTCTCTCCGTAGCGATGTATATATATGTTTCGGTCTAGATTTCAACTCGTTAGAAATGCCAACTCATATCATCTCCGGCACTCGTACCTCGACAGTATCAAGCACTTTGATAACGCCAGGATGCCGCAGAGTTCGCAACTTTTTTACAGCGTTTCTTGCCATTGGAAGCAAGGATTTCTTGGTCGAAACATCGAATGAAAATATGCTACAGTTTGATCCATCTTCCTAAGCTAGCCTTAGTAAACTTCTGAGTTTGGGAGTCTCAAGACGTACTCGTTTCGTGCCATTGAACAAAGTCCAGATACTGGTATCCAAGTCGACTCGATCTCCGAAAGTGTAAGGAAACGGGGGACCCTTTGATATGGCTGAGGCGACAGCAGATTTAAAGAATTCCATAATGAGCGAAGAAAGGGGGGAGGTTTTAATACATATGAGGTCCTTCTATCTGCAAGACTTATTAGGGATGAAATGTGGCAGTTCACGAAAGCCGTAGCCTTGCGCTAGTCCCCGCTAGGGCCAAACCTTAAATTATGCGCTCGGCTGAGAAATGAGAGAGGCGGCTGGAATCCAAACACCAACACGTTATTTACTTGTTAATTGACACTTTCATTCACCCGCACTCCTAATCTCTTAAGCAAAAAGATATGATGAGACTATGAGGAATTGATAAGGTCTTTGAGACAGTCAAAGAAGAGGAAACCGTGATACATCCCATGTCTATCCAATCGTCTCTCCCGTGGCTTCCTCTTCGCCCTCATCTTAACGCGACTTGAAGTGCATTCCAGATGCCTCTCGTGCAACTGTGATTCTCGTGCCTGTATAGTCCGTGCACTCTTCACAATCCATCGATTGGCCTCAAAACTAAGCCAACAATGGCTTCCTCACCTTTACCCTCAATCGCCGGAGGTAAACAACCACACAATGGCTCTGATATCTCTGGCCTCGTGGTAAGTCCTCTTCCTCTTCAGTCCTGTTCCTGGCGTCAATGATGAACATCTGGTAAAAGGTCCGACTGCTTCCAGACTTGTTCTGGTTCTGGTCAACGCTCAATTCTGGCGTAGTCATGCTGAGGACGCTCTTCCTTCATTCTCCTTGATCATTGGCAGTCCCTCAGAACGGCAAGACTGTTTTTGTTCAAGCCGCCGCAAGAAGAGTGGTTCGTTGGGATAGATTTATGTTTTCGAACGCTACTGCTATCAGGAGTTGCGTTTCTTCCTGCTCTAGGACTCGCAACCAAAGGCTGCGGTAGAGAGTTATCTTGAATATACCTTGGCGCAAGATCTGAGATTGTTTGGCACTAGCAGAGGCAGTCATCATAAAATTGAGCCGAGTCGCGAAGCCGCTCAAGTCAGCAGATTGACGACTATCAAAACTGAAAAGACCTGAGACGCATTCACTCCAATCTGCATTTTCTCACGCAGTTGACAGACTTCTACTAATTTGAATTCTAGAAACCAAATTGGGGGCTTGATAAGCTTGATGATTCTAGTTCTGTCACTTCAATGTCTTCGATCAATAGACCTGCGGTTTGCAGTATCTGCAAGGAGCCCGAGTCCAAACCAACAAAGCCATTCGTACAATGTAAAACATGCAGGAGGTTTTATCATCCTTTTTGTCCAGATCCTCCTGTTCCTAAGGAGGATTGGATGGATGAAAAGTATGTTGTCCCTTTCTATCCCAAGATGCGTTAGAATGTAGTCTTTGCTTTGACTATATTACCTCGAAGTAGATGAGAGCTTATGAGTTCCTAGATTCAAATACATTTGTGTGCATCGAAAGTGCCAGGAAAGGTTAGCTGCCAAAGCAGCCACAGCATCTGCACCTGCCTCTAACTCGACTACGCCTTCTGCTTCTCGAACTCCCTCGAAAAGTCAACAACGTGTCTCTACTTCCAAGAACTCAACTTCTTATGATGCCCCGTCGGCGATGCTGAGCAGTCCAGGAGCTTTTCGAGACTCGAAGAAGACTACTCAATTTGCTCATTGCGAAGAACCTGGTTGCCAAGTTCCTCTTTTTAGACCCATAGATTCGAAGGTGCGGCTATGTTCTAAGCACAACATTGAAAAGAAAAGTCGTGAGGCAAAAGCCAAGGTATCTTTGGTCAAAACTGCTCCATCGAAAGGTATCAACAAGAAAGGCCTGCACCATATAAGGCCTGAGGATAGACAGTATGTGACAAAACGGAAGAGGTTAAGCAGTGGTAGAGTACTTGGGTTGGTAAATGGCTCTTCTCCGGATCAATTCATTACTACAAATCGTAAAGAAAGGCCAAGGGGAATGGTGGCGTCTGCCTCAACACCAGTTGATCATTCTCCACCAGTGCATGATCGTAAAGCTGCACAATCTTCGCCAGAACGGCTAGCGACCAATGACTTTAGACACGATTTTGCCCGTACATTTAGATCAGCTAGCCCGAATGTATCTAGCAACTTTACAGCTAATTCAACAGAGAACATTACCATAAGGTTTGCGCGCTATTGTCTCTTCTCTTTATTGGCTTGCTAACTGCTGAATCAGCCTAAATATTCCACAACTTCCTAATGTCACGTCAGACAAACCTACCCCATCACCAGACTACGAGCCACCTTCTCCTCTAGAAGATGAGAATGGAATTTTATGGCCTCAGGACCAAGTATTTTCTGACGCTCTTGGCCCGAGAATTTTGGGCGAGCTGAGACTTGGTCCTTCTAACTATTCTGGTCTGCGGTCTGGATCGACTTCAACATCGGCATCTGTTGGCCAACCCTCAGCCAAGGAAAACCGCACCCTTGGAAACTTACCCCGAACCTCGTCAATGGCTATTGACTCCAGTTACTCGTTAGCTACGCCAACCAAATCTCGTCACAGAAATGGTAGAGATGCTGAGGCTCTAGGCACTCATCTTGCATATATCGAGGAGATGGCTGCTGAGCATCCTGATTCTCCAATCGTAGAGAAGAAAACCAAAAATCCCGAGCCCAGTCAAAATCAGAAATCATTTGTAGGACCCCCACCAGAACTTATGTCCTCGCATGACTCCGATATCGAGATGGACCTCGATGATAGTGCGAGTCCTCGAGTTGAATCTATTCCAACCAACAGAGTGGTATCTGAGGCACAAATGTTGCAACAAAGCTCAGTTTTCAAACCTCTAAATTTGACAACTCATCACGAAACTACGGAGAGAATACCAGCTCTGCAACTGAAGCACCTCGAGCTAGACGCAGAACAAACTTCACAAGCGGATCTTGATATTGATTCTGCTATAGAAGCATCTGAAACAACGAAAACACAAATATCCCTTGATTCAGACGATGCAATTACTCAGTCGAATCCCGAATATGATCCATCGCGCCTCGACGAGTGGCTTCGCTTACAGGCGCACCCTCCGTCGGCCGAAGAAGAAAACAAGCAGCAGTTCATTGATTCTCAAGTATGGGCCGCTTGCGACCCTCGCAAAGTTTGGCCTGAGGCACGGGCTGATGATTTTTGGGACGAAAAACGGAGAGAAATCGCTGCACGGCCCCGTCGAAAAGAGAATTTTGGTGTTCTCCTAAACAGGCAGACTAAGTTGGAAAGGCTTGAAAAGGGTTGGGATATTCATCAAACTCGTGAAAGGGATGCGAAGGAGGAATCCAGGATAGCTCGGCATTATGAGGGGATTTTTGGAGCGCCATTCTGGGATGGTCGCGACACCCTGCAGTCTCTGGATGACTCAACTATGAAAGATGAAGCTACGATTGATGTTGATGTACCTAAAGGCCTAGGGAGAAGGAAGAAGAGGAGTTCTTGATCCAGCAGTTGTGGTTCCAATGTCAGCTCCAAATGTAAGGTATCGCAAAGGGTTTGGCGGAAGGCTTTCAGAATTGGCTCCATAAAGATACCCCTTGAGATTATTATTTAGAGGCTTAACAAATTCTTCGCGTTTTTGAATAGCGTTAAGTGACACTAAGTGCTGCGAGAACTGAAATGCGGTGTCTAGCCTGCTAAGAGTTTGGCTTTCATTGCTTCACCTAATACTGTCAAGAGAGGCTGATAAGAGATGTCCGCCTCTTAAGGATACTCATTCCAGAATAGTTGTCTTCTAAATGCGCTATGTGGAAATTATGAATATCAGGAATTGTGGCATATAGGCATTGGCTGCTTTAACGCACAGTATATCAAGAATATTTTTCTTCAGAGCGACTGCAGTTCGCTTTGGGAATCACAGTTTTTTTTTCTTTGCACAAGCAATGATCTACATATAGGCCCTAACTCCAAAGCGAATCCTTTTATTATGAACGCTTCATCTTCGCCAACAAATTCAGCGCACTCCCCGCCAATATGAATCCGCACTGGTCCTCGCTCAGCGTGTGTTTCGTATCAATAACCACTTCCTCCCCCGTCTTCGCCTTCTTCACAAGTACCTTGACCTCTCCCTCCCCTCTGCTCTTAAGCACATCATGTAGCCCAACAGTCGAGACTTCATCACAAGCATCGATCTTTGCGTAATCTTCACCATTGGCGAAGGTTAACGGAACAACACCTTGTTTCTTGAGATTTGTTTCATGGATTCGTGCGAATGATTTGGCTAGGATGACCCGTCCGCCGAGATAGCGGGGCTGGAGAGCTGCGTGCTCACGAGCAGATCCTTCGCCATAGTTATCTTCTGCTACTACAAGCCACTCGATACCTTGGTCTTTCCACTTCTGAGCAAGTTCTGGGATACCAGACTTTGAGCCGTCGATATCATATGCGACGTTTACTTCTCCAGTAGCGGCGTTGATGGCGCCGATCAAGGTATTTTCCGAGATATTGGGGAGGTGACCTTTGTACTTAAGCCATGGTCCGGCAGCGGAGATGGTGTCTGTTGTACATTTGCCAGTGACTTTATATAGGACTTTTAAGTTCTTAAGGTCGGAAGATGGGAAAGGAGCGAAAGGTTCTAGGAGCGCAAGACGGTCAGAGGTAGGCGAGACGACGACCTCGGTCTCTGGAGAGGGAGCAGCGGATGTTGGGAGAAAAGCTGGGTTGCCGGTTTCGAAGCCAGAAGCGGGTAATTCTGCACCTGTTGGCGGCGAGAAGCGGAATGGTTCTCCGGAAGGTGTCGTAAGCGTATCAGTCAAGGGATTGAAAGTCGTGCTGCCAGCGTAGGACATAGCGGTCACAATCTCGGGAGATGCTAAGAAATTCATAGTGTCAGGGTTACCATCATTTCGACCACGAAAGTTTCGATTGTAGGATGTAAAGATAGCATTGCTATCGCCTTTGGAGACGCTATCTGTCCGTTTCCACTGGCCGATACTATCATCACATTAGCAATGCAAGTACTGGGATCTGTGAGAGAGCTCTACAGTTCTCAGAACAGATAATAGCAAATCAGATACGAGAATATGCCTTACCAAGGACCACAGGCATTAGCTAGAATGATCCCTCCTGCTTCCTCAAAAGTAGAAAGTGTAGCATCTCGCTCAAGTGTTGCTCTAATTTGTTCGCTTCCTGGCGTAATGAAGAAGTCAATTGCTGGTTTCAAGCCAGCTGCTGATGCTTGCTTGACAATATTTTCCGCTCGGGTCATGTCTTGGTAGGAGCTATTGGTACAACTACCAATGAGTCCAGCGGAGACAGTTCCAGGCCATTTATTCTCCTTGACAGCCTGGGCAAAGACCGATAACGGTGTTGATAGGTCAGGAGTGTTTGGCCCGTTGACATGCGGTTCTAGAGTAGATAGGTTTATAGTAATCAAATCATCGTATTGAGCATCTTGATCGGCGGATAAGAGGTTACCTTTCGATGATGCCGAGGCAATGGCTTGAGCAGTCCTCGCGATTGATTCTCGGTGTGTAGATTGAAGGTAAGGAATATGGCGGGGAGAAAATGGGAACAACGACGTAGTAGCACCAACCTCAGCTCCCATGTTGCATATGGTAGCCATTCCTGTACAGCTCAGGGAGTCCACTCCAGGTCCATAATATTCGATGATGTAGCCGGTGCCACCTCGAACTGTCAATCTGCCAGCAAGAGCAAGAATAACATCTTTAGGAGAAGCCCAGCCACTTAAATGGCCATCTAATCTCACGCCGAGAATCTTTGGAGCCTTTAATTCCCAAGGTGCATTCACAAGAGCATCAACTGCATCAGCACCGCCAACGCCGATGGCGATTGCGCCTAATCCACCTGCGTTTGGTGTATGACTGTCTGTACCCAGCATCATCAGTCCTGGTGCAGCATAGTTTTCCAAAACTGTTTGGTGGATAATGCCGGCTCCTGGTGGCCAGAATTCAATACCATATTTCTTTGCCGCTGATTCTAGAAAGTCAAACACTTCTTTATTTCCTTTAATTGATTTCGGTAGATCGACATCTGCACCCCTCTCCCCAATAATCATGTGGTCGCAATGGATGCTTGCAGGAACAGCAGTAGAAGGCAAGTTGCAGGTCATGAACTGAAGCAGTGCCATCTGCGCGGAAGCATCCTGCATAGCCACCCTGTCTGGTTTGAGCTTGAGGTTGGCATTGCCTCTAATATTGAGTCCATTGCTCGTGTTTGTGAGCAGAGATTCCGCGGGGTTATCCAAATGAGAATACAGAATTTTTTCGGCCAAAGTAAGCTTCCTAGAGTCTCCCAGAACCTTGCGTACTTCCAGCAGATTTTGGATGAGTTTCTGATACGGAGGAGTTCGCGATTCGATATTTGGCTTGTAGGAGTTACCAACAGTTGCGAGACTCCTGGCACATGGTCGGCAATAGGCTGCTGGAGTCGAACTCTGTCTGAGTGTCAATGGCTTGGATTTTAGTGTCAAAGAGAATGTAATTACCCGTATAGCAGACCTGCTACTATTCAGAAGCCCTGTTCTCATGATTGCTACCTCGTAACTGTCCGAGGCGCCCAACAAAGAAATTCTCCTGCACGGATCCTGGAGGCACGCGATGTCGGAGCGGAGGTAAGAATATTTTGAGATGTATAAATGGAATCACGCCGATTGGTCAAGGAGAATAGTATCACCGCTCCGAACTATCTGAGACCATCTTTAATTTTCAGATTGTGCTGTAAACATGTCTGATCAATCGATATCGAAGCTCTGCAACAGATGCAACCTGAACAACAGGCGTGCGATTTCTGTGAAGAGTGTGACAGAACCCCAGCCTCAAGCAGCTGGATTGAGCTGAAGCTGGGAGTATGTGACTCGATTACGCTGTTCCCTTTCCTTGATCTTATTTTGTGGGCTGCTTCTATACTCCTCACCACTCTAGATACCGAGGTCTCTCTTGGATATTATCTGCTGGCCTAATCGGCCTAGTCATCTAGTGTGTATTGCACGAGTCCATCCTGGTTTTGGCAACTTAGGTAGTACATCTAGCCATCCCCTATGCCCTTGTATACATATGCTACTGCAGAAGAGAGGAAAGGTTTTGTTGGCATGCGCTGACCTAAATGGTTCCGTATCTTGAGTAGAGATCAGATATTTCAAGATCTCGCCTCTCCGCAAGCCATCTTGAAAAAAGTACCCTTGGGTGGTTAACGACTTGGCATTCCATTTCCCACGTTGCGCAAAAGAAGAGACATGCTTCTAAAAAGGGGTTTCTCTAGAGATCTGGAGAATGGAAGCTGGAATTTAATTTCTAAAAGGGTTCATCTTCCGTTATTTTTGTAAGATTTATAATCCTTTAACTTAAGTCTTAGGTGTCATAAACTTCTTTTCCTGGAGTAAGATGTCAAGTTGTGTGGTCGTAGGCTTCTTTTTTCTGCATCCACTGTGTTCGGCCTCGAGGTATCAAACGAGAGGTTATCGAAAAGTCTCTATTTAAACAGTCCTTGCGTTGACTAAGTTGCAGTCATACCAATGGCTTGATACGAGAAATCGTTGTAGCTCTTGAAGAGGTTGAAGTGGTTGAAGTAGTTGAAGGAGTTCTTCACTTATCTTCGATAGCTCTTATTTGTCATCTCCAGCTTTGCAATTTAGCATTCCAAGATGCTTGCTATACAGTTATATAGAAATGTATAGGTATGGGTAGAGCAATTATCATGATGCCAATAAACTTGTGCCGTTCTGATGATGCCAGGTATCAGGTTGCTTCGACCAGCTTGCACTTGCAATTTTAACCCTATTTTGCATCTTACTGCATAGCGGAACCGCTAAAGCTCCATGTCCTCCTTTTGAAAAACAAATTCTTAATTTTCTCGAGATTATTGGAGATGTTGAGCGCTTCTTGATTCTTGTTCGAGGGAGGATTCGAGGAGATAGAGCAGAAGCCAAATATCTAGATGAAATCCAAGATTTCAGATGATGCTAGCATCGTCATTCATAAAACCAAGAATGGGAACGGCGTTAATATACCTGTTGTATCTTATAGTTGAGCATCCTGTTCGAGGAGTTCTGACTGGAGCTTGTGTTGCCAAGTCACCAAGCTATACATACCATAAGATGGATCTGATTGATATGGCGTAAATGGATAGGCACCTTCAGGAGGAATGATTTTCAATCTACTTATGGATATAGCTCTCTGGAAAATAATTCCTTGGTGATCTCGAGTCGGAATTTTGGTAATCCCGCTCATGGGGGGTTTTTTGACAGGACTCTTCGCCTAACTCGCGACTTCCTTCTTCTTCTTCTTTCGCACAACCCCACCTTCTTGAAACTCTCCAACCCATCATACAACTATCTATCAATTCACCTCTCATCTATCTTCGCGATAGAACCAATTTCTCATCCTAGACGCGCTCGAGTCTCTTCGGACTCTCTTGGTGTCGTCGAACACCTCGAACATCTAATCCCATATGTATGTCCACTCCTTCTATTCTCTAGCTTGTTGTTTCACCATGAAGATCATTTCTATCTTGTCACTTCAAAACGTGAGCGTCATCTGCATTGCAATGCATCAGATCAAAGCCCCTACCACAAAACTGGTGGGAACAGGGAGAGTCGCCTAATTAGGCGAACCCCTGATGCTTCACAGAGTCTCAATCAAGCTCTTCTGTCAATGACCTACCTTTTTGAGATATTGCATTGATAACCCAAACTTGCAACTTCTTGAAGCAATCACTACCACGTCATAAATTCCCACCCTGCTATGAGCGATGTCGCCAGCAGCGAGCTGTTAGATCTGTCATGTGCGGATAATCTTTGATGATGAGTTTGATGATTCCGTCCAGTTATTCATTCATCACATCACAGATCTCGGTATTGCACCAATAATCAGAGATTGCAAACTTCTTTTGTTTACAACTTCCACTTCAAAGGGTTCTGTGGAAAATCTGCAATCATAGCTAACTTTCTAGCCTGAGAACATCCAACTCACTTCTAACGACAAGGTACACGACGCCGAAACTGTGCAACAGCACAGTTCCGTCCTAATCATGGACTCAGATACTGCTGCCCAAACAAATGGGCGTCATGATTCTCCTGGTAGTGCTGATTGTCAGCAGCCCCCAGAGATAGTGCGAACCGAGCAAGAAATGGAGCTGATATTTGCTGGGATGATGGTATGTAATTAACACTGGTCCAGACACTTTCAATCTAATAAAAATATAGGAGGAGCTTGGCACGAGTCGCAAAGACACGCTTCCTCTACAGGATTGTGGCCTTAATATTGAAGACCTTCCAGCCGTGAATACTCTGCAACGGAGAAATGAAAACCAAGGCGCTGCTGCGTGGAGAAGTAAGTTTTATAAATCTACTCTAAGATATTACTCGCTAATAACAAAGATGCTGTCTTTGATGACGTAGATCCCACAGAGGCTGAGCTTGATCCCATCGCTGATGGTCAACTATACCGACTAAGAAAAGCTGCGTCCTCAGGTCAACAGCAATCATTCGCAGGAAGAGGCTCTTCCAATGCACGTCAACAGTCTTCCAGCAGAGGTCCTGTTCGTGGAAATCATCAGACCTCTTCTACCAGGGGTTCGTTCAATACACGTAATCAACAATTGCCTGGTAGAGGTGCCTTATGTAGAAGCCGTCCATCTTCAAGTACTCGAGGTGGTATTACCCATGGTCCTGGCCATACACGCGGTGGAATTTCAAAGAGAGGAGGCAAACATTCTTCCAACGCTCGCGGTTGTTTCAATCCTAATGTGAGCTCACAGCGCTCAAGGTAAGCTCACATGAAACTTTCAAAGTTAAACTAATTCATAAGCAGCTCTCCATCTGACGGAGTTTCTCAATCTCAAAATCGTCCTTACTTTAACGATGCTAAACGATATGGGAACCCAGGACAGTATTTGAGTGCCAACCCAAGACTTGAGCTAGCCGTGGAACGCATTCGAAAAGGTAGCGAGAAAAGCCATAAGGTCAGTAAAAACCATCAACTAGGTAGTGCTCTCGGAAAATCGGAGCCGAGTACCCAGGTAATTTCTGGACCTGCAACAAAATGTGGTTTGGAACCAGAAGTCCCACCCAAGAAGCAAATTATCGGTGACCCGCCCATGGTCAAATCCAAGGTACCATGGTTTACTGCTGCGCTAGCTAAGTCTATCTATGCTGATCCTAAAGATGTGGCGATATGGAAACTGTCTAGAAGACCTGCTGTGTCTAGCACGCCTTCATCATTCGGGGAGAAGAATATGCTTCAAGAGAGCCGTGTCAAGTTCCGGAGGCAGAACGAGGATCAGGACGATAAGGGCGTGTTGAGCATCTTCAAATTTGACATCGCCAACACTATTTCGATGGAAATCTATTCTGACGAACAACTTGTACTAAACGACATTTTGTACGCTGAATCAAAGTTCGTTACTGAAGAAGACTCGACCGTTGTCACTTATAGACCTGCTCTGCAGAATTCGGTGGCTTGGATCATCCGTTTCCCTCAGGCATTTAATGCGGAGAAAGTTCTCAGTATCATTCAAGCTTCCGAATCTATGGTTTCAATTAAATCCACCTTGGATGTTGCCAAGCAAAGCCACTTATCTACTACGACTGCCGATGCTGTTCCAGGCGGCGTATTCTCACAACTTCCAACTAGTCTTGTCGCAACCTCTGAAACAAGCTTTACAGTATCTGCAGAAGATGAAGAGTGGTTAATTGATTACTTTGGACTTGTTGCTAAGATTCAGATCTTGGAGCTTGACGCAAAGGCTCTATCGTTTCCAGATGCTGAGGCTGATATCCTTGGTTGCGTATGGTCAGGGAAGCTCACGGATGAAGACCTCCGCTTGGAAATTTGTCAAGAAATCTGTCGGATCTTCCAAGGACGCCTTACTACCATATTCTATCCAGAGAACCAAAAGATTCAAATTCGTCCGGCTTTAACCTCGAATGTTCACTCTAAACCTACACAGTCAGTTCATCCATCCAATGGATTGAGTGAACAGGTACTGGGTGAGATATCTGAAGTTGCCAGCCTCAGCCACCTCATTTCGGTGTCTGACCATGGTGATGATATCCAATCCATTGAAGTTTCTGAATATGTCAAAGATCTTATTGACCTTGACGATGAGAGGTTCATCGAAGGCATAGACCAACACTTGAGTTCTAATTCTGGAACATCTATCATCGAGCAATTGTCGACTCTCGTCCCTACTTATGAAAAGTCACATCTTGAGATGACTAAAGATGAGATGCTTTCTTCGAAACCTTACTTTTCAGCTACATTATATGTACTTGGTAGCTACCTCACCACCTCCGACAAATTCAGCGCTCCCCCCGAAGACTTAGCCACTGGAATCATGCAAGACAAGGTTAGGAAGTTTTTTGAGAGAGTCGTCAACAGGTTCTACGAATCATCCAACACCCAAGAGGGAGACTTGAAGGATCTCAGTAAAAACTTGGACGACACTGAAGACAAACTTGAGATAATTCAAAAATCTTTTGATGGGCAGAAGTCGGTTAAAAGCCCAGGTCTGGAAGCCTCCATCTGGGCTTCGCAAGAAGTGAAAACCCAATATTCTGCTCAAGTTGCTCAAGACGCGAAGAATGTAGACGTTAAAGTATTGAATGATGAGAATTCTCGGACGGCTCGGGTCAAATACTCAATGGAGTCACTTATTCTCATGAAAGGCGGCGCTATTGAAATGAGCCCAGAGAAGTTAAGTGAGGAGGTGGCGCACCTTTACCGCCCATCGCCAGAAGAACATGCTGGACTAAAGAAAGTGAGCCAGACCAAAGGCACTTCTACGTTTACAGCACAACCAGCGGTTAAATCCCTTAAGTCAACCTCTGTTTCCAAGAAAGGCCTCGAAAAGACTACAACTATGCTACTACCTGATGATAAATCTACTGTAAACGGACTGAGCCCAGAGACTCGGGACTCGAACCCGGATTTAGGTCCGACTATGCGCAATGTAGTTAATTTGACTATGGCTAATGAAGCAGTTGCTTCAGTGAAATCTGACCCTCCCTATTCAGAGAGTGGCCAATTTGGAAATGACGGAGTGGCAAAAATATCTACTAACATCCTAAAGATGACTTCGCAAGCTCCTGAGGCTCTTGGTACTCGGGGAAAATGTCACAATACACCAGTCTTATTGCAAAAATTTGACGCAAACCATCGAGAACTAGTTGAGCTAAAGGTGTCGCCAAGTTCTTCTGTGCTTAAAAATCACAAGCAAACCATCTCCGACTGTGAAATATTGGCTCAACAATTGGAAGGTCTTAAGTTAGCTGCCGATTCATCACCTCGTCAGCCAACTCTAGCAAGAGATGCTATGGTCCAAAAGTTTGCATCAGTATTGGGTAAGCTGCCAGGTTCAGAAACACAACATGCAGTTGCGCGACTCCAATCAATCGCTAATCATATTTTCCCGCCTGGTGTTAATGGTGGCCATGAAATGACTGCAGATTCCGTTGGTTTGGATCAAGGTCCTAGGGCATTATCCAATGACTTTGATGGCATTGCCGTTGCTTCAGTCGGAACACAGGTTGTCGAAGAAAATGTTTCTCAAGCCCAGCCATCTGTTATTGATAATGGTGTCTCAGTGAATCAGCCTCCGAGGACTCAAGAACTCCAGACTAAGCAAATCTCTGACACATCAGAAGCTGTTCGGTCATCTGAGCTGTCTGCTGAGCTACCTAAGTCGAAGCCTACCCATCCGTTGAATGGTGGCCTTGCAGCTTCGATTTGGGCCAATGCTCCCGACGTAGCTCCTCGACGTCGCTATCCTCCTATTCCTAAAAATGATCCGGCTTTTCAACCAACGTACTATTCACGCCAGTCAAACGGTAATCTACCGGTTATAATCCCAGCTGTAGAACTCCCACTACAGCCTGTGCTTGTCCCAGACGTAGCGACTGGAAGAATGGTTGCGGTCATGGCGATGGTGCCTGCTCACGGCGGCCATTTTCCAAATCCATCGGCGAGCTTCACAACACGTTACGAAAATGTCCCCTTTCAACCCATGATTCCTTTGAATCAAGGTCGGGCTGAGAAAGCTTCATCTGCAAAAAAACGATCAGCACTTTCCCCTGTTCGTCAGGGTGATAATGTGCAGGCTAAGTTGGATATGAGATTGAAGCAGAGCTTGGCTGACCGTCGCGGCTCCCCAAGCGCTCGGCAATGATTATCTATTGCCGTGCCTGTGGAATACGGTGAGAATTTACAGTATCTCTTGACAGGTACAGTATTGATCCCATTCGCCACAAACTCCTGGAAAGTGTTCATCATATGCGAGATACCTGGGAAAGAAAATTGAACCAAAAAGTGGTGTTGGGAAGTTCAGAGTGATTTGCAGGAGCTTTGGAGCATCATTGCAATGAATGGCTTGCGGACTTTGCGTTGCACATAGTCGGCACTTAGACTAGACAAATAAAACAGCTTCTCATCATAATTCGTGGGTAGATTTAGTTGCGCTTCTGCAAGCCATCTGCAGGAGAGCAAGTACAGGTTTCCAGATCCCGAAGCAGACGTTCGTAATGCGTGGCAAAGGCAGAAACAGACAAAGAGGGTAAGGCATTTTCCTGTGATGAAGTAGCGGTGACTAGAAATATCCATGCCAGCGAATGCCACTGGCAGAAAGAAGTTTCGAGGTGTTTTTGTTATTTTATAGGAGAGGGCGGCTTGATTGGTGTTTTCTGGAACTCGCTAGCCTGGGTGGGTGCCACGGTGTTTGGCAATTTAGAGCTTAGGTTCGTAGAACTAACTAACGAAGTCCGGCTTCCAGCACCAAGCATCCTCGCCATCTAAGCTCTCTCCTTCTCGAGTCAACAAGAAGCATCAACAACATTCACTACCCCCTCCCGCGTGAAGGGGATCTTGTCGCTGATCTCCATCGCTCGCCTCTCTTCGTGAGCTTCAGCAAGATGAACGTGCTGTTACCAAGCCATCCGTCTTCCTTCTCAGAGTTCCCACTTCATCACCACGACGCCCATCACAACCCTGGTATGTCAATCAGTACGCTGCATCTGATTCAGAACACTGATGTTTTGCTCCGCGCAATAGCTCCACCGTCTACTCCGAACTCAAGAATGAGCCGCAAGCGACAGAGATCCGATGAGGATGGCACCGACGACTCGATGTCAATATCGCCCACCAACTCCCCCGCTTTTGCATCTCGAGCACTCGCTCCTCGACCTGTTAAGAGAAGTAGAGCCAACGAAGTCTCCGGCCGTCCTCTTCCTCTCCCCCGACTCCTCGAAACTCTAGATGCCGCCTCTCTGAGGTCAGTCCTCCAAACCATATGTGAACGACACCCACAAATTGGTTCTGAAGTGGTTACATCAGCACCAAGACCCTCAGTTACTGCTGCTACTGAAGTTCTTGCCCAATACCAAGAAAAGCTGCGAGAAGCTTTTCCATTTGGTGGAAATGCTGGCTCTGATTATGCCTACAATCGAGTCAAGCAGCAGTTAACAGATTTGATTGACGCTTTGACCGACTTCACTCCTCATTATCTTCCTCCAAACGAGAATCAAGCAACCCTTTCCCTTAACTACCTGGATTCCGCCACTAAAGTAATTCACGACTTACCTGACTGGGACAGCCAATCTCACAAACACCATAAGGACAATGCGTACGATGAAATTTCGAGGGCATGGGCGTTGGTAATTAGCGAAGCCTCAAAACGAGGAGGAGGCTTTCATTTACATTCTGGAGGTTGGGATCAGATTCTTTCAAAGCACAATGAACAGAGTGGAGGTCGAATGCAAGTTGCTGTGGGTGCTCTTGGAAGCAATTTGGGTTGGATGGGAGGATTAGGCTCTGGTGGAGACTCGGGATCGATCCGAAATCAACTCTTGAACGGCACGTATGGCAGCTCGAGCACGCCAATTGGTGCCGGGTGGTAATTACTCCCCGTTCTTCAATAGGGATGTAATAAGTGGAAGGTTGTCTCGATACAAGCTGCGCAGTGCGAAGGGGCGAAATGCATAGAAAGGCAGTAGTTCACACACAGTTGGCGTTTTTCTCTTACGGTCGATACTTTACATTGCCCAGCAAGGCATGTTACGAACTTCACGACGATTCCCCTTCATTGTTTCTTGTTTTGGTCATGAATCTTTATGGTCTGGCTTTTACGGGTTTGGAGTTTGGGAAGCAAGGACGGATTGATTCTGCATTTACGATGAAGGGGGTGCGAATTATGGGTGGGTGACAAATAATGTCTGGCGTACACTCTTTATCATAGCGAGTGAGTCCTTCGGTCTGTATTTAGATCACCGCCATGAGAATGCTACATATTTGATCTAAGTTTACCAAGAACTCGTTACTCACGCAGGTTCTTATGACGCAGACCTAAGTTGAACGTGAAGCTATTTATTATGCAGTCGGAACTAGTAAAATAGTTGTTGTCAATAATTTTAATTCTCTTTTGGACTTAAAGCGAAGCTCATAATCGACGACTCTATTCTTCTAGTGCACGTGCTACCGTTTTGCCTCGCCAGATCGCTTCGCGTCTTCCAATCCAACATCCCACATCTACGCGACGATCCATTATCTATCATCAACAACTCACCAATGCAAAGCTGGGCCTTTCTCATTTGCTGAACTATACTCTCAAAATGCCCGCGTATGTTCTTCAAGTCAAATCTAAGTCGTAGCACTAACATGCCTAGACCTGGCGAGCAGCATCTCAATGCAGCTAGCAAAGTCATAACAAACCCATTCGAAGAATCCAAACCGCGAATCTCCGAGTACACAGCTGCGGAAATTGCCACACTCTCATCGAAACTTGAAAAACAGCTTGGTCCCGAATATATCTCCTCTCGACAGGGTCCTGGTGGCGGGAAGGTGCACTATCTCGCTGCAGAGAAATGCATCCAACTTGCAAACGAAGTGTTTGGGTTTAACGGCTGGAGCTCCCAGATCATAGATGTGCAGGTTGATTTTGTTGAGGAGGATCCCAAAACCTTGAGAATCAGTTTAGGTTTAAGTGTAACTGTCAGAGTTACGCTCCGAGATGGAACGTTTCATGAAGATATAGGATATGGACGTATGGAGAATTGCAAGGGGAAGGCTGCAGCTTTTGAAAAGGCCAAGAAAGAAGGGACCACTGATGGATTAAAGAGGGCATTGAGGAACTTTGGGAATGTGCTGGGAAACTGCATCTACGATAAGGATTATTTGAAGCAGGTTGTCAAGGTTAAGGCGCAGCCAGCAACGAGATTACCAGGTGATCGTTTTGAGGATCGTTTACACCGACATAGCAATTTCGTGAAGAGAGAAGTGAAGGCGGAAGTGGAGAAAAGCGAGGCTGCTGAGGGAGCTGTAAACAGTGGCAATGCTGCTAGTCTTCGTAAGTCTGTCGTGGGAGCTCAAATAGTGTATAATTGACAAGACGAAGTGACGGATGACATCCTTATTGGAGATGAGGATGAGGATGAATACGGGGGTAAGCATAGCATCGTCATACGATCACTCTTGCTAATACGAACAAGATTTTGATGACGCGGACTTGAATGTTGCAGATCCAGATTCACATCCAGACGAAGTTATTATTCCTGCTGTAGCATCACGACACTTCAACAACACACGAAATAGCAACGGAAGAAATGTAGGGCCACCTAATCATAATCAAGTACCTGTTCATCAACAACGACATCCACCGGCTTCACACCAACCAACTGGAGTACTGCCATCCACTAATAATATACCTCAACAACCCCAGACTCCTAATAATGGCCTTTCAAGATCAAGTAGTGGAGCAGGTCCAGGAGTGAGACCACATAATCAACAACCTTCTATGCAACCACCACAATTATATCCGGTCGTGGGCCGAGTCCTTAATCAACCTAGCCGCAACAATCCTCCTGGTCCCTCATCTGGCCCTGCATCTCCAATCAAACAAAACAAACCATCCCCCAACCCAAACACAGATCCTGATTCAGCTCTCCCACCTCAAGGAGCCGGTTTCTTCTCCGCTCGTGGTGTCGTCAACCTTCCAGAGCCACAACTTGATGCCTCTGAACCTCCACAAGGACCGCCACCACCAATTCCAGCACATCTTCCAGCGTTCAATCCAAATGCCGAAAGTCCTAGCATCCGCAAGACGCCTGGGATAGATCACCGAATCACCAAGCCTTTAACGAAGGATTTGAAACATGTTCCAGGCAGTCAAGTCGCAGCGGCTGGTGGAGGAGTAGGTGTGGTTCGGGGAAACATACTCAACCCGCAGTTAGACCAGACGAGAAGAATTGGTGCTCCTGGTAGCCCTAGCCCTGGTTTTGGACGAAGTGGAGGAAATTATAAGCCTCCTACGTTGAAGAGGACGATGGATGTTGGAGGGCCAGCGGGAATTAGACAGCCATTGCTTGACTTGGGTGCTAATGGGGCGATTGCTGGAGAGGGGGGAGATCCGAAAAGACAGAGAGTTGGTCCTTAGCCTTTGGTAACAGGGTCTTGGAAGGCGCGTTGCGTTATCGTTATCAAATCGTCTGGTGTTGTGGATGGGTATGAATGAGAACTGCAAAAGGTTTTGGCGATGTATAGCTTTGCTGTCAAATTGCTAAAGTTAGTATGCTTGAGAACCATAGTTCTATAGAGCATGAAATCCTTCTGGAGCACGAAACGTGAATCAGGATTGATTTCTCTCGCTTTAATATCCTACCATGGGGTATGTTACAGTCCTCACATTTCTTGCTTGTCAGATTATGGAATTAGTGAAATGAGAGCTTTTATGGGTCTCTAGCTAGACTCGCGATATTAAGGGAACATCGCCACCAACTCCGTCCGATGCAAAAGAGCCTATCTTTAAGTCATGACACCGTGATTCATGTCCACTTCATACTACTCCTACTTCTCCATCGCTGGATCTTTTCTCCCCTCTCAAGTTTACTTCACGATCAACACTGCAGAAGGAAGAAGGCCCGCCTCTTTCAGTGTTTTTCCAAAGTCAATGTTCCCAGAGAAGGTCTTCTTTGGATATGTCATGGTGAAAGACGTTATTGGGGCACCAGCATCGCTCTCCACAGCCTGGGCTACTTCAAATAAAGTGGTTTCCGCAGGGAATGTCTTAGTGAGCACTCCGCCAGCTGTTTGTAACCGGAGTCGTGCTTCGGTAGCGGCAGGTCTGGGCGCGGAAGAAGTTGAACTGGCAGCTGCAGATTGTGCCGCAACAAGAGATGGATCTTGTGGAGGTGCTCGTCCCTCACGTTCGGCTTTTTGTTGTTCGGCTTTTTGACGGCGAGCTTCCTTGTCTGCGGCAATCTTCTCCTGGATACGCTTCTTCGCTGCAATGTCGTTGAGCTTCTCTTGTCGCTTTTTGGCTGCTTCCTTGATCTGCTCTTGAGCAGCAAGCTTCTCTTTTGCATCCTGAACTTCCTTGGTGGACTTCATTCTGATTTGCTATTGTGAATGTCAGTGGGGGAGTGAGCTTTAAGAATCTGGGGAGAAATACCTCGTTTCGCTTTGCCTCCTCTTTATCTACGAGAGCCTGTTTCGCTTTTCGCTCTGCTGCCTTGGCTTTCAACTCTGCAATTTTGGCCTTAGTTTCTTCTGGGCTCAAAGGAGCTAGTTCTTCTGGAGATTCTGCGAAATTTTCATGGCCTCTACAACCTCGTATCAGTACCCCGCCACTATAGCACACCAAGCGAACTTACGTCGACTCGCCATGAGCAGAAGCTGCCTTAATACTTCTGAACTTCTTCCCACAGTCTTCACAGACCATCGACTTTGCTACTTCACCAGCTTGCATCGGTCCCGTTTCAAAGGCGGAGTCATCTTGTTTTGGAGCTGTGAGCTCCTCGTAGGATTTGTCGGCATTCTTGTCGAGCCAGTCAACGGCATTTGTTACTATAGTAGTGAGTATAGAGCAAACGACTATGAAGAAAGATATAAAATCTTACAATCCTCCGTCTTTTCCCAAGCTAGCTCAGATTTGTCTTTGGGAAAGCCCATGTCCGCCAGCAAAGCTAAGGTCTCTTCTTTCTTGCTCATGATGACGGTTATGTATTCGGTAAAGTTTTGGGTAGTTTGTTGAGACTAGTCGGTTTGTGTATAGTAGAATCGAAGGTTTTAATTGAAATCAGACAGAGTGAATGTCCAAAAAATGTAATGTGGTGCGGTTCGCAATGAATCAGGCGGCTCAGATGGATTTCCAAGCAAACAGGCCAAACAAATGACGTCCCGATTTAGCGAGCACCGACCTCCAGATCTCACGAGCACTCGACACAAGACCACCAGCTTGACTTTCTTCTATCTGTGGCACATTGATTGTCAAGACCTTTTGTACTATCATACCTCTAAATTTTGTTTGCCTAAAAATCACTGCGCGCTCTTCTTTTTGCTAAATCGGGATCCGATACTTCACTGCGCCAAGTGTTCATATTCTTCCGCCTTTCAAACAACACCATCGTGACCCATCGATCTAGCGGTCCAAAATGTCTGTCGAGATTGATCCAGTAGAGTTGGGCTTTCATAGTCGGTAGGCCGATTATTGTGAAGTGTGCAGAGCTGATGAGCGTGCAGGGCCGTTCACCGCAGAAGTTGCGCAATCTCTCAAGATTAGAAACCCAAATCATACACCAGTTGCTTTCAAGGTACATTCTCCACAGTCATACACAGCAGTACCTGAAGTTTGCTAATGGTTTTGCTCTATCCAGGTCAAAACTACTGCGCCAAAACAGTATGTCGTTGCAAGTTTAGCGCTAGAGCCCTGTTGATAAAAAGTAGATACTGTGTCCGTCCCAACTCAGGAAGAATCGAGCCAGGAAAGGAAGTTGAGGTCACTGGTATGCTGGGATAGCTCTGGAATGTTGGACCTGCTTCCATACTGATGCCGTTTCCCGTAGTTCTTTTGCAGGCTATGAAACAAGAGCCACCTCCAGATGCCAAATGCAGAGACAAGTTCCTCGTTCAATCGGTGGCTGTTACAGCAGACAAAGAATTTTCAAGTGCAAACTCCCTTGTACGTAGATGGGTACTTGCTTGTGACCGGAGTCTCTGACTTTTGTAGTGGCAGCATGTTGATGAAGCAGACAAGTCTGCGGTCCAGGAGAAGAAGATCCGGGTTGTTTATTTATCACCCGAGGGCGCTGCTCCTGCAGCCACACCTTTGAAAAATGGTGTTAATGGTCTCCCAAATGGAGTATGATAACTCATTGTTATTTGAATCAAGACTGACTGTTGGATAGCACGATACTCCAGACGCAGCTCCTCCTGCCTACAGCTCTCAACGTTCCCCGTCTCCCGAACCAACCTTCACTCCTGAAACACGCAATCGAAAGTCAGTTGGGCCCTCAGTTCCGCTCGACGACGAACCAACAAGTGCCCGCTCCGCAGGTGAATCAAAGACTCTCAACACCACTGCTGCATCGTCAACACCTGCCGCCTTACCAACATATGAAGAATTGAAGGCCAAGCTCGCAGAAGCTCAAGCGACAATTGCTAGTTATGCGCAGGAGGGTCAAATACGGATGCGAAAGGTGGCCAAAGGAGAGACAAGCAATGAGACAGTCAATAATGTTGCACACCAAATCCAAACAAGTGGAGCCCAAGGCGTTCCATTGCAAATCGTAGCTGGGTTATGCTTGATCAGCTTCTTGCTTGCTTATCTCTTCTTCTAATCCCAGAGTGAGGTAGTCATGTAAGCTAAAAAGTTGAATTAATGGCGGTACACGAAACACAACCTCTATCTCTTGCTTCAGGGAGAGAAGATAGGTGTGAAAATATAGTGAAGGATTGACGGATGGATGACAGGCGGCATAGCGTTTCTATCAGTAACGTATGCATGACAGAAAGACGAACACGCAGACTTTTTTTTATACTCTTGTACTCTAACCTACCTACCTACCTCCATACGGACAGATAACTAGTTTTCTTTTTTGTTTCTTATACTACTTGCGATGGTATCTTCGGATGGGGATGCAGGAGATGGCTGGGCATGGTTGGTCATTGACAGGATGCATTATTGATATGGTTGCTCAACCATATGGCTGAAGTAAGAACGACGAATTATTTTACAATCCTGGAAGCTTCTTGTTGTGACTGTGATTTCTCCGCACAATTATTATTTTTGCGAGTAATTAGCGGCTGTTTTCCTCTTTGACTCTCTACAGCATCTAACTGAACTGTTACTCTACAAAGCTGCATTATCCTAAATACTTTTTAAGTACCAACAACCAAAGATATATCGAGACACGCTGGTATCGAACAGCTAAAAAATATCCCGAGTTTAGATACGGCAAAAAAGTTCAAAATCTGCAGTCTATATGCATCTAGCCTTCTGTTCTATAGACAGGGACCCATTAAGTAAGTCATCGATTGAATCCCAACGCCATTGCTCCCATATACCATCCATCCATCCCTACTCACCGAGCCTAGAATCTAGCGGGTCTAAGCCTCGATATCTTCTTGTACCCACCCTCCAACCTTCCTCCCCCCCTCTTTCCTCTTGACTCTGCAACTCATACCCACTTCCTTGTCCCAAATAAACTGCCAAATAACCCCAATCCAACTTTCATGCCTCGGTAGATCAGCATAGAACTCCTTGGCTATCTCATGCAACGCGGGAAGTCGGCTCCACGGCACGGCGGGAAAATCATGATGTTCATTGTGCAGTCCTACGTTATAGGTAAACAGATTCAACGCCCCATAATAGCTGAAGGTTTCCGGCAAGGGGATGTTGGTAGAGGGGTCTTTGGCCCCTGCTGGAGGCGGAGAGAGCATGTAATGCTCTGCGATGAAATGCCCTGCGCAGGGATGTAGGGAGCCTGCGAGGAACGAGGAGAAGATGAGGTAGTATAATGAGTTGAGAGAGGTGAAGCGTACGAGGATTACGTCGAAGAGGACTTGCGCGAGGATGTTGGAGATGTGCACCGATGTAAAAGGCACTCGGTAGATGAAGATAGGCCGGATGGCGTAAAAGAGAATTTGGAAGGTGCAGAAGAAGGCTTTTCCTAGGAGAGAGTCGAGGAATACGGCTTCGAGGGAGGTGGGGAGATCAGTGTCAAGGCCGTCAACGCCGAGGGATTTGTGGTGCGTGAGATGATAGGGCTGGGTCCTCTGTCAGTATATCATATTATTGAGAAATCGGCATACACACTCTGAACGAAGCGGAATATGGTATTCCAATAGGTATGTTCGCAAAGATGGCTAGAGCACGGTTTAGGATCGGCATGCGAAAGGCGAGGTTGTGTGAGATTTCGTGGATGGCGAGGAAGAGGTTTTGATTTGCGGTGGCGCCAATGATGTAGGCTGTGAGGAAGAACTTCCATGAAAGGAAGGGGGTAGATTGGAGGGCAAAGGCGCAGAAGATTTGAAGGGAGACGACGAAAAGGACCAGGTATTTAGTTAGAGGTTCGGGACCGCAGAGTTTGGTTACCTGGGAGAGTCAATTAAGATTTATACTAGATGGAATGGATATGCTACCTCTGGATGGGCTTTAATGATAGCTTGTCTTCGTGTCCTGTGCGGCTCTTCGGTGTAGGTCCAGAAGAAATCATGTTCTTTGACTGATAATGGAGGGGATGCCTGTGGAGTCTCTTTTTCGCCTCTCAATCGTGCCTTTTGTGATCCATTGGCAGACGCCGAGGTGGTTGTCACGGAGGTCGAGGAAGGCATGTTAAACGATTGATATGCCTCCTACTCATAGGATATAGGTTGTGTGGATGAAGCTCAGGAACCCTCTCCGTACGATGCATGGAAATGCGAGACCCTTGACCAGGGGCCAATCGGTTGGCTGATTCCAAAAACGTTCTGGCCACTCGCTAAATGCTAATCTTCCCCTTTTTGCTAGTAAACACTGGCGTATATGTGATATTTGTATTGGGATATTATCGTGTTCATTCCAATAACACCACAAGATCCAATGAGTCGGCGATCAGTACCCAAAACAAACTATAGTTATCCTAGGTCAACATGACACTTCAAACAATTCTGGCGGGACGAGCTTCTACATTCTATTGCCGACAAATCCTCTCACTTAAGAGAATAATCGACCATATCTTATGAGCAATTTACTCGAGAACATAATCAGGTAGTGCGCTTCTCCAAATTAAAAGTCAGCTATACCACTGCTCTCAATGCATAATTTTAACGATTGAACCACAGGATCAGAATCAATAACTTTTGAGAGGAGCTAGAGCATGACAAAGATGATAGATACCTCTTGGTGTGTATCATACAACGCCTCATGGGATTTTTCACTTATGAATAAGACCATAGAAGAACAGTTATACTATTCGTAAAAGGCCACGGCAATGGCAAGTAAGGCCAGCGTAAAGTAATTGCAATATCATCAAATAGAACCACCACAAGATGATCCTACCGCCTGTTTCCAATACAGAAATTGTCCTAACCTATACTCCATGCATTTCCAGCCTCCTAAACGCCACAGGTTATCCCCAACTCCAATCTATGAAACTCTCCTACCCTACCGGGCTTCCGAGTAGTCATTCAGTGCCACACACACCAATCCTCGGTGATGGCCGGTATATTGCCGAATAATAGCCTCACTGTGCAGTTCCCATAACCTCGCATAGTGATCCGAGCATGCGGTGACTAGGTATGCAGAATCAGCACTGAAGGCGCAGTCCCAGACCCAGCGTTGATGGCCTGTTAATATACTTTCGCACTTGAATGGCTTGGGGTTGTTTGGGTCAGGTGTAGGATCGCCAGGGCTAGGCATCATGGAATCAAGGTCTTTGACTTCCCAGATCTTGGCAGTGTGATCAGCAGAGCATGTGGCCAGGTGCTTGACATCGGGAGAGAGAAGTACGCGGGTGATATAATTTTCGTGGGCGCGGAAGTGAGTGATTGGAATAAGAGAAGTCTTTTCGCGATATGAGAGGAGATGCCAGACATAGACATTACCCTATCAACTTTGTTAGAACATATAGAAAGGAATTGGGTTGATCCTACCGAGTTTGTGCCTGCACAGAGGGTTGAACCGTCACTCGCAACGGTGACGCTAGCAACAGGAACATCTGGTTCTGGAATCAATTGGTGCGAGCAGTTATTCTCTGCAAGATCCCATATCCGCACACTGCCTCCTCGGTCGCAACTAATTATCTCTCCTTGGTTGGGATGAATGACCACATCCGTGACAGGGCAACCATGAGAGTAACTTCGCTGAACCGTCCCACTCCTCGTTTCCCAAATCTTCACCGAGCCATCTTCCGAACTAGTGACCATCCATTTTCCCTCGCAATGAAAGGCGACGCCTGTAACGTTGCCAGTATGACCTTCGAATGCGAGAAGCGGATTCGGATTCGTGGACTTGATATCATAGAGCTTGACGGTATGGTGGCCTGCAGCCGCGAGGAAGCGTTTGTCGGGAGATATGCAGAGTCGATTGACTTGCGAGTCGGAGTGCTGGATGGTTCGCAAGCAGATGCCGGAGAGAGCTTCCCAGAAGCTACACGCGATGAATGGTCAATTTGGGTCAGCAAGAGCTTGGATCAGCGTACCGGATAGTGTGGTCATAACCAGCTACATCAGCAAACAAAGAGAAGCTTGTTAGCCAGTCGATTCTTCAGATGGGAGCTTGCTTTGGTACTTTGGGAGTAGCGAGGAAGGTATAAGTGGGGAAGATGCATGAGGAATTGAAAGCTGGCTTACCTGTGCACAAAATGACACTCATGCCGTCCTAGCTAGGGAGAGTGGGAAAAGGGCGGGTGGTTTGAGAACACAATCAAAATATCGCAAGAGAGGATTCCTCTGATATGGGGACTTGCCATAGCTTGCGAGCGGTTTTCTTCGTTGTCCCACATCCACTTCACCGCCTTCCCACTCGAGTCGCTTCTCGGAGAAGAGTGCACAGACCACCTGGGGATTTACCAATGTCACCGTCTCCATTTCAATTTCTCGCCTTTACCATCTCGACTCAAGAACAGACGGACAAAACCAACCTCCATTGATCTGGCCCATCTGTCTCTGTGCTTTTGATCGAATCAGTGTGATCCTTGCTCCACTGCTCATGAACAAGGAAAGACGCGACCTCCAAGTCACCCTCCAACCCACGCTTCGTTCCTGTTGCCTAGTTAGACCTCTACCCTTTTAAGAGAGGTTCTAGGATACACTCATCAGCGATCAAAGCCAGACATCTTCTTGCCCTTGGGTCTCATTCAGATATCACCACTCTTCAACAAAATGAACTGTGATCAGCACTCTGCTCTTCAAGCTCCATCGGGGCTTCGTCCAAGCACGCCATCCTCAAGTATGGCCTCTGCAGGAGAAGGTAATTTTGCTTCTACCTTGGACTCTATAAAAAGAGATTCAGTCACAAATCAAGGGCTTACACTTCCACCCAAGATTCAGACCTGTGATTCTTGGTTAGATATTGCTTGGTCACCTGTCCCCGATGACTTCCGAGATCTCCTTGCGCAGTTTGACCTCGAAAGCGTCGCAAATCAGGGAAGAGATCACTCGTGGATTCATGGCTTAGACGTTCAGGACTACGAAAATGAAGAATCAGCACTCAAGCGCCGTCGACTTGCGAGGAATCCGCCTCGAGCACCAGAGCCACCGCTTGCTAAGGCCTCCATTGCAGAAACAGAACCCGTAAGCAACTCATCTGTTAAAAGTTGGACTACTAAATCTTTCCAGCCAAACGTACCTTGCCGCCAAACTGCTGCGCCAGAATGTGCTCCGAGTGTGCCACCACTCCCGCGTCGCAGAGACTCTGGATATGGAACCAGCGTCTCAGATATTGCCGAGCATCGCAAGCATCCAGAAAGCCGCAATATCGCTCCTTCGATTAGCGGACAATCTACCAATTATTACGTCGCTGCTGCTACTCCTACTCCTCAGACTATCGTGCAATCTTCACCACCTTCAACTATTCAAGACAGCTCTTTCTGGAGAATGCCTGATATTGAACTTAGCTCTGATTCCGACTTTGACGAAAGCTATCGCTCACCAGCATGGTCAGATGTTCGCCGAGACTTGCATACGCAAGTCAACACACCCTCCACCTACGTTTCCTGGAACCCTGATGCACCGATTCCGACGATTGAGAAGATTTCATTATCAATTCGGAATCTAAAGAAACGAAAGATATCAGCATGGCCAGCATGGATGCGCGATCTGTCGTCTCGCATGAAATGTCCAAGGTGTGGAATGAAATGTAAAGGATGCTTGGACGAGGAAATGAGAAAGTATGGCCCATTATTTCCAGGTTACGAGAGCGTTGGGTCTGAAGAATACTCGCTTGGCCTGCCTAGCTCAAGTTCTGACTGCGTCTCGCGCTCCATAAGCCAAAAATCGCAAAGCCGTCAACAAAAATCGCAGAGCCAGCAATCACCAAGCCTAAAGCATCCAGAAACACACAATATGGAAGTCTTAAAGAGCCTCTCTAGTTGCTTTCCTGTGACCGCTCTTTTGGCGACTGTTGGTCACCATCAACAGGACCAAGTTGCGCAGCTTATTGGTGAAGGACTCGGCTATTTCAAGACTACATCTGCTTTCACGCGTCTCGAGATTGCAGCCCCTCTTCGACGAAGTCTCGACGCCATATACAATAAATACCAAAATGACGAGGGTTTTCGGCCAGTCATGGTGAAGTACCTAGTCGAGAAGCTGCAAGACATAAATGGTAAGGATTCACTGAAACACGGCGAGTATCTACTAACGGACGCAGCTGCGAAAGATTCGGTCCCAGTGCAAACTCATTCTCCCAATCGCATGGCAAACTCGATAGGGGGTGACCTGATGGCCGAAATTAGTCGATTGGCGAATCTGGATGATGCAAAGGCCTTACTTCGAACAACTAGCGCCAAACTCAAGGACTACGGGATTGAAATCGAGATGCCTCCTACTCCTTTAATTTCTCAACAAGCTTACAACGAAAAATGTGCAAAAGTGCATGAACTCGAGGAGAAGCTTTCAGCACTTCAGGAAGAATTGAGACGACGTACCGAAAAGCCGGAGGAGGAAGATTATGGGTTGGAAGCTGATATGGAGGCTGCATTCAATGAAGCAGAGCGACAATCAAGAGAGAGCGGGGAAGATGACGGTGACAGACTGGAAGCAGATTTGGAGGCTGCATTCGATGAAGCAGAGTTGCGACAGTCCAAGGAGAGCGTGGAGGATGATAAGGGAGAGGAAGAAGAGGACGACCATGCTTCTCTTTGGTCTGAAGGGCCATGATTGATTCGAGGATTCAGTTCGAGACACGACGTAGATACCCATTTGCTGTTGCTATAGAAATGAAGATTGCATGATACATTTACCTTATCTATCTTTGCTGTCAGAGTTAGTTAGCCTTAAAATGATTAGTAGCTTGTTTTCTTTTTTTTTCAGACTCATTGAAGGGCCAGACTATGCTCGCAATGGGTAAATCTTCTACTTTTGGGAGGAATAATTTTGTCAACAGGATCAGTAAGAGAATATGTCAAAGGCTAAAGTACATGTTGAAGTTCAATGTGAAGCTATTTGAAACTCTTTTCCCTTCCACTAGCTAGGACAGAAGTCGATATTTTTCAAGTCCTCGAGACCAGGATGATTAACCAAAAAATATGTGTATGCTTCAAAACCGTTTTGTTTCCATATGGACAGAGGGCATCTTAGCGCCACACGCTTTTTGCCCGCGCTAACCTCGGTAATCTTGAGGTCATCCGCACAAAAGAACCCCAAAAAAAATCTATCTAAAAAAAATTGATTGTCCCTCAGGCGCGAGTCGAACCTGTACAGCTGTTAGCAGCTGTCTGAGAGAAATTGTGTGTGCCTGCACTTACGCGCGACATTCCGGTATGACTGTGTGAGAACATTTACAGCCGGACGCCATAAACCAACTAGACGACCGAGGGTGGAATGAGCACTTGTAAGAGTGATGGTTGCCGAAATATTGTTATTTAATCTTATAAGGGTAAACTTGATAGAGTAGGTAGTGCCGTGGCGTAGGACTCAGTTGGGGGCGGTGTGGGGTCACCAGGTAGTGTTGCCGAGGTTGAGCCTCGAAAGTCGTTCAATATTCAGACTGTTTACTGTAGTTAAACTCGACTTTCCGTCCCAAGGTCGGTTAGTAAGCACGCTGCCCTTGCTCAGGCACTAATCACCTCGGCTCAGCCTGTCTTGTTATCGTCATTTCTTCAAAGCACTTTCCATCTTCAAACATGCCTGCCACTACACGCTACACGCTATCCAAATCTTAATGATGTCGTCTTCTTCTGCTCACTCCAGTTCAGGCTCCTCACACTCTAGCTCCTCACACTCCGGCTCCTCACAATCCAACACACTCCTCCAGCTCGAAAACATCGTTGAAGACCACCTTAAAAACTATCTCCTCCACTCTCCAGACATTCCCCTCTTCTTTGCAGATACTCTGCCATATTCTACAGACGCTTTGCCACACCTCACAGACGATCTGCCATACACCGCAGATGCTCTACAATACCTCGTGGACGCTTTCTCTTCCTCGTTACGCGAAAACACTTAGTCATACATGCCTCCTCAAAATCGCTCCGGAGGTCGCGACGTTCATATCTTCGATACACGCGATCGAAGCGCTTCAATTGGTGGCTTGATTCTCACAGAAGGTGTTACAAATGCTAACTTGTACACTATGATAGAGATTTTCGTTCTCTTTAATAGTGGATATAGTTTGCGAAATGAAAGCGATATCGAGGTAGAGAAGGATGCCTCTTCGCTTTTGCCTGGAAATTATTATATTAATTCTCGTGGTACGTTATTTTCAAACAACTTCTTTATATAGCTAACTTATTAGCAGTACCTTTCGATATAAATAACGAGAAGGCATTAGTTCGTACATCGACTTTATCGCAAACTGGACAGCGTGTTCAAGCATTTTGTGACGCGGTTCGTTCACGAGATAGACGGTGCGTTACAACAGGACTCGAGGCGCTTGGCGCTTTATATGATAACTGGAGAGGCTTCGAGGCTGCACATATATCCTCTCTAGCATACGAGAAGCACTGGAAGAACAACAATTTCGCGCGTTAGATCTTAATTCACCTAACTACAGGCGGTAGTATTAATTCTATACAGAATAGAATGTTGCTTGATAATTCTATACATGCGCTGTTTGATGCGTTTGCGTTCTCGATCAATCTAGACGTATGTGTCTTACAATTCTTACGAATATAAAGTAGCTAATCGTTAATTTAGGATGACTACAAGATCGTACACTTTGGCTTTTACAACAGGAAGATTGCCGGGAAACATCTTGATCGAAGACTTCTTGATAATTCTCAAAGGCTAGTAGATAAACTTTTTAGGTAGCATTTTCGACAAGCAGTTTTGATTAATATGAGAGGTGCTAGCGAGCTTATCTTCGAGCATGATTTTCTACCTAGCTCTGATATAGTTAGTAGTATACTTAAGAGTCTAAAGGCTGCTGAGAGAATAAAGTTTGAGCTGTTCAATTGCTTAGCGACCGAAGTTGATTTGACTTAATAGACGTGTATTTAATTTTAGAAGGTATAGGCAGCCGCTGCTCACGTCCGGAGACTAAAACAGAACCAGCAAAAAAAAAAGTTGAGTCTGACTTATCTGGTACAGTACTGTAATTTACTTATTGCTCTTAATAACAATAAAATGGTTAGCTAGCGCGCACTGACTTATTTATTCTCAGGCACAATATCAGCCTCGCCTTCCATCCTTTATCTCCAACAACTCAACAACAACAACAACAACAATAACCCTGCAAGCCTTTCGCGTTGTGTCGTTTTCTTCTGCTTATTCTGGATTCTAGCTCCGAAACCCTTTGACTACAACGAAAACCGCCCTCCACTCCCTCTAGTTACACGAAACCCCCCACCCCCCTTCCGCCATGCCAAGCAGCAACCGTGCTGAACATCGCCATGTTCACCTTTTCAATACTAGCGATCGAAGCACTGAAATTGGCGGTCTAATTCTTAGCGACAGTATTACATGTGCCAACTTCTACGATATGGTCGAGATTATTACGATCGTTACAATCAACTTTTCTCTACAAGATAATAGCGGGGTTATATTAGCGCGGGACAACACTCTACTGCAACCTGGGAACTATTACATTATTTCTCTTGGTAAGTCTTTAGGCAAGCTCTTTATTTACAAGTAGCTAATTTAAAGAACCCTTCGAGCTTAATAATGAGATAGTACTAACTCGAGCTCTCTCTATACAAACTGGACCTCGCATCGAAGCCTTTACGAATGCTGTTCGTACACGGGATCAACGTTGTGTTATAACAAAACGACCAGTCGATTATGGAGATTTTACTGGTTTTGAAGCTGCGCAGATTTTCCCATTAGCGTATGAACATCAGTTTAAGGAAGGAAATTACAGCCGTTATATTACAACTTCTCCTAACGAAACAATTAGAGGAGGCCGGATTAATTCTCCACAAAACGGGCTTCTTCTTCGTCAAGATTTGCATACAAAGTTTGACTTTTACAAATTCTCAATCAATCCTGATGTATGTATATCTCTTTTTTAATAAAATTTCTTATAAACCTAACTTTTTTTAGGATAATTATAAAATTGTCTTCTTTACTGGTGACAGGGATAATATTGCTGGAAAATGCCTTGACGAACAGCTTCTTAACGATCCTGAAAGACCAGCTGATGGACTCCTCCGTTGGCATTTCCGACAAGCTGTCTTAACGAATATGCGAGGTGCGGGCGAGCCTACATTTGAGCACGATTTCCCTCCTTGCTCGGATATGATGGGTCAAATATTAGAGGGTCCAAAGGCAGCTCAGAGAATGGAGTTTGAGCTATTTAGTCGGTTAGGTGCTACTTTTGAGCTAGCAGAGTAGAAGCAGTATAATACAAATATAATCATCGAAACCTGCGCCTTGCTAACCGTCTTGCGGATTACTCGAGACTTTCAAGGTCGAGTAATTGCTGAGGCAAAGCTGTTAATTTTGAAATAGGTATTATCTGCTTATTATATAAAGCTATATTCAACTCCATTCTCATTTTGCTCAAAAGGAGGGAAGTTTTTTTTTTATCTTTCCGATCGCACCTTGTACTACTTGTCCTACAGCGCGACCTTTCTATTCAACAAGCCAAGTCTAGGAAGGTCTGTGGAATTTTATCCATTGACCATATCCTTGATTTTAGATGAATCTTCGAACATCATCTCTCCATATGTCCGCTTCACAGTTATAGAAGACAATGCTTTTATTTCGCTGCTTGCTCAATTCTTTTGTGTTTGGTCTAAGAATTATTCTTCGATACACAAACTCTCAGTTCTCAGATCCCCTAAATCATCCATTCCTCCAGGATATAGAGACCAAGACATCATCAAATTATGAACAACCAATTGCATCTCTCTTTCTTCAAATTTCTTTCATTGTCTACCTTGGGAGCGTTTTTGATGCTGGCCAGTATGACTTCAAGCTTCTCTGCTACACTGGGATTTTTCGTATCAGATACCCATCTAGGTAAGAAGACTACTGAGATGTAATGAAGAAGGTCAAGGGCTTCTAAATTAGCAATGTAAGTTACTAATGTTACTTGTATATAAAGTCGAAATAAAGAAGAAGTGAAAATAAGGGAACCGAGAATAGATTTATGCAATGAAGTGAGAAATTAAAGATTATCATTTCAATAATCCCTCTCCATCCTCCTCTCTAATCCATATAGATTTGAGGTCTCTCTGCTCAAACTCATCTACACAGTAGAAATAAAAACGGTCAGGATTCAAACAAACTTATTCATCCTCTACACTCGCCTTCCCAGCCAAATCCTGATAGTACGCCAAACTCAGGCGTAAGATTTTTATTTGACAATGATATTTCCACCGATTAAAGCAGCCCTGACTGAAATCTTTGGGAATTAAGATTGAATCCAAGATGATCAACCTACTTTTGCATCTCGTATAGCACGAATAAAGTCAACAGCTCAGCACTTCACCACCAAACATTCTTCTCTGCCCTCTCATTTTCTCCTGCCTCCACTCCTCGCCGTTCCACAACATCCGCATCACACTTATCAGACCATCGCATCTCCCCTCCCTCAACAAGCAAGACGGAACCAAACCCCAAACACCACCGATCAGGCTCCCCCGTGATTGACTGCCGACGTGACATCCATCTCGATCTGCATACACCCGAGCGCGAGCGGCTCTGATCCGATCGTCCATCATGTCACAAACACGTCATATCTCTCGGTGGCCATCGAAAATGCCATCTCATCACGGCTGAAACGAGGTCGGGAACGGTATGCTGCAAGCCGGCGAGGGACAAGCACAAGCTCGGATGGAGGTGCAAACAGGTACGAGCAGGCACAGACAGGGATGGAGACGGATAATAGATAACTTTGTACCACGACTGGTGGTGTCGGCATGATATTGCGGACTGTGAGAGTGAGGTAATTGTCCTTGCTGGTAGGAGTATTCAATCTCATCTTAATTTCAGATGCATTCTTCCAGACTATGAAGTACAAACGACGAAGATAGATTGTCTCCACTTAATGTGATTTCTTTTCTGTTTGCGTTTGTACTCATAAGTCTATTCATTCTATGTGGGTATCCGTTCCTCTCCTCTCCATCAAGAAAGTATTTACTCGTACAGCTACTTTATGCCGTGCTAGATGTAATATGTACAATAAGTGAGGGACTGCTCGTACAGTAATTTGACCGACCAACAGGCAATTCATCCGTCATTGAAGCCGTTGCCAGCTTTCCAACCGTTCCCAACCAACACGACCCCACCTGTACCAGACACCTGGTGATATGCCTAGCCCATTATTTTTGAGTCCGAGAAGAAATATAGCGTGCGAAAAATTGATCCAGTCCCAAGTAAACAATGAATGAGTGGGACCTGATTCAATCAAGGTATCCATATCAACTCCACCAAGCCATCTTTATCAAACATACGATAGCGATCATCGCCCACGACTTCAGTCCAGCGTAAATCATTACTCTTCCTGACATAAACCTGCTTCACAGTCCCATCCCTCTGCACCTCCGCCTCCTTCAGCTCCCATGCCACTTTTCTCCCACTCCCAAGCAGACTCTTCCGCCCAGGGCCGAGCATAAAATCTAGATTCCAACCGTAATCATCAGGCGCAGAGCCGAATGTGCGCTCCATTTGGTAGACGTTGAAATCGATCCCTTTGGGATACTGGGCGATGGAATAGCCATTAGAGATGATGAAATCATCGGCTGTTTGAAATCGCTGCAGGAAACAAGCTTCTCCACAAGAGTGCATAATTTGGGCTCCTGCGTAGGGCTTGGCTCTGTGCCACATACCACCCTTAAAGTGGTGGAGAGAAAGGGGTACCAGGCCGGATTCGTAGAAACCGCTCGGGTCGCCCATAATGTCAAGCTGGTGTAGGTCTCGGAGCATGGTGAGACGGACTTCGGTGTTTTCGTAGATACACTTTCGGAGAAGAATATCGCCTTGTGGTCCCCATCCTGTGTTTGATTCTTGGACTTTTTGTTCCGTCGAACATTGATCGTAAAGGTTGGCGATCTTCCCTGCCATGGACATTGTGAAAAAGACTCCCGCTCCACCGAAAGCCTGTGAGCCATGTCGTTGGACATTGTTTACATCTTCTGAGAAAGTGCCAATGTAGAGGTCAGTAGAAGAATCATAGGTATCAAGGCGAGTTTTGAGGGCGTGCATAGAAGGATAGAAAGTGTCATCGTCACACATAACTAGCCACTTGCGAATATTGCGGGAGGAGTCGTTGTAGAGGGCTGGGAGAAGAGAGAGGTATCGTTGTGCCATTTCAATACCGCTATCAGAGGGGTAAACTTTGGCATCGATTCCAACATCTCTGAGCTGCTGCCGGGTATGGTCCAGCTCTTCTTCCGAAGCATCTACCAAGCGCAAGATCAATCCGCCTCCATTTGAATTCCCTCTTCCGTCTGTAAGCCAATGCGCCCACTCTTTCATGGGGCCAATCGTTGGATCATTCAATCTGGAGTAGGCGGTCGAGATACCAAATAGCAAATCAGAAGCATTGACAGTTTTAGGAAATGGCGAGACCGGTACAGGAACATCGAGAGGATTCAAGCAGGTCGTTCTCATGGGTGGATTGTGGATATCAATGATATCAAAGCCCTTAGGAAAGAGTTCCCTATCAATTTTGGTGATGGAGTTCCTGTTGGTCTCTTGACGGTGGAACCGGACATGTCTGCGGGCGTATTCAATGGTTTCTTCAAGGCCATAACGTTCCTGCAGCGTTTGGAGGTGTGTAGAGTTGAATGAGCAGTCTCCTCGGTACGGCGCAGTCACAGGTCTGGGAGGAGGGCCTGTCGAGTTCAATTGGGCATGAATTTCAATCATCTGTGGGTGAAAACCTCTTGGCCGGTCAACGGTGGATGGTTTTAAAGTGTAGATGAAGAGGGCCAGACAGAAAGTGGTCAAGAAGATGGCCCTCATAAAAGGACTACGAGTGGAGAAGATGTTTCCCGAAGTGATTGGAGAACCCATAACGAGTGAGGCGTCCCAAGTCCAAAATTGGTAGGAAGAGAGTCGAGGGAAATAGGGAGGGAGGAGTGAAGGTTGTAGACTGTAGGAGGAGTTTAAAAGATGTTGGGTAGCATCACCGGCTCTAAAATGAGTAGGAGCACGCACGCACGGGGAGGGGCAGCTTTTCAAGGAGAGCCAGCAAATGCCAAAGCAGACGTGAGCCAAGGAATAGTGTAGCATGAAAAAGCTGACTTGAATCCAGCCAACTCGAAGATGAAAGAGACGTCTATAGTACCTTACAGGTCCAGGGGCTGAACCGAATCACCGCACCAAACATTCCGCGAAACCTAAGGGAGAGTGCGTTTCTCGGCGGAAGATCGCATCAGACTCGTTACATCGTTTGCTCGAGGATGCTTGCTTGTGTTTACCCATCTCTCGTCTGGTAGTTGTGCAAAGACCAAACGTGCAAGATTGGCCTGCAGTGGGCGTCCGCGAAACGAGCGAAAATAAGATGATGGCATTGTAGACTTGAGGATTCAGCCCCGATAAAGAAATGCCGCCCTGACGTTCCCTTGAATCAGGACAGGGCCAATAACAGCCCGAAACCCTCTCGACGTCGTCCGCCACTGTGGCCTGTTTAGGCTTCGCTCTTTTTCCATCGTCTCTGCTTTCGGCGGCACACAGCGCCAAAACCAACGACATCTCATTCCCACATCCATGCCGCCAGCCACAGCGCTCCCAGTGAAATCATCTCGACGTCTGCTGGGCTGTCAGCATTCAATGCGCAGCGCCGTAGTCTTTCGTTGGAGCCCGCGCGACTGCAAACGGTGTGTCGAGCAAAGCGGGAGAGAATGTCGAGTTGGCTGGGTCCCTGAGCCGAAAGAAATGGTGATCCTGAACGACAGACAGGAATATTTCAAACTCGAAACACGAGCATCATGAAGAAAAACTCTTCCCATTTAGAGGTTTCAAAACATACAGACGGGAGTTTTGGACCATCTTCAAAATCATCTCAACTTTTTTCAAGCCCCTTTCCCACTGCCCCTCCTTCCCCTTTCAGTCAGCCCTATGTTTTGCAGTGAAATGGCCCAGTAGCCTGAAGTTCGGCCGCAGATTTCAGGCCTGATGAAGTCATGGCCAAATCTCAAGTTGTTTTCCGTACGCATGCACAGTACCAATCTAGAGGTCTGATTGACAGACCTCGTTTCAAGTTAAGATGACTAGGTAAAGATCGTATCGCTTCATTTCTGATCTCTTCTCAAGTCTAACCATTTCCAGTAATATCCTCTCCCTGCCATTTCGCAAAACAACCACTCTCTCCCTCTCAGATGCGATCAAGCAGTACATCTCTAGCAAATATGATCAGCATCCGGATATGTTCAAACAAGACCTCGAGGTCATTGATGCTTTACGAAGGGATGCCATAAACGTACGAGAACCGCATGTCAGCGGGATCAAAAAGATAGCAGCATATGCGGGGCAGCTATCTTGGTTGGGGGGTAAATTCCCCATTGATGTGAGCTTTCCAAAAGTGTCTAGAAGCTAATGCTAAGGTGTTCTCAGATCGGAGTAGATTTTCTTTGGTATCCAGCTCTAGGATACAATACCGAAAGACCCGTCACACAAAATAATCTCAAATTCGAACTGGCAAATATTCTTTACAACTTGGCAGCCCTCTATTCCCAGCTGGCAATAACATCCAACCGCAGCACCACCGAAGGCCTCCGATCGGCATGCAATTACTTTTGTCTCTCTGCAGGAGTCATCCTTCATATCAAAGATAAGGTCATTCCGGAGCTACGCTCAACGCCCCCAGAGGACATGGACGACTCCACCCTCGAATCTTTGCAGCAGCTCCTTCTCGCACAAGCACAAGAATGTTTTTGGCAGAAAGCAGTAATGGATGGCTACAAGGATGCATCCATAGCAAAATTAGCGGCCAAAGTCTCGGATTTTTATGGTGCTGCGGGAGATTGGGGTGTGAAAAGCGACTCGATAAGTTCAGAATGGATACATCATGCCACAGCCAAACATCACCATTTTGCTGCTGCTGCACAATATAGACAGGCTTGTGACTGTTTAGAAAAGAGAAAATATGGTGAGGAAGTTGCAAGGTTACAGGATAGCATTGCTTGCGTAACAGAGGGTTTAAAGGAAGCGAGGTATATCAATAAATTGGTCTTGAGCGACCTGAATGGGCTCAAGAATAAAGTATCGGAAGATCTGAAAAGAGCAGAAAAGGACAATGATCTAATCTACCTTAGTATGTATATTCAACACTTCTAAGTCTCAGCTAATTAGCAGATCCGGTACCACCCAAATCGGAACTGAAGACTTTGGAGAGAGCAAATATGGCCATCGCAAAGGTGCCAAAAGAAGTATCAGAACCTTCGGCCTTCATTGGAGATCATGGAGATTTTGGGCCTCCTCTTTTCTCTAAACTTGTGCCGTTTGCTGTACATGTAGCAGCGAGCATCTATGAAGAACGCCGTGATAGACTTGTCAATAACTCTATCATCGATGAATTGGAAATTCTGACCACCAAAATTCACGATACTCTCCGCTCTCTAAATTTACCAGGCTCGCTTCAAGCCCTCGAAAAGCCCCTTGGTCTTCCTCCCAGTCTTATCTCCCATGCCGAAGAAATTCGACAAGCAGACGCTTTAACTCGACTTCAACGTTCTTTTTCTGAGACGCAGAAGCTTGCTGCAAGTGACGCGTCTCTGTTCAATGAAGGTCGTGAGCTCCTTCGTGGAGAAGCAGCAGAAAACGGACGACTGAAGGCCAAGTACGGTACTGATCGTTGGACACGTCTCGAGTCTCCTTCCGCTGCCGCAAAACTCTATGCCCAAATCGATGAGACTGATGGCTATCTCAAATCTGCCGCTAATTCCGACCAAATCGTGCACAATAAATATAAGGAGTGTGAAGATACTCTTCGCATACTCTCTTCATCTGATCGAGATATTGGGAACTTTGTGCCATCATCGCGCCGTGCTACTATACCAGCGAAGCTTGAAGGCGAGGTTTCGCGTCTGAGAAACAGTCTCAATGAAATTAGCCGGTTGGAGAGTAGGCGGAGGAGGAAAATTGAGGCCTTACGAGAAAAGGCCAAAAAGGATGACATCAACTCCTCCATACTCGCCGAGACCGCCCGTCTTGAGCGCGCCTATCCCTCCCAGACAGTTGTGCCAGCCCACTTTGAAGATTTTTTTGAACAGCGGCTCACAAAGTATGATTCCGACCTCCAGGCCTTGAATACCGCGTCTGAAGAACAAGAGAAACTACTTGCACAATTGGAAGAAAGTAACGCGAGCTTTTTGAAAGCGAGACAAGGTGATACGAGTAGTAAGGAGAGGGAACAGGCGCTACAAAAACTAGAAAATGCGTATTTCAGATACAAGGAGATTGTGAGTAATTTGGAAGTAGGGAGGAAGTTTTATAATGATCTGGCGAGGCTTGTGGGAAAGTTTAGAGATGAGGCAGCGGCGTTTGTTAGGGAGAGAAGGGAAGAGGCAGTGAGGTTGGAGAGGTATGTTCTTTTTCCCGTTGCAGTGTCTCCGTTGGAAAAGGACTGGAGGCACTTGTGGTTTTTCTGTCTCGTTCATTCTGACAGCTTTGAACTCCCGACTCTCTTTCATCTCCTCAACTCTCTTTCTTCCACCCTTCAATAGTAGAATGCTAACCCTTCTCCTTACTAGTGATCTTAATCTCCCACCTCTTTCATCCCTCTCTATCCGTCACCAACACCCACCACCACCTCCCCCACCAGTAGCGTCCTTCCCACAACAACAGCCTCCTTCAACCGAACCAGCGCCTCATCACCGAACCTACCACCCACAAGAACCAGCCTTCTATACTTCAGACACTATCCCTGCTCCTCGACCCTTACCGGTAACCGCAACTTGGAACCCAGAAATGGGCATTAAGTTTGGTGGAGCACCGCCCAAACCCGCTGATGGTGATACGGCCAAAAAAGGTACCGGAGGCGGAGGAGCTTGGGACCCGACGAAGGGGTTTCAATTCGGATAATTTTAGTTGAGTTATGAGATAAGGGACTGGATTTAAGATAGAGTGGAAGATAATAGGACCACGAGTCGTTTGTTTCCAAGGCGTCGCATGTGATTTGTGCCTCTTTCGGCAACACGGTAGTAATGTCCTCCGTGAATATTCCTCGAGGTGAATTTGTTGCACATCGCGCGGAGAGCTGAGATACCGATGCCGCGACCTCACACTTCTCTCTGTATTACCTACACGTCTCATTGATTGAATTTTGAGATAACCCTGGTTTTTTATTTTACGATACGTAAGCTGGAACGGCTACGACTTCCTCATAGTTGAGAGATCCTTAACTGGTCCTGAAAGGAGGTGATTTGTGGCTGAGGTTGCCAGGCAGATCACGTGGTGTAACGTTAGGATTCACTTTTCGGTGAACCTCACTCGAGGATTTGTCAAAATGTTAATTCTGACTTTTCTCTCACGTTTTCTGCTTCCTTTCTAGAGCATGGGTTGTAAGCCTTACATGTTACCATGAGGTGTTGGAATATCGACGAAGCTGCGCCACTACCAATCCATCGCCTGATGCTGCCTTGCCTCGTCTTATCTTCTCCTCATCGAGAATTTCTCGAGGCGTCCATCTTTTCAAAAATTTCCAGTTCTTTGATCATATCTCATACTGAGGACGAAGACGAATTCCGAGGTTATCCCACCTTCAAACAGTAGCTGCTAAGGAAGTTAAAGTGATCGATTTATTTTTCGGTGCTCTTGAGACTGAGTAGATTATCTACGGTAATTTGGTTAATACGCTTGTTTATTATGCAAAGAGAAATAATGGAAGTGCCCCTGAACATAGCTTGGATCCTGCCTCTTTGCGCGCAACCTTAGAGCATGAGCTCGATTTGACGAAAGTAAATAACTTGCTCGAGACTATGGGCGAACTTGAGCTGAGATCTTGGTCGACGTTGAAGCTCTTATTTTTTCTGCAAATTCTTGGGTTGGACATTTTGATGTCAAATATACACTGCTTTCCACTATTTGATTTACACGAAATGATTATCAAACTGCAGCCAGAAAGAGTCTCTAAATTAAGGGATCTGTCAAGAAAGCTTGCAGTAAAGAAAAGCCGTCTGATCTTTGAGCACCCACGTTATAACATCCAATTTTGATTTATTTGTCATTTGAGGAGTCCAAGATTCCAAGACAAAAGGGGAGCAATCCTGCTCTACAGAGCAGAAGGCTCGTTCGCCAAGCAATCATTCGGAGATAAGTCTCACAACCTTTCTCCAAGAAAGTCACTCGAATCAATTCCTAAGTTCACGGAAACGTCTGGAAACTAGATTCCTGTCCTGTTCATCTATCGAAATCCATCCATCGCCTACCCTCGGTACATATGCAACCTCGTGTATGAGAATATTCAAGCTCATGAACAACCGAATATGCGTCCTCCTAGATCCGAGACGTGGTCGAACAACTGCCCATCTATGCTGCGTTTTTCCGTATCGACTTGTGGATTTGAAATTCATGAGCCCAGAAATTAGACGGCCGTTTAAATATGTGTGACTGCTAGCAAATGCTTGGTCGAAAGGTCTGCTCTTTTAGAACAGTCGGGTTTTTTGTTTTTACCAGGGCGGTTTAGGTGAAGAGAGATGAGAACAAGCACATTGTAATTCCGAAAATATTAACAGTTTAGCAATTCAACCTCTCTCCCGCCACAAAAATCAACTCAAGACGTTTACTTGCTTCAAAACACCTCCTCATACAATATCCAGACTCTTCTCCCTCCTGTCCTCGAAGATCGAACGCTCGCCACGTTTCGAGCAGGAAGCACATGGTCCTGGGAGATAACTTGGAATCAACTACAGTTTATGACTTGGTTGTTGTCGCAGATGGGGTTCACATGGGGAGAAGGTGCCTTTGTCGAGAACTTGGAGACAGAGGGAACAGATGGAGTTGTGTAGGTTGCACATTCTTGGGTTTGTGAGGTGAAGGACGTGGGGTGAGCAAATTTGGGTACAGTTTGGTGTGAAAGTTTGATTGCAAAGTTTGGGAATGTGAGTTGTGTTCGTTCTGGAGATTTTTAGTTTGATAAGGTTGAATCTACAATTTCAAGAGGAGAAATCCATGTATACTCTTTATAAGTAGCAAATAACCAGAAGCGATTCACAGCTTGCGCTTGAATATGGAGCATGATGAGAATGACAAATTAAACCTTTAAAAGTAGTCTGAATCATGAACAACAAACATTTCCATGGGCACAATAATCTAAACAACATTTCAAACCACTCTCCTTCCTCTAATCCTCTCCACCGCTTTTCTCTTCCGATCACCACTGCTTTTCTCTCTAGTGCTGCTGGTCCAAGAAAGCCGATCGCTCCTTCTGCACCGAACACAAAATACACGGACCTGGCATGAAGATTTTTTCGATTTTTGGTTGGTTGATTGGAGGGTGACCTCGACATTTTGGGTTGTTACATTGGTATAGTTTGCTTTCCTTAAGACATGATACGCATAAGACACAGTGTTCGTCTCGGCGTCCGCACATTTTGCTGGTCAATAGGTTAGTGGCTCGCTGTACTTAGATTCTGACAAATAATTTTGGCGTCTGGAATTTGATGATGTTGAAGTTTTGCAGTATTGAAATAGTGGTGGAGCTTTTGATGGCTGGGATAAATCAAAAAGTGAATGCATCTCAATTGTTACTGTTCTGGCTCTGATGTGATTGTAGATGCCGTGGAGAAAAAAGAAGACATATCCTATACCTAGAAACTCTTTAATAGCAAATTTCAAGTAGTAGTAGCACAAAAATTGTTTGATTCTTTGAATAAGGAGACTACCAATCGAATAAAATCACCAACTGCAACAATGAGTCGTATGGTGCGAATGAGTTCATAAGGGTCGTGGGAATAAACTGTAGCTCGGGGATCGTACGAGAAATTTCATCTCCTCTCTATGAAGGTCCACAATCCTGCCATATGTAACCATAAATCCAAGCTCAAAGCTGTCTACCTGCCCTCAATGCGGTTATCGCTAACGAATTCCAGTGACATTGCTGTATTTCCAAGAATGAAATCTGGAAATGAACAAGGCAAGAATTACTTACCGGATTCTTATTCGTTATGAATATGCAGGTCCATTGGTTGGTACAATTGTATGAAGATTAACTTGCTATTCACTTGGGTAACGCGGAAGCAGATATCAAGGCTTGGAGGAGGAGAGGAGGAGCCTTCGAAAGCCATGCAAAATCAAACATGGTTTATGGAGTAACTTTTCGTGTTGTTTACAACCCAGAGTAACGAAACAACCCAGAGACATGTAGAACTGACATTGATTAGCAGAAATGCAATGAATAGAAGATGGGCTGCACGTCTAGGCAGTTTTAGTTAAATCTATCCTTAAGCTTATTTGATAAAGTAAGACGGATCTAATAGTAAAGAGAGCGGACTTTCCAAGTCAGACAACATTAGATTTGCCACAATTAAGAAGAAGAGCTCGCTTAAATCCCTCGCCATAGAAAGGGGTCGAGAAAAGGAGAAATGAGAGCTGCCAGCTGTCTCATGACCTTAAAGCTCAATCTTTGTATTGGAATGTCAATTCATGACTGGCTCAGCGCTCTAGAGCCACTTGTCGCTAGCTCCAGGTAATCAACTCAGCTCCAACTTCAAAGCTGCCAACCAGGACCGAGGAGAGTAGATTTGTACACGTGATATCAGCCTTATATGGAAACCAACCCTAGCAATATAAGCACTAGGCTGTGCTATCGGACAGTGTTTCATAGAAAGTGTTCGGATCTCGTGGTGGACGGAGCTCCTGGCTTTCTGGCCCATTCTGCGCCGGCCCCAATAATATCTTCGCTACTCAGCATGAAATACTCATCTAATACCTGCTAGCCATTCAATGCTGATATCTCGGCGGGGTGTTTCTAACGACTTGCCCCCTCAAAAATAATTGAAGCAACCCCCGGGGCAGCGCTGCAACTGTACACCTTGGGTCGCAGATCAATCGATGATAACAAGAGAACCAAAGTTCCGAAAAGGTGGTAGACAGAAGAGGCATCTGCAAGTCCATTCGGAGAAATATTCCAGCGCAACTCCTCTGCAGATCACACCTTCTTCTCAAGTTTTGCGGGTCGTTTGATAACTTAGGGGATCTCAGTGGCTAATCTTACGAGCTGCCCCTTGAAGACAAGGAAGAATAGACGCTGACTTGGGTGGCAGTACAAGTACAGGCTGTTTAGCGTCTCCGAGTGGTGGTTGTAAGTACCGCAGTTGGTAGAGCATGAGTCTTCTGCCCTCTTTGCTGAACAATCTATGCTTCACCGATCAATGCCTCAAATCCAACGTCAGTCGTCATAACACAGGCGCGAGGTCGAACTGAACGAGTCGACATGATTGAGTGCTGTCGCGAAGCTTGCGCCAACGAGCCTCGCTTAGCGTAACCTTAAGACGGCCGGAAGATGCAGTGGAGGATAGCGTCAATTCTGCTATGGATTTGGATATGCGGAATAGTTGCGACCACGATCCCAAAAGCCATCAGCGTCGAACCAAGCCAGTATTGTATGCGCTTCTCAATCAATTCAATCATCTTTCTTCATCACTGTCTCCGTTCCTTTAGACTTAGCTAATGAGATTAGGGGATGGTATCGACGGCCCTTGGTCCTCATTTCCTATTCGCGTCGGAACTCCGGCGCAGAATGTTAATGTTTTCATCTCGACGGCAGCGACCTCAACCCTAGTAGTAGGCCCTTCGGGATGTGAGGGCTCGGGGATACCCTCTAATTGCACGTTACTCCGTGGCGGAATATTCGATTCCAGCGCATCGACCTCTTGGGCGCAGATTGGCGTTGGGAACTATGGTCTACAGCTGGAGGCAAACCTTGGATTCGAGGAGGATGAAGGCATATTTGGCTATGACACAGTTGGCTTGGGATTCCAGGGAAGTGGTCTGCCAACCTTGAACCATACGACAACTGCATGGATGCAGACGTTCGACTTTGTACTTGGAGTTTTGGGTTTGAACCCACGCCCAACAAACTTCTCGTCTTTCAATGACCCCCAACCAAGTTATCTCAGTCTTTTATACGAACAAAATATGATCCCGAGTCGGACGTACGGCTACACAGCTGGAGCTCAGTATATGTTCAATCAGGTTCTTGGGAGCTTAACCCTGGGAGGATACGATCAGGCACTGTTTGTGAAGAACAGCGTTTCATTTCCTTTTTACTTTGATCAGACAAGAGATCTTACTGTGGCCGTGCAAGGCATTCTAAGTTCCGAAGGATATAACCTTTTACCAAAAAGCGTTTTGACGTTGATTGATTCCACCGTGCCGCAAATATGGCTCCCAATCGAAGCATGCGAAGCTTTCGAATCGGCCTTTGGTCTTGTATACGATAGTTCGTCAGGATTTTATTTGGTTAATGATACCCTCCACGATACTCTTCTGGCTCAAAACAGCAATATTACCTTCACCCTGGCTCCATCGCCCACAAGTACCACCGACCAACAGGTACACATTGTCCTTCCATATCGTGCATTTGATCTCACTCTCGAATATCCCCTAGTGGAAAACACAACACGATACTTCCCTCTCCGTCGAGCAACAAATGATACTCAAAACACTCTCGGTAGAACCTTTCTACAAGAAGCATACATCATGGTCGATTATGAACGCAGCAATTTCTCAGTCTCTCAACGCCTTTGGAAAGAAGATCCAACCAGTAACATTATATCTATTCTTCCACCAGCAAAAACTGGTGGCTCTCTGACTGAATCAAACCCTAACAAAATCTCAACCGCTCTCATAGCGGGAATTGCTGTTGCGGCTGCAGTCGTCATTATTTGCATCTCTATCTTACTCTGGGCCTACCTCCGCCGCAAACGTCAAAGAAAAGAAGCAAAACTCGCATCTGCTGCGCTCGCAACCCGACTAGCTGCGGAATCCGAATCAAAGGGTAATATGGGCTCAGATCGTCTGGGTACGAGTGATACGGCTCACGAGCTTTTAACACCTAAAGACCCACTAGAATTACACAGTCCATCTTTTGTTCGATCGGAAGTAGATGGTACTTCTACAAGTGAAGGGAGGTTTGAGCTCAGTAGCCCCACAGATGGGAGATTTGAACTAGAGGCACCGCATGGAGAGATGGAATTGAGTGGGTTGAGACCAGTAGAGATTCAGCCTCACCAACCACTGGCAGCAGCTCTGCCTTTGCCAATGATGAGGCTTGGTACGCCGTCGGATGTTAGCCCCATGACCTCGGAACATAACAGTTGGGATCCGATATTGGAGACAGAAGACAAAAGTTTGGCGGAGATCAAAGAAGAGCCGAAGAGCTTACGATCGATGAAGGAAGAGAGGGCTAGACCATTCTCTTGGCAGTTGAATGAGAATAGTAGAAGATCACGAATATAATGATTCAGTGTATCGATGGGATGTATAATTCTGTTAGGCTTTCCGGTTGTCTCTATATGGACATGTTTATCTAGATGTCATAGAGAAATACCAAAATTTAATATGTTCATTAGCTGTGATAAGTCTGTGCCTTTATGGCCTTGAATTTGAAAGCTTGTTGAAACTAAGAGCATTGTCGAGCTTAGCAACACCACTAGTAAAGTAACTTTTCTAGCAACGAAAGGGACGATCAGCCTAGTGGCTCTAAAAATCATATGGACAGCAAAAAATCGAAATTGAAAGTTTTACATGAAAGCGCGCCCGTACCTGTCTGGACTTATTTTGTTTTTTGTTGTATCTTGAAATGCAGATCAAGTTACGTCTTGGGATCTGTCTTATATTATAGAGTTCAGTTATTTTCTGTAGACATGAACATTTTAACTCGATGTCCTCCTTCCAAACCCTTTCCATGATCCAAACTTAATATGGAAGCAAGCCTCAGCAACCTAATTTAAGTTTTAAGTTCATTGGCGGTAGACTTGAGTGTTGGAAAATTCTGCTGTGTTCCTTCTAATGACAACAAAAAGTATGTAGTCATCGATTTTACAGTGGTAATGGATGGGGTTCTACAATGGAAATCATTTAGATCATCGATTAACTTACTTAAAATCTCAAAACAGTTAGGATATAGTTAAGGCAACTTACTTGGAGCATTCGAAATGTAGGGTTCTTCCCTCCTCCAACAATACTTCGTCATCTAAATTTCTCTGCCAAAACTTTATTTCCTACATATTCTAGGTATGAAATCCCCAAAGGTTTCAACTTTCACATCATTATCATTTAGAAGATCCCTCATCCGAGCTATTCAGCTATCAATCACCTTAGAACGATCGACCAACAACCACAGATCCTCAACTTGCCACAACTTGCTCGATTGAACAGCCAAAGTTAATGGAGGACATCTATTCTGAGCGCTGCCGCACTGCCGCCTTGCTGCGCATCTCATTATATACTCGAGGTCACCAAATGAAAAAAATTGAAACCAAGCTTGCCGAAATACACGAAAAACTTCGAGTACTTGAAATCACTCTTAGAGAACAAAGGTTTAGGATTGAAGAGTTGTCTTCTCATTTGCAGCAGAATTTAGAGAGCGAAGAAGAGTCACATGCGCGGGACGAAGATCGGTCGGCCCAAGACGACGACGAAGAAAGCCATGAACCCCAGGATGAGGAGAGCAATTCTTACGAGAGCAGCGTCTGTACAGAGCTCCTTGGCCGTGTTTACGCCGACAATGAGTCCGACTCCAGCGATTCTGAAGGGAGCAGCGAGGAGGAGGAGGAGGAGGAGGAGGAGGATACCACAAGTGGCTCGAATCACCACCTTTCAAGCAAGCTTTCTGAGAAGAATAGCCGCAATATCGTTGGTTATGAGGATACCACAAGCTTAGGTAGTTATAAGCCGAATCTCAACAACTTAACGAGCAGCACCACCAAATACCCTGAGGTTAGTCACAGGCTCCAACTTGATAACCTCCAGCAATCCTCATCCAATACAACCTCTAAGATCAGGGACTGGCTCAGAAAGGTCGAATATGCGCCCTTCACTAGAGATCTTGTACCATCAAATCAAACTCTGTACGGTTCGCATCCTGGAACAGGATTACCTGTTGGCGCTATTCCTTCTGGAGTCGAGGGTCACCTTCCTCAGAACTCTTTAGAACAATCTATCCCGGAATATCAAGTTAACCATGTCTTATGGTGTGGAAGAGCAAACTGCCTTGACCCTGCCCATGAGACCCCAAAGCCGCTTCCAGAGGTTCCTCGAGAGCAACCGAATGAGTGGAGTGTCGGTCGCCTGCTTTACAAGCGTCACATCTTCTACAACCTCAATGTTCAACCCGATTTCTTACGGCGTTGGGGAGCTCACGCCTTCAATCCCATTCCACAAGAACTTCATTATTTTGCTCGAGAACGACCAGATTTCGACCCTGATCGCCCTCTTCCATCAGCTCCTGTTCCATCCTTAGCATCAAACGATAGGGAGGTGGGTGGTGGTAAGGACAGTTTAATTAAGGACGGTTGGAATGATGATGGCTATCTCGTGGTTGATAGAAGGGATGGTTCGGATGTGGTGGATGGCGTGGTAGCGGTGGAGCTCGGTATCGAACCTGGTTGGATTATTGTGTTCAATCATCTGCCTAGAGGCATGAGTTACTGATATACCAGACTGATGGGGGGGTGATTGAGTCTGCTCCTCGAGCAATCCTTTGAGCATACAATGGAAGCAGAAGCACTGAATGGGCGAGATACCTCAGCTCAGCCTGGATCGAGTTTCTTTGTCAACATAAGCGAGACTTCCATCTTAGCCTCCGAGTTAGATTTCCTTCTGTTGGCGAATCGCTTCAACTTGGCGTCTCGTGTAGATTGAATATTATCACAGAATCAATTCTAGGTTTTACACAAAAGTACCTAGGTAGTGACGTTTCGTAGGTGTCGAGCCAATGTTGACGGTTCACGAACTAAATCCACCGGCTTCACTTGGCAGAATCCACGCACGATACATTCAGAAAATATTCTGCACATCAAAAATGACCATTGTACAAATTTAATAGTATGAGAGGTTCTCCTCTATCTACATCCTCATTCCTGGCCCTCTCACATTGCCTCAACTCTGACTTCAAAAACGCATTGTCCTAAAAGTGTTTCTGCTGTCCCAAAGAACTACTACTACCATGTAGTCCCAACGACCAATAAAATTATTTTATCATCCTGAGCAAACTTCAGCCCAGCAGAAGCAAAACCCCTCCGACTGGTAGGCTTCACCGTAACTCTTCCCCTCTGCTCTTTTCCTCTTCTTCCCGTCTCTGATACAAATATACATAACACTTCTTCTATTGGCACATCCAGAAAACCGAATCCAGACATTGCTCAAGAGATATTCAGCTTTTGAGTTCTGCCCCATGAGAGGCGTGAGATTTTATCAAATGGTGAAGATGGACCAAGAATTGGATTTTTTTTTTACTTTGAGAACTCTAGCTGATTCGCAATTCTGGTTTCACGCTTCTACACTCAAAGATGATTGATTGACTGTAACACAAAGGTCCAAATTAACTCAGGTTCATTTTCCCTCTTTGGATTGACGATTAGGCGTGGCTCATTTCCAACTCAATTTTAACCAGATGAATATTGATAAAATCCTTCCCGAGTACCACTTCTGCGATGATTATCTTGCGAGAGGTACGATAGGAGAGCTGTACAATGAGGGTTCTAACTTGGAAAATCATATATTCATTTTTGATATCATAATATATCTCTGCATTCATTTCTCAAATCTACAATTTTCCTATCTCGTGAGAAGATGTTGGTGATATCATCTGATAGACTACATTACCCTCCTCATGCTCACCATTCCATCGAGCCTCATTCTTGCACAGTTCCCACCCTCCAATTCCCTCTAGATGACCTCACCTACTCTCCTTCCCTAGAATCCATTTCCTGTAGGTGAAATAGGATTCAAAGCACACACAGCAAGAAGCTCTTCCCCATCTACCAAAACTTGATTCAAGGATCTCTCGTTATTACAAAATAGTAATCTTATTCATTATCCTCTGCCTCCCGTGTATAGGTTTGGGAACGTAAAGGCAAAACGACCCTTGGTTTTTTCCGATCCTATCATGAAGATGAAGCGAAAAGAATCGTGTAAGAGAATACAAACCACGAGGGGGGAATTCGATGTCGAATCACCTAATGAGATAAGAATTATGATGGGTTGGAGACGGATTGAGGGGATTCTCTCTGGGTTGGTGGTTGTGGATGGTATGTTATCTACATATCTGCAATTCAGCTGGTGAGCAAGGGAGTTTGAACAAAGGGAGGTTTGCGATTCTGAGAAGAAAGGGATTGAGATAGTGAGAGTAGAGAGGTGGGAGAAAGTATGTGTGCGATACAAAGGACTCTTTGGATGTCGGACTGATTGGCATTGGAAACGACGAAGAGAGGAGCTGGATTCAACAGAGATCTTCTGACGGAGTAGTATGGCTCCGAGAGAGATGGAATTCGAAGGACGCGTACTCTCTCCTGACAGCATGGGATACATCCCCTTTCCAGAATAAACAGCGATGCGAGTAGAACCAAGCTGTGTTTCCGGATATGCAGTGCCTCCTTACATCGAGATCATACGGTTTGCAGGCCGGCAGTTTAGCTCTTCACATTTTTCATGCCTGGCAACGAAACAGAAGCAATGGAAACTCGCATCGCAAACCTACTGGACGTGTTCAGAATGTGTGGTGAGCAAAGGGATGAAAACGGGTTTCTCCGACCTGTGGAGACATGAAACACATGTGAACAGGGAGATAGACACGCTGATGAATGACGTGGATGTTTCGATATGGAGGGAAACAAGGCCCTCTACAATTTCTTTTTGGGCCTACACGGCCTGACCTAGGTGGGATGTTGGAGGAAACCCCTAGGTAGGAGTGACGGTGACCTCGCTCAGCTGCCTTCTCAGACTTGAGGTCAGCGATGCAAGAAAGCAGTGGTAAGATGCAGAATCAATCGAGGGGTTTGCGAGGGGTAAGAAAAAGGAGATCAGTGCTGGAATCAACGCAATGCAACCAAGAACAAACCAAAAACCGTCAGGGCTACTGACTATGCGAAAAACAGCTAACCAACCAACCAACCAACCCATCAACTCTGCACCTCCTCCCCTCAACTTGGTCCTCATCATCTCCACCATCCCACCAGCGGCCCCGCCTTCAGTAATATATCACGTCAAGAGAGGTATGTTGCTTTTGTTTTTTCTTTCTATTTTGGCATCAGTGCCCAACTCTAATACCACCACCATCATCCGACCGCTGTCGATGAGCGCAGAATCATGTTCATAAGATGCTCATTATGCCTGGTGGCCCCTCAAACCACGACTGTTTCCCCAGGATTCCGCATGAACCACGGCGCTCTGCCACCGCCGCTGCTGTCAAGGCGTCCCCAGGGGCAAAGAACGGTGGTCCGGCACTCGGAGGGCCAGTCTCTGCTGACAGCATGAAATCCTCCTCTTCGGGGCGTATGCCGAACGTGGACACGGGGCACGAGGTAGTATTCGCATCCATGCCACCAGTATCAACAGACCAGCAGAGGCGAGAGGGCAGGGCTGAGCGGTGGGGCGGACAAGGCTAGAGACAAGGCTGGGCCTGCTGTGGCTTGCCCGCCGTGTCCGTGCGTTCCATTCCTGCGCGAGGCTCGTGCGAGGCTGTCCATGCAATTGTTGGTGCGTGCGGGGAAAACGAAGTTGTCCTTCTGAGGACCGTCACATTGAGGCCAGACGATACCAGAAGCGGCCCGGCGTGGAAAAAAGAAAGAGGGATGATGGCGATGATGACGAGATGCTCGTTTGGGGAAGTCCATACTGAATGGATGCGGTGACTGCATGAAGACTTCATCTCCTCGAGGCTCCGACTGGTTGTGAGAAATGGCGCTGCACGAGAAGAGAGAGAGAGAGAGAGAGAGAGAGAGAGAGAGAGAGAAAGAAAGAGAGAGAATGCACTGAGACGGAGCAGCCACTCGTGCCATTGGTGGCATCGCGAGAGGCAACCGCAGGAGGAGACGCGTTTATCGATTACCGCTGTGCTGACCAAGATCATCGCGGCCTAATGTTGCACGGTGAACTCTATTTGCTCGACCATCAGCTGTGATATCGTTCCTGAATAGCTAATAAGAGTGTCTGACAGCCAGGAATCGCTCCCGCAACGTGAAGCGGGAGCGGCAGAGTATGTGATAGTGGCAGCATTACACAACTGTGATATTGAAGAAACAAATATTGCACCGAAACTAACGTACGGCGCACCAACGCTGCTGTCAATGGACAGATGCTGGCTAGATCCGAAGCCTATCAGATCTGAATCTCTGCCACGGCAACCGATTCTCCGTACAGTATGATTATTGAGAGTGAGAAAGCCAAATGATTTGTGCGACCGAGAAGAAGAAAAATTGGATTCAGATCGGAGCGGAATCTCGTCTCTCAAACAACTTTTCCCACAGATGCAGCGTTTGATTTTCGCAATGAGGAACGCGGAAGGGGGGGGACCATTGGTTTGGGAAGGGTTTGACAGCGGGAGGTTTCCCATGTACCTCCAAGTCAATCCTACCGTGATGCGCTCACGACGGTACCCGATGAGACCACCCATCCTAATCCATACGCTGCAGGACAAAGGGACATGTTTTGAATTGTATGCACTGATGATTCGCGAGTTTGAGAAAACGGCCCAGAACGAAAGTTGAAACCGCTTCGGTCCACTCGAGACGCTCTGGAAGGTTGGGACACATGGTTTCAGGGATGCAAAGCTCTGGGCTTCCGAGCGTGGGACGCTGAGAAGGGATGACTTATCGACAAACTTATCGATTAACAATTGCATGGTAATCTCCGACGCTGGGGACCTCGAGCGTCGAGTGCGGTGATAGGGGGTCATTCAGCAACAGTGATGGAAACAAGTCGAGGGCATTCTGAGCGATCCCTCGTGGCCGGACTGTGAAGATGATTTGGTGAAGAAGGTTCCGGGCGTGGCTGACGAATTATTGATCTAGACTGTTTTTCTGTGAGAAAGGGAGCAACGCTAACAGGGTCTGAGGGCGAACGTTTTGACGCACCTTACAAATTATTCTCCCGCTACCGAGGCGAGGGAGGTCGTGGTTTTTGATCTGGAACCCTTTTCGGGCTGTTGACTGATTCATGTTGGACGAAATATTTCCGAGGATCCAAGGCGCGCTTACTCTGGCAGTGTCTGTGAACGAAGCGCGTTGGAACATCAATTTACTTCACAGTCATCTTGCAATCGAGAGGCTATCAATCCGGCACAGCAATGTAGAGAGCCACCTTCTTCGTGAGCAGAATTCCGAGAGAACAGAAGAATCCTTAAACATGATTCATGCTTTGATCCTTGAGATGTCAGCCTCAGGAATGAATCCAGTTCGTCAATTATGTATTATGCATCCTGCCCGGATATCGTACGAGAATTCCAAAAAAACAATCCCGAAACAGGTCCAACAACTGCGCGTCTTTTCGCGTTGCTCCTCGCGCTGAAGAAACTTTGCACGAATCGAGTGGAGCCCGATAGATTGGCGTATCTCTCAAAGCAGCCCCATTTTCGGCGAGGCTTTGTCGTCGTAACGTGCCAAGCCAGGCGGTCTGTCTGTGTCCATTTCAACGGATGCTACTCACTAGTGAAAACCTGGGTGGCTGCTTCGAGTGAGAAATGATAAGGCTGTGTCGGGTTTGCAGAGCAATGAGAATCTCGTTTCGACACTGTCTTCAGAGTGGTGTCAAAGAAACTGCTGTGCGAGAAGAGAAGATTGTGCGGCGTGCCGGCATTATCAACAACCAATAGGATTGCATCAACTTTTATATCTTGCATCCAAATGATGAACTAGTTGCGGAGGTATTTGTTTTCCGAACCTTCTTCTCCGGAACCTTGATGGTTGTTCACCCCTTTCGACGACCTCTTCCCTTCTCACGATAACCAGCCGGCCAACATCTCATCAGCAACGTCGACTCAACTTCAGCACGATGCAGACATGCAGGCACCGTCGACCTCGGGGTCGAGTCAGACGAAAGACGAACGTGGGTTGGACATCTCGTGGCGTTTTAGGACGGTGATTGGGGTTGGAAGCCTCCCGGAGCAGTCCCTGAAGTCCCGGCGGCCAGCCAGAGTGGGGAAATGTCCGCCATCACGGTCCGTCAAGAGAAGACCGATGCCGATGGTTGAGGTGAGATTCGATGATTCGGGAATAGCTCACCAACCCCCAACCGCATACCGCGGTATTAATGACTATTACGGTCATTTTGGATGATCGAAAAGAGACTTTTCCCGCGTGCGGAGACCAAGATTGGGCCAGAGGCGCGCCTGCAGTCAAGAAGAGGAAGACGATTTGCTGGGAGGCGCATCGGGTTGGTTGAGAGTGTTCCCGGCGGCTTAAGACGCTTGTGAAATAAGCCCTGCTGGGATGCCGTTTCCATCACGACGCTGCTCGCTTTTCCACCACTCAGTGCCCACAGACGATGGAAAGAGCTCTGTGCGGTCGGCGGACTTTACATGGGAATATCGGGGGCTGATTGTGTCGATATTCGTCCGAAGTACGGCGTCGATGTTGGACAGACACCTGGAGAGTCAGACGGATCTCCAGTTGTTTCGAATTCTTTCTTTTGGGAAGAATTTGATAGCTGCAGATATGCGGGGCGCACGATTGCAGGCCTGGTTTTTGATTGAACTAAAGGCATCACTGCTTGAGCTGTGCTCCTCGATTTCTAATCCACTGTTAGTACGTCACGCGGGCAGCAATTGACTCGAAGGCCCTTTAGGATGTGTGATGAAACAAAGGTTGTTGTACTCTTTGCGGTGAGCTAGATGTCTCCCACGTATCAAAATACTGAGACGCAGAGTGACAAGAAGATCAGCATTTGCCCTCGCCGTTTGGGGCAAGTTTTCCACCGCTTCCATAGCCGTACTTAGCCCCGAGGTAGATGGGACCGGTAGTTTTGTCTCACAGCATTGCTAGCTGCCGCACTTCAGAAAAGGATAAATCGTAGGATCAACATTGCTAATGATTCTTTAGGAGGAGGCAACATCATTCAAGCCACGGCCGTCATGCTTGTGTACTCGTGGATAGATTTTAGAGTTAAATCCAATCAATGGGTGGAAGGGTTAGTAGTAGGCCTGGGAGAGAGGCATCATTGCTGCCTGACCATCTCTGAGGCATCGACAAAATGCCTTCTTTAGGCCATTATGATCAGGATTCCACCTCACCTCACCTCTCCATCCAACTGCACTCTGCCTCCTCTCTGCCTCAATGTCATGGTTGCATTTCATCTTGTCTGCACGGGCAAGCTGTGTGTCGAAGCTCACAGATGCCTCGGCGTGCTCCATGTACTCCAACTTGCATTCATCACCTTTGACTAATTTGTGAGTGAACAGCTCTTTCAGCCTTTTCAGGAAAGCCGAATCCACTCGAAATAGACACTGCGAGATGATTCGTTGGGATTTCCGTCATTCGGGAATCTCATTCGTCTTCATCTAGGCTGCGCGGAGTTTGCGACAGCTGTCCCGAGCCGTGCCGTTGGAATCGTCTTGGAAGAGATTGGCGTCCTTCTGGTTTCGCTTTCCCAAGCCTACGAGTCAACCACACACATCTTTTGCCAAAGTATGCTCGATCGAGAGGCGCCGGTGGACAGGCATTTAATGTTCCGTGCTCAGAGACGAAGGAGAAGCCGCATTTAGATCCCAGCTCAATCCACACGACACCCATGCTGTGTTTGGGAGGATGCGTCCCATGAACCCCACGCTGGGGTGTTCTTCGGCCAGGCAGATGAAAAGGAAGAAACCACACATTTGAGCATGAGAGACGGCACCCAAGTGATCGGGAGAAAAGCCCATGATGAACCTCCCCAGCGGGCTCCCGTTCTCGTCAAGGCTTGCACGCCTCTCTAGATCTGACGGTAAAAAATGTTTCCAGAATATTGAAACCATCGAAAACGAAATTGCAGCAATGAAGCGCCGATGAGAAACCGGGGCGGTTGCGAGGGTCATGATGGCATTTAGGCATAGATACAATCTCCAAAAGCGGATAGATCTTCCATCTTGTTGGCCGAGGAAACGCTTGTCAACAAACCTGGGGCAATAATTACGGAAAGGAAGCGTATCGTGAAGTCGTCCTGAGACGGTCCTGATCAACTGATCAAAAAGGAGCCGCCTTGCAGGGTGTTACTGTACCAGCAACAAGAAATTGCAAAGCTGCTTGAGAAAGGAGGTTCTATCTGTCTGGAATGAAGTTCTGGGAGACGGAGTATTGCCCGTCCGTGTTGTGCAGGCGCCGCTGGAAGACGACAGACAGCAATTGGTCTGGGCTTCCAACATATGTAGAAAAGGGAGGGTGCGTCCGGTGGGTGGACTGGATAGATTTCTCCAGGAGAAAAGGGAGAGGCACGTCTGTATCAAGATGCGAATCTGTTTACTACCAGATGCAGAGGAGCGCGGCATGCACGCTGCTCTCAGGAGGGTGGGCAGCGAGGTAAGGAGGGTACTGGAGAGCCTTCTCTTCTCCACTGCACTTGGGTACCCGCTCAGGGTGTCTCAGGGCTTGACGGCTCATGGCCCACCAATGCACGCCCCCAATAATCCATGGTGACCCTTTTTCTTCCAATTCTCAGCAGCCGGCACGCCAGGCCTTTTCTTAGGTGCTTCTCGTCGTGGAAAATACTCCTAGCTCCACCAGCTTTTCCAGGGAACTGGGGGGGGGGGGAGATGCTCTGAAGCATTCGTGCAGGTCAGCAAGTGCTGCTGCGACAAGCTCCTGTCTCCGTCTCCTGACCTCGATGGCAAAGTTGGGTGATGATGCGTCTGAAACTGACTCTGGGGAGGACGGTAATATTTGTTCGTTTCTTGTGCTGTCCAGTGCTGGCTGGCTGGCTGGTTGGCTGGCTGGGCCTTCACTCGTATGACGCCTTGGGGTTTCCGCGCAGGGCAAATATCCACAGACAGGCTGACAACTAGCGAGGTGGCCCAGGTCCAGGGTTGCTGAGCGTCCAGGGTCGCTCCTTCGTTCGGCAGCGAGGTGCCATCAGTCGTGCCTTGCACCACCACTACCACCACCGACCGTCACGGCCCTTGCATTGTTATTTCGCCAAAGATCCCCCTCCCTCGTCACATTTCCATCCAGCACGACCACAGCAGCAGCATACCAACAACACCTTCTTCAACCTCCTACCCCCCCCCCAGCACTTTAACTCAATTGTGACCCTACGACTACCGATTAGCACGGTTACCATCAAAAACACCCGCCCGTTGTTGTCGCCCTTTGACTACGCTACACCAAGTTCGATAAAAAAAAGTCTTGCCGGCTGTTTCCTCGAGTACTACCAGAGCTCCACTCTGCACAATCCGACCTCGTTTAGTCTCACGACAAGAAAGAATTGGGCTAGGAAAGAAGGAGAAGGACAAGAAGAATCAGTCGACCTGCTCACTTTTTACGCATTGGCTTTGCTCGGATTGACTCCCTAGGCGTTGTGCTGCACTAGGTCACGAAAACAACACATCCGAGACGAACGCTTTGGTACTATTCAAAGCTTTTCGGCTTCCTGATACACCGCACTCGACGCCATCGATTGGCCGATTGTCACCTCTCCGAACGGATCTCGCAACATCACTCATTCATTCTCTGCGGGACTCGGAGCGAGAGACCTACTAAACACCATTCTGGATCCCTCTTCCCTGCGACTTTAATCCCCTCTGATATTGTCAATCGCAGCGGAAAACGAACGCTTATAGCAGGAATCTGCGAGTCATATCCCAAACATCCGATCAGCATAAAGAAGCTAAACGGCATTACGGGACACCCTGGTTGTTGACTGGAGATTTCCTCCGAAACTCGAGAGTCGACCCGAACTGGTATGCAGCTTTCCGTCACGTCTTGACTGGTTGTAGCATTCCTCAGTACATTCTTGCTTGCTTCCTTCATCCACAAACAACTGCAAACTTTCTCGAGACCGGCTTGCTAACTGACCATTTTCCTGTGCAGATAATCGATTTATTCTTGGCGTGTGACGGAACAGGACTTTCCGCATAATACGCACACGGCCTTGATCGGACCTCGAGCCTGATAAAATCTCTCTCGGACTGCTCTGCGGTTACAACGGTGGAGAACTGATTGAATCAGTAGATAGACGGCTGGTCCCAGACCCAAGGATTCAACTTTCAACACAAGCGACTACACATTATATCCAGAAACTCATGGTAGCCTTCAAGAGTCTCCCATCATGGTGACGGAGAGCGATCAATCATCGCGTTCAAGCGTGCACGTAGCACCGCTGTTCATTAACAAGGACAGGTCTCGTGCTTCGTCGAGGAGCGCATCGACACAGAGAACGAACGTATCTTCTCGAACTAGCCACAGAACACAGAACTCTACGAGCAGCATTGAAAAGACACAGATGACACCGCCATCAACACCCAATGGCTCCCAGGAGGATCTAAATCAACACGTTGAAACACCACAACCAGTATTTCACAGCTTTCTTCGAGCCTTTTATCCGTTCCATCCAACCTACGCGGTCTCAGATACGACTGTGACCCTTCCTTTAAATGAGGGAGATGTGATATTAGTACATTCGATCCACACGAATGGATGGGCGGATGGCACACTTCTCATATCAGGCGCTAGAGGCTGGCTACCAACAAACTACTGTGACGGATATAACCCCGAACCGATGCAAAGCTTACTGAAGGCGCTATTACACTTCTGGGATCTTTTGAGGAGTGGCATGGTCAGCGATAATGAGATATTTAGTGATCAGGAATTTATGAGGGGTATCATTGCAGGAGTTCGGTTTTTACTAGTAAGTAACTAGCATGATTCATGGTGAGGGTCCTGCTGACATGTACAGGAAAAATCGAATTGCCTGACTCGAGACTCGATGCTGATTCAGACGAACGAAAGCTTGCGAAGAAATCGAAAAGCTTTACTTTCAGACTTGTCTGGATTGGTTAAGACGGGGAAAAGGTTGCAAGAATGTACCGCAATTTCCCGACCTCATGCAGACGTAGTCAACAGTACTGTGGATGAGATGATACTAAAGGCGTTCAAGATCGTCACCAGAGGAATTAGATTTCTAGACGTCTGGGAAGAGGATTTGAGGACTCGACAAGTTGCGATTCCCAGACACATGGCCACAGTAGCAGAGGAAGTCCACAACCCTCCAACACCTCCAGCTGAGTCAACGTCATTCGAAAGCACACAACATACAGATCCTGCATATGATACGGAATCTCGCAGGACCTCGAGTCAGAGTTCGGGAACCACCTTCTCTGTATCACAGCGTTCGGATGAGCAGAGCAAACGGTTGTCGTACAAACGGGCCTCAACCACCTATCCTTCCACTGCATCTTCCCGCCCGCTCTCAATATCCCGACCCGCTTCGGTACAAATCAAGAGAAATTCCGTTTCTCATCGCCTTTCAGCCTCCATTCCGCCTGCTCAGCGACAAAATCTTGTTTCAGAGAAACTGAATGCTTGCCACGATGTTCTTCTCTCACATCTCGGATCATTTATTGGAAAGCTGCATGTCCAATCTCAATCCCCAGCTGATCTAATTTCGGCTGTCCGACAATCTGTCGCCGCTGGACGAGAACTCTTGATGGTTGTGGATGTGCTCTGTGCTCACGACAACTTGAGCGCACAGTCACTCAACGCGACACGAAATGCTATGGATGAGAGATTACAACTGCTGGTCAATGCCGCACAAGATGTAATAAACGGTTCTCGCATTGCTGATGAAGATTTGGTGATGCCGTATCAAAAGGCTCGCCTCGAAATGGCTTCAACAGGATGTGTGAAAGCTGCCGGAGAGTGCGTTGCAAAGACCAAGTTCGTAATTGAGCGTATTGGAGATTTCGAATTTGAACCTCTCAGCGAAGGACTCGGAATTGATGTTCAATCCATTGGTACCAACGCTGTGGAAGTTTTGCAACCTTCGGAACCTGAGCCGACACAAGAAGTCACCGTTCCTCAAGTAGCAAGTCGACAACCACCACCTCCTCTTATCATCCCAAGTTACGAAAAACCACTTCCAGAAGTCCCCCTGGCCTCTCCTCCCATTGCTGACGAGTTGAATCCACCAACATCTCATATGTCGCTCGTTGCCATCGCAGAAATTGATCCCAAGGATATTTCGTCTTTAGGAGTTGCCAAGCGAACTTCCCTTCTCCCGCCTCTACCCAAAATGACAAGCCCCCTGTTATCTCACGATGAATACAGCCCGTCGGATAACTCGTCTGGTCACGACGGAGAATTTCATTCTTCCTTCAGGTCCACGGCTATATCTAGCTCGGGAACCACTAATTCCTATCTTAGCAGCATGCGAGATTCGGAGTCGAGCATCATTTCCCAAACGTCAACTCGAGCAACAACCCCAGATCATTCTGTCAATTATACTCCAAAAAACCAGCCCTCGTTGTCTAATATCAGCGTTGCAGAGAGCCAGTCGACTTTGGCAGAGGATGTGGATGATGGAGAGTCAAAGATTCTCGAGAAGACCTTTGCACACGAGTTAGCCCATAATAAGGAGGGTCAACTTACTGGAGGAACACTACAAGCCCTGGTCGAGAGGTTGACTACCCATGCGTCAACCCCTGACTCTATGTTTGTTACTACGTTCTATCTCACATTTAGGTTATTTGTGACACCTGTGGATCTTGCCAAAGCGTTAGTGGACCGATTCGACTATGTCGCAGAAAGTCCTCAAATTGCTGCCCCGGTACGACTACGGGTCTACAACAGGTTCAAGGGTTGGCTTGAATCCCATTGGAGAGATCTGTCCGATCATGAGGCGCTGGCTGTGATTGAGCCTTTCGCCAAAGATAAGCTTGGTAAAGTTCTTCCGGCTGCTGGGCGGCGATTGTTGGAGCTGGCGCAGAAAGTTTCGTCTAACAACGGACCTCTTGTCCCTCGGTTAGTATCGTCTATAGGAAAGACATCGACTTCAAGCGCGCAGTACATTCCTGCTGATACACCTCTACCGCCGTCGAACCTGAGTAAGAGCTCCACAGCAATTCTGAGAAACTGGAAGATGGGTGGAAGCAATCCTACCATTCTTGACTTTGATCCTCTCGAACTAGCCAGACAGCTCACGATCAAGGGAATGGCTATTTTTTGTGCAATCATGCCGGAAGAGCTCCTCGGCTCCGAATGGACCAAGCGTTCCGGTTCCAATGCCGTCAACGTGAGGGCAATGTCTACTCTCTCGACTGACCTGTCCAACCTGGTAGCCGACACTATTCTTCAGTACGACGATGTTAAGAAGAGGGCCATCATCATCAAGCACTGGATCAAAATTGCTCATAAGTGTTTTGAGCTGAACAACTATGACTCTCTCATGGCCATCATTTGTTCGTTGAACTCCTCAACCATCACCAGATTGAAGAGAACCTGGGATATTGTCTCACAAAAGCGGAAGGATATGTTGAAAGGTCTCCAGCAAATCGTGGAGCCAGATAAGAACTATGCTGTTTTGCGGAGAAGCCTCCAAGAGCACGTACCACCCTGCCTGCCATTCGTTGGAATGTATTTAACAGATCTTACATTTGTCGATGCCGGAAACTCAGCGACAAGGGTATTGCCAGGTTTGGGTGATGGCGATGGAATGTCAGTCATCAACTTTGATAAGCACACTCGAACTGCAAAGATCATTGGGGATCTCCAGCGTTTTCAAATTCCTTATCGCTTGGCGGAGGTTCCAGAAATGCAGGAATGGATCCAAGCTCAGATTGTTCATGTCAAATCAACTGAGAATGAACATGTACAGACCTACTATCGCAAGTCTCTTCTACTGGAGCCCCGAGAGCCTGCGAACCCTAGGAATGGGAGTCCCGTTGAAGGCCACGGCTCATTCTCTTCCAAAGACAGGTTCGATATCTTTGCCTGGACCCATACCAGAGACCGGGCAAATAGCATTGTTCCTGCTACACCAATCTAAATATTACTCGAAACTTTACGACCGAAAAACTTTTTCCTACTCTCAATCATCATCACATCACGGCCGCACATCACGGCCGCACATACAATGGAGACGAAAACAGACCTTGAGATTCTTTTATCTTTATATTGATTTGATACCCCAACTTGAATAGCGTTTTTAGCGATGGAATTCGGTTTTGGACCACAACGGCGTTTTGTGGTGATTGCATAAAGATTCTCTTTTGTAAGGAGGAAACGGCGGAGGGGAAATGAGGACTTGGATGAGAGTGAAAGTCGCATGAATGAATATTGTAGCAGAATAACTCTGTGTATCTTCTATGGGAGGTTTCTATCTGGTTTTTTGCATGTGGCAGGCTAGTACGCAAGCGATGGGAAAACCAAAAGCAAAGCGACTTGGAAGATGACTAGCGGCAACGCATACATTTGGGTAGAATATTGTATAGCTTAGGAGGATATAATATCCTTCACCTAGAGAGGATGAGGAATAATGACATGAACTTAACATACTTCCTCCTTCGTTTCGTAATGTATTTGACTTGGTTATGCGGATGATTAATTGTTGATCCCTCAAGTGAGGCGAGATGTTCCAAGCGATGGTGAGATGAGAGAGGAAGAAAGAGATTTTTTTACTGTGATTTACTCCTTACACCTTGTCGTCTATTGTAGATCAGATGAAGATCTGGGAAGTTGAGGTAGTTTCTTCTTCTTGCTTCTCCCTCTGCGACTACAATTTGACTCCATGATGGTAACGTCAGATCTCCGACTCAGCACAAGCTAGGCGCTTGATCCCAAGTACTTCCAGAAGGTACCATGAATACCCGAGTTGGGTTCTGGCTCTATTCTAGTGTGAGAAATTCTTACCTGTGCGGGGCTTCTGGGTAGGCTTCGGATGGGATCATGGGTAGAGGGATTCTGCTTGTCCACGAAATGGTATATCATCACGCCCTTTAGTGCAAGGGAAACTCGAAATCTGTCTCGAGCTGTTGACTCATCTCTCTTCTTCCCTCTATCTTACCGTGAGAACCGTCACCAAGAAATCACGCCAGCCTGGCTCTTCTGCGTATCTCGCGCGGCTCCAGCACATGTCACTGAGCTAGCCCTGGCCGATCTCGTGTCTACTTCATCGACTCGAATCGATCCTCGTCAATTCTGCCCTCGCAGGAGGTGGAACTGGACCGAGGAGCAATTTGGGACTAGTTTAATGCGCGGAGAATAAAATGGTCGGGCCTGAGACGGCGCCCGGCTAGTAGGCTCAGGCAAGAGACACGGCATCTCGGTCATGGGAATCCTCCTAGTGCTGTTCCAGAGAGACATCGTCGGCTCTCTAGCCTGTCGGATATTTGATTTGTAGCCGCCGTATCGATATCGGTACAAAGGCGCTTCTTAGATTGAGAGGTCACTTATTGATTGATGGTTTGGATGCCTCTGCGATCTTGAGAGACTGCGACTTTGTGTTGAGGTTGGGAGCCGAATCTGTGAGAATGACTTCGCTGGTGTTGAGTGAAAATTTGATTTTTTTCCATGGGAAGAGGATACATGCTCTCATCGATGAGTTTTTATCTTTGGGTTGAGATGATGTATTGGTTGGTTTTGTTGGGATATAAGATCTAAGGATCCTGAATGTGGAATAGTCAATGACTCCGGCGTTCTCTTTTCCACTAAGATTATGGTGTCGAAATTCCGAAGTGACATAGTTGTAGCTTACATCATGTCTTCTTGTAGCTAGGGTGCTGTGATTTCCTTCTCTTGTTTTCCACAGCCATATCATATGTGGAGAGTCTAGCGTTTCCTCCAATGGTTCTCATTCGTACAGCTATCAATGGAAAGCTACCCAGGCAAAAATTTGCGATGGCGTCCCATTGAGGCCTTTAGTCAGGTCCTCAACTGGCCTTCAGAAGCTTGTTATCAGGTACGCGAACTAGCTCTATCGCTCGTACTGGCGTTGAACCAAGTAATCGGGTCAGCCTATAAATTAAACTAGGCCATGTGAGGAAGATATCTATCGAGGATTTCTCTCCTCGACTGCGTCAACATCACCAAATCCACGCCCTTAGAGAAGTTTCTTCATTATAGCTCCTGTCTAAACCATGCTGTTAACAGAGCCGTCTATTTTGAAAACAACTTCATCCCAAGATTAAAAAACCATCTTTGACTCACGCAAACGCTACATACCCGCTACGAGATGAGAAGAGTATATGAATCCCTCTGGGTGCCCGCCCTCTCCCTGTTTCTTCTCCTCTTTTCCATGTTCAACTCAGACTTTACAGGCCTCCATCATCGAAAGACAGACACTCAAATCTTCATTCTTTGACCCCGGTACAGCTTGAATCAACATCAGACAGTCTCCGGGATCAACTTCGACAATCAGCAACTTTCGGCGGCTTCCACATCCAGCAGCACTGCAAAGTCTATCTTGGACTTCGACAATCAATAACACCCAAAGTCAACTATCAGCCTCGACAATCAACAACACCCAAAGTCAACTATCAACCTCGACAATCAACAACACCCAGAGTCAACTATCAACCTCGACAATCAACAACACCCAGAGTCAACTATCAACCTTGACAATCAACAACTTCGGAAGTCTATCCTTCTTCTCGACACTTCGACCTTCTTTCATCAACATAGACATCCAATCTTCCAAGATGTCTACCTTCAACTTCGACAATGCCAATTATGGCTTCTTCGGCAACAAGCCGAACTCCCCCCAAGGCTTTGAGGAGCCCGTCCTCTTAGCCGTCGACTACGCTACCCTACTTGCAGCGGTAGCCGAGCCACATGTCGACTCGAATGTCGATATGGGAACGGGAATGAGAGCTCCTCCAATGGAGCAGCCGATTGTTCAAACCGGATACGAACAATCTCTACCACAATATCCGGGACCGGCACCAGCACCGGCACCTCAACAGCAACAACAAAAACCCTGGTGGATAGGCAGCCTTCCCACCATTCCACAGCCAGCGCCTATGGCTGTGGAGACCGGCATGGGAGAGGGGATGGGTATGTCATTCCTTCCTCCCTCACAACAAGAGACTGTCCAATACGGACAGCAACAACTACCTCCAAGAGGAGGCTTCGTTATCGATTTTGGAAGCCAACCATCGACACCATCGACATCATCGACACCATCGACACCATCGACACCATCGTCAGGAGCAACCCTGGCATCCAGCTCCAGTTCGTCACCAAAACGGAAGCAGCCAAAAAAGGCAGCGAAGTCACGACGGGCTGCCGCTAGCCCAGAGGACGGAGAGAAGAGAGGACCCGGTCGTCCCAGGAAACCCCGCAAGGAGAACCACAAAGAGGAGCAGAGGGAGAGGAACAGAGGCGCGGCCAGCAAGTACCGGTTTGGGAGGAAGGAGAGGGTGATAGTGATGGAAAGGGAGCTGGAAACGCTCCGGGGGCAACAGGATGCCAACGCGGAGCACTGCAGAGAGCTGCAGAGGCGGTTGGACGAGAGGACCGGGGAGCTGGCCTTGGCGAATGGGGAGTTGGAGTGGTTTAGGGGGGTGTGGGGTGGGATGGAATCGATGGGTGGGACGGACAATGGGATGGGGATGGGGAATGGGATGAGGATGGACGAGATGGATAGTGGGATGGAGATGGGTGGAATGGGCAGTGGAATGGGAAATGGGATGAGGATGGGCGAGATGGACGGTGGGATGGAGATGAGCAATGGGATGGGAATGGGGAGCGTGCCTATGAGAGGTACGCCTATGGGCTCAATGTCAATGAGTTCCATGAACAATGGGATGGGGATGGAGATGAACGATATGCCCGCCAACGGCATGCCCGGTGGAATGTCGACGTACACCTTTGACAATCAGACGAGTGGTATGGGTAACGCAACCTATACAGGGATGGATAACCTGGCCTTGAGGCCAAGATATTGGCCCCAGTAGGTGGATTGGGATGGGGATGGGTGGGGAGGGAGTAGAGGATGAGGCTGTTTTTCATGCATGGGAAGGTGTTAGGATAATGAATGATACCCCCAGACAATGATATTTTGTGTTTTGTTGGTGATGATGATGAATCTTGGTGCTTCTTGTTGTCTCTGCTGCCGCACCTGCTGTTCTGTCTTACTGTCGCTCCCTCATTGTCGTTCTCTTATTGTCGCTCTCCCCCTCTCTCACTGTCGCTCTCCCTCACCGTCGATCGCTCCCTTACTATCACTTTCTCATCATCACTTTCTCATCATCTCTCCATCATTATCGACCCTCATTGCCTCTCCTTCTCTCCGTGTCGCTCCCCTGCTATTATCCTCTTATTCTCATCAAATCTCTTGCCTTCATGGTCCCTTTCTGTCACCGTCCCTTCTCTCGTACTCTTGATGTTGTTTATTATCCCATGGCTCTATTTCATCACTGTTATCACTGTTATCGCCGTGTTAATCCTTGATATCGGTTCATTTTTTACTATTATTCTCTTGTAGCTACTCTTTCTAATAGGGACTCCCCTTTATCATTTCTCGCTTAAGAACAACCTGATATCTACCTATTTACATCCAACTCAAGGAAACCCAACCTATTCAAATCTAGTCTATTTTAAAATATAGCTATTCTGATGATCATTATAACTCGTTATATACCCTCCACACGGACCCTCGCACCCTTCTTCTCGACGTCGTCTTTTTCAGCAACGCTTTCCTTCTCATCCTTCACGTGATCAGAGAATAGATCTTCCCTGAACGGGAACAGCGTCCTCCTCTTCGGTGCGGGCTCAATATGTGCCCAACTCCAGATATTAGCCGTGACATCTTTTCCTAACGTCTCAACAATTGGTGTCAAGATAGGGAGCATAGCAAAGAGAGTTCCATAGCAAGAAACACCAGTAACGAGAATAGCAGCCCAGTAAGGAACGAAGCTCAACGAGGCAAGGTGCGTACAGATAGCAGCTCCCAAGGTCCAAAATATGAGGCCGTGAAAGAGATAAATGGTGAAGATATGGGGGAAGACAAGGAGGAAGGGTTTCGCTGATAAGAACATTTGTACCCAGTGACAATTTTCGACAATGAATTGGAGCCCAATAGCGAACATAAGGCCGTTGAGACGAGGTGTCACGTAATCTGGGTATCCGCCTAGACCAGCTGCGTCGATAGTTTTGCCGGTTAAGATATCAGGATGGATGCCATTTTCAATAATTGGCATGGAGAAACCTGTCCAGCGGGTGATGCCGTCTTGGATCAAACCACCGAGCGCAAGAGTGACGGCTAGGGTCATGAGAGGGTAGTATATCAACTTATGCGATTTGAACCATGTTTTATATTTGAATGTAAGGTCGAGATCGGTGAGCATGACACCGAGCCAGAAGAAGGAGCCCCAGGATTGTGCGTACCAGTTATTTATGACACAGAAAGCATAGTAGCCTGCTCGTTTCCAGGGATTTTTGATTTCATAGACAAGAACTGCGCCAGCGAGGGAGACCCAAGAACCTTGAATTTGCACGGGGATCGTCCAGAGGACACCAGTGCAATAATTGAATGTGATTTTTGGTGCCGCGTTAGGAATGAGATACACAAGCTCGATCAGCTCGCTGATGTAGTTTGCGAAATCCGTGTATCCTACTGTGTATGGCCAGGTAGACCAAGTCACGGAGGGAAGGTACATGAGCCATTTCGTTGCACCACAATCGATAAGGAAGTATTGCAACATAGCAGAGGCTGCGATTGGGACCCAAACACGGAAGACACGACCTGTTATCTTTTCTGCGATGGCGTCTAGTTTGCCAGTCTTCATGAATTTCATGATTAAGAAGCGAGTGGATGTGATGAAAAAAACACCGAGATAGATTTGATTGAATATGAAAGTGCCAATGATGGTGTCAGCCCAGACTTCGGATTTATAGTGATATGGTGCTCCTGGCATAGAGACAGCTGGAACAAATGTGAACATGAAATGCTCCAACGAAACGAAGATTGTAACAATCGAAATGAGACCAGCCAGAAAATCAATACGTTGCCGTGGTTGCAGCGGCTTATAAGGTTTAGCAAGGGAATTGGTGGTAACAGCGTGCTCTGGTCCGGCAGGTCTTGGTGAAACTTCTTTCGTAGTGACCTCAACCTCAACAGGTTTCTTTTCTTCTTCTTGACTTGTTGGCATGATGAAATTCATCTTAGTATTCATTTTTGGAGTTGGAAGATTGTTCAAGGTCAAGCTTGACGCAGCTTTACTCGACGACAAAGCACTTAATGTGGTGCTCGACCCAACACGAGTGGGTGACATGCTACTAAGTGGTGAAACTGGATCTTGCAGACCCATCAGATTGGACTTTGATCCAAGCCTGGAAGGCCCAATCTCGGTGATCTTTAGATCGTCGAGGTCTTTGCTCTCCTTATAAAGCTCAAACGATGACGGTCTAGTAAGGCTGATAGGGGTAGCATTCACAGTAGCTGCACCAGAACTATATCCAGACGACGTAAACTGGGGTGGGAGTCGACGGCAGTACTTTTCCCGCTCATTCTTTTTGGCCTGTCTAGTTGGCCATCTCTGGAAGATGATATTGCAAGCCAAAATTAAGGTAATGCCAACTGAGGTTAAGATCGTAATTATAGCGAATTTCCGCACAAAACTAGCACCATGATGCCAAACATAAGAGATTGTGGACTCGTGAGTAAATGGCGAATATCCGCGAAGGGTGAAGTCATCCATAGAGCAGGCATCAACCATGTGACAGCGGCCATCGAATTCCGTATGATTTTCTTTGGTCCAGATAGAGCTGTTGAAAAATGCGCGAGTATAACCGATGTACCCCGTAGTGCGATTATTCTTGGGCGGCCCCATCATATAATATGGATCGCCGTCGGACCAAGCTCTAAGAATCAGCTCAGAAGGGGTAGATGGAAAGCCCTTCATAGTTTTTTCCTTGTACGTAGCAACGCGTGCGAGTGCATTTCCAATGTAATAGGACACATTCTGCTCGTTCCAATCGACTCGAAGTTCAGTGTAGCCCCAAGGTGATATACCGCCGTATAAGGTTTGATTAGTGCCATTGGTGCCAGTGGCAGTGAAATTGACACCTAAATCTCGGTCTGAGAACTCATCTCCAGTCGTTGTAGTAAACCATGCCATGTCTGCTTCATCCGTGTTGGAGCTGCTGATTTGAATGTTCTGCGTTTCATTGTATTGCAAGAACATGGACATTGCTATTCCAGCGCTGTGATTCGACGCTGGTTTCACCAAGGTTCTGAAAGAGCCATAAAGCATATCGGCTCGGAGAGATCTGATTGATCCACCGATGACCATGTGATGAGGTGAAGAAGGATCTACTGACAAGGCGAGCGATTTGTTGGTGTTCCATTCAGGAGTAGGATGGATGGGCAAAATCTCGACGTTCGACTCGTTTGCGCCAGTACGATAAATGGCATTCCATGCTTTCTCATATGGGTTCTGATACGTTTGTACTGAGAATGTCTCATTTGGAATGGTAGAAGTTTCGTTGAAGTAAACAATCAAGTATTCCGTGAATACATTTCCGGTTGAGGGATCGAAATAGCCACAATCGCAGTCAGATTGAGCCTGGCTGCTGGCAAAAATCGCCAAGGCAACAAACAGAACGGCGGAGGCATGCATGTTGATTGTTTGACAGATTTAGGTGGAGAAAACAAGAGAGAGACGGAGATAGCTACGACTATCCCATGCAGATATGATATCTTGTCATGGGCTTCTTGTCTTAAGATGCCGCGAAGAGACGAAAGAGATAGAAAATTGTTTGGCTAGAAGTTTGAAACTGACTGATTGAACCCCAAGCTCCAGTTAGAGCATTCATACAGGTTTGTAAGCATGACGCTGGCCAAGCCTTGATAGCTGCTCAGGATTCAGCTAGCCTCTTCCTTAATCGATTCGAGCATTCGGACCTTGAGAAGGTTGTTGCTGGACTAGGAAGTCAACAAGGACGGCGTGTCCATGATTAGCTGGTAAATTGAGGACAATTCTGCGGCTCTCCAAAGAGATTGTCTCGAGCGCTGATCCTGTTAGTATGCTACAGTTCACTCGGCATGAAGTTAGTGCGGTCCGAGTGTAAACCCTACAATCATCACCCCAGACCAACATGCTCATGCTCATGCTCCAGGCATAGATCCCTGAGACAGTGGGGTGGGTGTATGTCGACAGCGTTGAAGCTCGGGGCTGCCGCCAAATACGAGGCGCAGAGGGAGTGGATTGGAGAGGCGCCAGAGGCTTGTGTTTTGATTAGATGCTTTGAAGGCGGCAGATGCATGTCATCGTGTCAGGAAGGATGCAGTGCGGGAGGAAGAAGTCGATGTTTGGAGTCGGGGGAAGAAAGGGGACAGCGATCCAGGAGGTTCAATCTGAGCTTCTTACTTGGTCCTGTCCACTCATAAGCTCTATCCTCCTTGGGAAGTCTAAGCGAGGCGCCATCATCGGCGCTTAGCTTTTTCCGTACAACACAAGCTTTTTGGCTCCCGCTCCCCCTTCCATCCACCACAACAAAAGAGCAAGGGGACAACACCATCACCGTCTATTATCTACCGGCCCAACTAAGATAATACACGAGTCTCCACCAAAGACCGACCAGGGCGTCAATGGACGGACCGCCACGCTGCCTCCAACGACCGCTGACGCCTCTTCGCCGAAGCTTTCACTGATATCTTCGTTTCATCCATGGTCATCCTCATCAAAGAGATCCACCTATCGTGAAAATGCCAAAGTGCAGATGAGTGGATCGGCATCTACCGAGAGCGGTGGATACCACTACCAAGCTTCCTCGCGTCCTACGGCCTTGTTACAATGTTGGTCCACCGACTGGCTTCCCTGGTCCGGGATCTCAGACAGCGGTATTGTCAAATCCCAATCCTGACGACGTCAGGCTTTCTTGGATGGAACATTCCTGCTCAGGGAAAGCTTCAACTCTAACTAAGTCAAGGGCATGTCATTCGTCTCAATTCCTCCTGTTGGCTGCTCTGGACAGCTCGGACAAGTAAGAACTATCAGTGGGTTCTCTACGCCGCACCCATGCTGGCACTTGAACCTGGTTCATTGACTACCAATGTGAGGGCAGATCTTTTCTTCCCCAGGTACATGTCGTTTTATTATCCTATCCTAGGAAAACCTATCACTTTGAGAGACCCTCCTGTCATCCGGCTTGATCAGGCAAGACCTTGGCTTGTTTGATAAACAAAACAAGTCTAGGGTAGATGATCGGTGCAGGCAAGCCTCCGATGTCATGTTGAACATTCGAATATCTCGCTGTAATCTGCACGACCCCTGTACAGTTTCCCCGGCGGTATGGAATACGTTCAATTTTCTCCCAGGTTCTCTCACCTGTGCTCATTTGTATTGCTTGATATCTTTCCTTCTCAGTTCTTGTAATCTCTCTTTCAGAGTGTCATTCTTTTCAGGGTTTCAATCTATCGTTATCTTTCTTTTGAGAAGTTTATCCGGCTACAATGAAGTCCAGCAACAACCAAACTCTGGTGGGGGAATCTCCTGGAAGTCATGGTTTCAATCCAGGCAGTGTCTCTTCATTTTCATCTGTGAGTAAAGTGGACAATATCACTCTACAAAATGAACTGCAAAATTCATCTGCTTCTTCGACTTTCAATGAGAAAGACATTGGGCGATATTTGGAGAACGAAATTCCCTCAGAAAGTCCCGAGGAGCTTTTCAGACCTTCTCGAAAACCACTCCTTCAAAGGATAGGTCCAGGCCATGGATTTATGAACAACACCATTGGCAGAGCCTCGGCCTTTGTTCATGACTGGACCCCATTTCTCCTAGTCTTGACATACTTCGTCACCTCGACCTTCGCCTATATACTCTTTCCGTTTAAGCTCATAGAAATATTCTGGTTCGTTTACAATTTTACCAACTTCGTCATTGCTGCATCCACTGCACTAGAGGCCTTTATGAGCGTCGCACCGAACAATGCTGCCCGCGATGCTGTTCAGAAAGCCGAAAGAAAGGGCTGGATCTTCCCAACACCAGATGAGGACCTGCCAATCATCGATATAGTGATTGTTGCGTACTTGCCCAACGAGAAAGATATCATTATCGACCGCATCCACTATGCGGTTGAAGAAATTGTGTATCCTAGGGATAAGATCCGTATCAATATCGTCTACAATACACCAACAATCATGGAACCTCTGGAAACTCAGATGTGGGAACTGGGTCTGAAATATTCTCAACTTCGCATCATCAAAGTTGAAAATTCTACCTCGAAAGCCGACAACCTGAATTACTTTCTCTCGCTCGACACAGGCTCTGAGCTTACAGCGATCTTTGATTGCGACCACTATCCTCATCCCCATAATCCACGATGGGCAGCTGAGCGCTTCATCGCTGGAGGTCTCCGAAATGAAAAACCCAAAGTCGACATTGTCCAAGGACGTTGTGTCGTATTCAATTCCGGAGCATCCACCCTCACGGGGCTGATAGCGATCGAATTCGACAAGATCTACGCTGTTTCACACCCTGGTCGCGCTGCTATTTGGGGATTTGGCCTTTTCTGTAAGAAACCCTGATGATAACGACGATCAACCACTAATCAAGCAATTAAATCAGGTGGCTCAAACGGTTACTGGCGAACCCCTCTCATTCGCGAACTGAAAATGGACGGCGATATGCTGACAGAAGACATCGATTCAGCATTACGCGCTTGTGGCAGAGGTCTGAAAGCTGTCCACGAATTGAACTGCGTTTCTTACGAACTTGCACCCGTCACGTGGAGGGCTTTCTGGAAGCAGAGATTGCGGTGGGCTCAAGGTTGGGCGCAAGCCACGCTCAGGCATTCGATTCTCACTTTCAACAAGGCTGCACATGGTGACAAACGTATATTTGCAACACGTTTTGGCCTTTTGAATTTGTTGTTCATCAGGGAATTGAGCTATTACCTCGTCACTCAATTCTGTTGTTTGGTTCTAAGTGTGATTGCTCTCAATTTCCCGAGGACGCCGACCGAACTCTGGAATACCATTTTCTTTCAATATCCGGTTTCGGAATGGATGTTCTTCTTTAGGTATATCTCGAACCCTCTTACTTTCCCGCTGTTTGCTAATCAACCTCGCAGTATTTTCTGTCTGATCACCACACTCTGGATCACGAATTCCGTCAGATCTGAATTCACTTCCAAGTGGATGGTTGTCAAGTTCGTCACTCTGTATCCGTTCTACCTCGTGCTACTAGCCACAATAGGTGTGTACGGTCACGCGAGACAGATTGTCAAGTATTCCAGTTGGAATCCTACTGCACGAGGATAGATTTCTCGTTGATGTTGCATGCCGCCTCGGTGGCTTCAGTTTTTATGTACATAGATTGGACTAGGCATATATAATCGGCGTTTAATTTGGTCTTGTACATACTAGTACAAAATATTGGCCTCAGAGCCTCGGGGTAGATTGACGTAGAATGATAACCTTTAGTTATTGTCAAAGCTTGATATTGACTCCTAATTCGAATCATTGCTTCAACAGGGACCGTCATAACTCTAGTCGCTTATCTCTCCCGACTTCTAAAAAGTATACTCCACAACGTCCACATTTGAATCTGACATCTGTCAGTTCTTGATGATAATCAGCCATCACCATTTGCATATCGGACATGAGCCCCCGTCTCTCTCTCTCTCTCTCAGCACCGCATGACGAGGGTTTCTGCTTATCAAGATCAAATCTCGGCTTCAACAGGAGTGTCATCCGCGGAAGTCAGCCTCAGTTCTTGGCCATCACATCTCGGCGCTGAACTCGGTGCATCTCTCCTCCACTGCCCAGATACCATCTCTCGCATGTGGCAAAGCTGCACTTCCACGCCGCGCCTCGTGCTCCGGCACTCACCGCGCATGCCATTTATAAATCCCTTGGAGAGACCGACCGCTGCATGCCCGGGGTTAGATATGGCATCATCCTTCAGATATCGCAATCTCCCACCCCAGCGGACCGTGCAGGAGTACAGTACAGCACCTCTGCTCCGTCTCGCAATCACTCTGTTCCCTCAGCCAGGGAGACGATGACTGACATGCCGACACGCAGTTTGAGATGGGTGTCTGCTCAGTCGGTCGCTCGCTCGCTGACCGGTGTCTCCAGCCAGGGAGGATTGCATCAGCCCAGAATGGACACTTGCTATCTCCAGCGCCGATCCTGCTGATCGATGCCGCCGTTGAAATAAGCTCATGAGCAGGACCTCCCTCTGCAAAGGGAGGTCCTTGGCGTTGTTCTGCCCGGTCTGGGAGTCAGACATGCCTCTTTGGTGTGTGCTCGGGGCTGAGGGTGGGTGTGCGCCATGATCGTAGGAGCCGGTAGTGGGATCGGATTAGGGGGATACTACAAGCGGAAGTGGCTGACTTGGCGTGCAGGGCGCTGCACTAGAACAAGTCCCGAAGCCCGTTGTGGTTTTGACACTTTCTCTCTCTTCTTCTTCTTCTCGTCGGTCAGCGCTGGATCGAGGCAAGATCTGCCGGCGACAACAGGTGGCGTGGACGGTACCTGTCAGTCGTGATGTGGATGTGGTGAGAGATTGATCGACGTCATGGAACAAGGGGCCATCGCGCAGCCCTGGACGCAGCATTCCCATTTGGCAGGAGGACGAAACAAAGCTGCCAAGGCGACAACCAACGATGGGCCGTTGAGAGATCTCACATCCATCAAGTGACGCTCCTCAATTGTTTTCTTCGGGAAGGTGTCTCCTACCTCTATTTCACATGGAACACACGAGCGTTTGCGAAACCGATTCTGGACCTCTCTACTTTCTTTTTGGTTGTCACTTGAAATAGTCTTTTTGGATTATTCCCGTCCTTCAAAGTCAGAGTGATACTTCCCAGCAGCTCCTCCTGGTCCTCGTCGTCGCTGCAATCATGGAGAAAGTGAGCACGGCTATCTCCAAGGCTCACGACTTTGTCAGTGAGCCTCCCTATACCCAACCATCACAGACCTACCTCGTCGGTGTGAGAGGTTTCGTGGTCATTCAGTCGTTCCTATGGGTCTTCCTATCCGTCTTCGTCCCCGCCGCGGTCAAGGACAGCCCAAACAGCAGCGGACCTGTCTATCAACTCATGCTCCGCAAGACTCTCTCGGTCATCTTCTGGAACGAAACCCTCATCTACAGTGCCATGATCCTGCTCTCCGCACGCATGATCTGCCTGCCATTTCTCACATCTCCCTCCCGGACAACCATGGCCTCCTCTGTCTTCCGGCGGGGTCTCCGCCTCTGGTTCCCAGTCGCTATTTCCATGGGCATCTCGTCCGGGGTACTATTCTCTCTCAACAACAAATATATCGACACCTTCAAATCCTTAATTAATAATACTACCATTGCAACCCCTTCCGTCTTTCCCAACGCTCTCGCCTATTGGAACTCTGTGTTTGAAGTCTTCTGGGTAAACAAGCAGTTCGCCCTTCAAGCCGCGAACACTGCTTTCCCCTCCAACACCTTGTGGCTGATCTCAGCTATATTTCAACAGTCGTATACCGTGTATCTTTGCATGGTGATTGTACCTTACACGCGCCAGGCATGGCGTGTCGTCGGTGGTACCTGCATGATCCTCACGGCCTGGTGGGTGGAATCCTGGGCATGGTATTCCGTCACGGGATTATTCCTCGCTGATGCCGTGCTAAACATGGATTTCATGGTGAAATCTAAAGCTGGAATCCCGCTCGGGAGGTGGATTGGTGTCAGGCAATTTCGGGACTTTATGTTCCCCACTTGGATTATCTATGCGATTCTTTGTGTAGCAGGGTTGTTGATGATGTATATCTATACCGCCTGGAGACCGGATTTACTCATGCAGGAGGTGCGGATTCATACCGGAGAGTACTATACTGGCGGCTTGAATACAACCCAAGCCCCTGGTCAGCCTGCTGCTCGAGATGATAATTATGTCTTTCTCCTTGGGTGTTTCTTGCTCTTGGAGAGTACAGAATGGTTACAGATGGTGTTTAAGAATCCTCTTTTCATTTATTTGGGAAAACGGTCTTTCAGTAAGTTTAGTTGCTCATTTTTCTCGCACACTTTCTCTTTCTGACATCTCGAAGGTTGGTTTCTCGTCCAAAGCATCATCATTTACACCGCTGGCATCAAACTCTTCACTCATATCCAACACACAGTTGCTTTTGAGGGAACTGTGATAGCTTGCTTCTTCGTCTGTTTACCGGCTGTCATTATTGCGGCAGAGGTGTTTTATAGGTGTGTAGATGTGCCCAGCCAAAGGTTTGCGAGGTTCATGTGGGCGTGGATTATTACGCCGTGATTTTTTTTTATTTAGGTCAGTACGCTCAGAGGTAATGGGCACAGAGAAGGAGCTTGTATATATCGAAGTTCTCGAAAATGTCCATTCTGGAGTTGGCGGTTGTATAGATGGTAGGTAGCATAGATGGATAATACATGCGATGAAGGCTGCATCAGATGAGTGAGAAGGATATGCTTATATATCACATTCTCCGTCTGTTTCGCACCTCTAATTTGGACTGGATTTGATTTTTTGTGAGTAAGGTTTCATACTGTAGGAATTACAGAGAATCATATATCTCACTTCTCAACATCTGGAATTCCTCAAGTGACTCCTCTCTTCCTCTTTTCTCATAAACCCATCTCAAAACCCCACCTCAGAGCCACGCATGAACTGCCGCATCACACGTCCTCCCATGACCACCAACCCAAATCTACCTTTCCGCCCGAGAACTCGCCTCCAGGAGCACGCTCATTGCTAACCTGAGCAAGCCGTTCTAGCATCGCGACCACCAGCTCCGAGAAGGATTCGCAAACAGTTCTTGCACCGCCACACCAGCTCCGAAAGAGATTTCTGTGAGGAGATCACGAGCGAGAGCGTGCAATGAGAAGCAAGTGGTGTGCAGCCATGTCTCTGAAGAAATGCTCAGGTGATGAAAATTCCCAAGCGGTACGGTTGTGTCTGATGCTGATTTATGAGCGTGGAAGCAGTAGTAGGAGGAGGAGGACCAGACCTAGGGGTGAGGTGAGATGAGGTGAGAGTGCGGGTTTATGATGTTCCAATTTTTATTTTTATTTTTTATTAAAATGGAGGCTCGAGATTGGATGGGATGGCTGGTCATGCTAATTTGGTGTCGAGTCCCAACTTGATGGAATGGATTCATTCTTCTCACGACTTAGTTTTTATTTTCATCACCGAGCGAGGTGGGATTTCCATGGATGGTTCCCCCCGGTCGATACCTCGTTCTGTCATTCATGCTCTTCTTTCTTGATAATGGAATCTCTCCGGCTGGGAGGCGGAGTGGCACTTGAGTGATTTATTCAGGGAGGGGATGAGAATGGGTGGGATGGGAGAGGAGAAATCGCTGAGCACCTCGTTGTTGGTGTGCACGTGACTTGATGTTTTCTTCCTCCCCCTTTTCATCGCATCGTATCGCTTAGAGGGAGTAAACAGACAGACGTCTACTCTAGCGCTATGAAGTCGACTTCCTCATCAACTCATTCTTTATGTCTCAATTTTCGTTTCTTTCTTTCACAGAATTGGACCTTCTCTCATGATCCTTGCTCATCTCAACTGTCATCTCAGTGTTTCTCGCATTGCGGGAGCCAGAGTGTATGAGACTATCCATAGCGTGTGCTCTTGTTTGATCTCAGGTCTCGAGAGAACCGAGAAGGAGAGTCCAAGATAAAAAAATCCGGTTATTTTGAAACGTGGAAGATGGATATACCCGCCATTAATACCGGTCCATGGTGAAACGCTGCAATCTTCGGATGCGCGTGACGACACCTCTCAACATCTCTCACAAGAAGGCATCCTTTGCCATCTTGCACACTCACAAGAACGAGTCGTGAGACAAAGAGTCGAGGGGATCATATCACGCCAAGATGAAATCCACCACCCTGAGCACCCTCCTCCTCTGCGCCTCCCTGAGCCTCAGCCGAGCAGCCGAGCACTGCGCCGCCGTGGACAAGATCCCACTATGCGCCGTAACCACTCCTCCACCCCCTCCGCATCCTTCCCACGACTAACACACCCCGCAGCGGCCCTGTCTGGAAACGGGCATCAAGACCATCGGCTGCACGGCCGCGGACTACGCCTGCGTGTGCAGGAAGGCCACCAGCGCCGGCACGGATTCCATCTTCCTGAACGCTGTCAAGCCATGCGTGCTGAGTACCTGCGGCTTCGAGCTCGCCGGCATCACCAAGACGGCTGTGCAAGAGGTGTGTGGGTCGTGCGTCTGGGATGCTAAGAGTGAGTTGTGAGAGGACGGTGGAGAGGGGATGATGAGGGTTTGATGCAAGAGAAATGAGATGGTTGGTGATTTGCATTAGAATGAAAGTCGTGGTTGAAGGGAAGAAAAAACAGAGGCTCAATCTAAGAACCTGTAGTGAATGAAATCTGAGCCGTGTGAAATGGCGAATGCTGGGAATTTTCAGTAAGCGGAAAGATGTGGTAACATGAAACTGTGGATGAGCAGTGTATACGTTTGGCCTCTTGATTTCTATTGTTCTGTTGATTGCTTGTTCGTCTCATCTCATCGTTCTCTCCTCTGGCTCGTTCCTCCTTCATCAAAGAGAACAAGCCTGCAATCACATCAGATTCCACCTTCATAATTCATCTCCTCAACAGTCTGCTAGCTCTCCAGGAAAGTCATTCAGTCACATATCTCTTCGCCGCTCTCGCATTCATGGAGATCTTGTACCTAGAAAAGTTCACGTGGGGATTCTCTTTTGCCGTCCAAAACAGTTGAACAGGGTATATGTATTGCGTCCTTCTCGTTCTGCTAGATATCTATTTGCTAATCATCTCTACTGACCATTGACTGTTGATGGGACTCCCATCCAGCTGCAGGAGTTATGCCACTGACGACTTGTGCTGCTTGGAATAACACACTCCATCAATTCTACTAACCACTCCCGAGCCAGTCAATGAGGACTGGCTTCCAAGTCATTATCACGATAGCATTCATCGTCTAATCAGACAATCCCAATCCCAATAGTACCACTGTCGCAATGGCAGTGACAATGACGATAACCCAGATAAACCATGCCACGACCGTGGCAAATGTTCCAAGTTTCAAACTCACCTCTCCATCTCCCTCATCGTTGGGCATCATCATGTACTTGTCATGAGTGACATACCAGACAACAGGCAAGATCACAAACACCAGACCGATGGTTAGGATATAGTTGACAGCAGTCAAGGCATTAGCGAGACCGCTCTTACCAACCGACACAGCAACGATGAACGCAGGGATGATAGCGATACAACGAGTGATGAGACGGCGAGCAAAGGGGTTGATCTTGATCTGGAAAGCACCCTCCATGACGGTTTGACCGGCCATGGTTGAAACGATACCAGCAGAGACACCGGAGAAGAGCAACGCAACAGCAAACATGGTGGCAGCGAGGTTGTTGACACCGGATTGGAAGAGATCATACAAGCTGTAGAGATCATCGAAATCGGCATCACTGGAAAAGGCAGCTGCGGAAATAATTTCGAGCGAGCAGTTAACGAACATGCCAACGCAGAAGATGGAGATACAAAGCTCCCACGTAGCGTATTTCAAGGTAGATTTAACAGCGCGCAGGGATGGGCGATAGAAGATCTCAATAGGCGTGAGGGCTTGGTGGTCAGGTTCTTTGCCATATTGGTAGGTAGTGATGTGGTACTTGGCATCATAATCGAGGAGACGGGGTTGGGCGATTGAGGAACCGACATACAAAGCGTGAGGCATAAGCATACCTCCAATCATGCCACAGGTAGCATAGAGGCCGGTGCTGACGAAGATCTCGCGTGAGGGCACAAAACCATCGAATACATCTCTAGCGTCTGGCGAGACTTGTCCTAGAGCGACGGCGCAGGTGATGAAAATGACAGTAACTAGGAGGGTGACGAACAGCTCGAAATAGCGAATGCTGCGCAACTTGCCAGTCGGTGAATAGAAAGCTAGGATGATAAGCGTGTCAAAGGTGGTGATCACGCAAGCTCCTGCCAGTGGTAGCTTGGGAATAAGGAGATTCCAGGCAAAGGCAGTTCCGATGACTTGACTGATATCGGTGCAGATACAGCATGCTTCTGCGACAACATAGACGATGAGTTCTAACCAACGAGGCAAGTGCTTGTGGTTCATCTGGGCCAAATCAAGACCCGTGACTGAAGACATTCTCAAGCAGAGATACTACTTTCTATTAATTGGGATGTCTGAGAGGGATGGGAGACTTGCCTGAAGCCAACAAGCGATGCAGATGGAGACGAAAATCATGAACAGCAACTTGTTACCGAAATCTTGTCCGTCCTCAACAGCATCTTGGAAATTATCGGGATCGATATAAGGGACGGCCAGAATCATTCCTGGGCCAAAAAACCTAAAAAATTTGGCGAGGACAGCAACAACACCTCCCTTGGAGGGTTCTTCGGCTACCCTGTGTCCTCCAAACTCGAGCGGAGCCTCTGCTGAAGGGTTCTTGGCCAGCAAGACATGCTTGACGGCGTCCCACCAAGTCTTGGGTTGCTGTTGGCGGTATTCCTGTGCTGCTGAAGCTGTCACCGTCTCGAGTACTCTCTTCTCCTCTGTCTCCGAGAAAGCTGGCGATATCTGACGTTCGGCCATCTTTGCGAGTCAGGAGAGGGATAAGTATGCGATTTCTGAAGGGAAGCGATAGATCCCTCGAGGCCTGTTTGCAAAGCGCAATTGGAATGCGATGAAGAGAAGGAGGTCCGAAGTGTGGTCGACAGACATTGGATGCCAAGTCCTTCTTAACCCCCTCCCTCCAGTGCATGCAGACAGCAGTTCCGCCCAGCCAGCGAACCAGCCAGCCATCCACTTGATTCTAGCTTCACATCGTGCCGCTGCAAACACGTCGCATCATTGGTCACTCTCTCATCACCGTGTCCCGAAACGCCACAGAGCATCGATAACTGGGCAATCTGATAACACGGATTGTGGCCATTGGACCAAGGCCCCAGTACGAGAGGAGCGAGAGAGCCTGTTTCCGACGAGGCGTCCAGTCACATCATCCAAGCTAGAGCTCAATCCAGCCCATGTTCGCCTATGTGCCGTCCCGCCACTCTTGAACCGTCTCGATTCTCTTTGCCATGTCCACTTTTGAATTCTAGTGTCTAGAAAGTCAGTGGCTGGACGACAAAAGCCATTATGTAAAGGACCCCCAAAAGGCCCAACACCGTATAGGGACTTCCCATCTTTCCTCACTGAGCTCTGTGTTGATATCAACACCCCAGCTCTTATCTGGTGCTAGGATGGCAGCCTTTTCTGAGAAGGGGTCGAGTGAAGCATGGTAGAATTCAGTAGGTTCTCGAACAAAATAAAATCCTTTGAGCGATTCGATCCTGTTATGAAATGATCGTCCTATGTACTACACCGACATCCAAGAATCCAAACCTCATAGACCCGTTCCCTACCGCAACGACCCAAATTAAATCATCTTGAAGAATTCCACCACAAACTGTCCTCTTCAATTCTTTGTCCTGAAACTGAGAATTTTACACACCGTCGCACAGCTTGTGCCTCACCGAATCCTTTCATAGCGCCGGAGCCATTCAGAACTGCCCTTGGCTACCAGACAGAGCAGACGAGCTGCTACAGAGCCCATTCTCAGCAGACGTGAATCTTTCCAGGCGCAGACCGCAGCCTCTTCTCGCACAAGGCGAGAGAAAAGGTGGCGTAGGTTCCGGAGCGAGGATCACTCTTTGGAGCGTACAATCCTGCTTCTTGCTGTCGCTCTCGATTGGGGCCGTCGTCGAGATCATCAACTTTCTTGTCGTTTTTTTCTTGTGAGTTCTGCGATTTTTGATCCAGATGAACTCGTCGTCGTTGGTGACAAACTTTATTGTCATGTGCGCTGTTTGGTTTCTGGTTTTTGGTCTTGATGTCTGGACCGTTCAATACATCTTTCTCTGACCAATACTAACCTTCTTGGTCTCAAATTGGGCTTTACTTCTTCCTCTCCAAAAATCGAAGTTTTTAAGCATCTCGTGGCCCTAAGCTGACAACACATCCCGCCATGATTTTCAAAACTTCAACCCAGCCTTTACACAGCCTGAGTATCAGCGCGAAACTCTTTCGTTCTTTCGAAGTTGCTGCAGAGCTCATTGAATCTGCTCCGGCCTCTAAATTGTATTGATTTCTTTGACAATCCTGTTGACAGGTAGTTCGATAGTTGAGGTACTCGTTACCTACTTTCGTAAGTTATCTCTTTCGTTTTTTTCAAAAGTAGCTGAGTTACCTAACGAAAATATAAACACGATAATGACAGGCATCCAGAGTAAAAGAGCTAGGACTTGTCCGAACCCCATCTGGCCCTCAGACCATGCATCCCCTCCTATCTTCTTCATCATGTCTCGCAGATGTAGCACATATACTACTTCAGAGCACAGCGAGAATGTGCAGAGGAATGCAATGAACAGATGAGCGTGGGTGAATGCGGCATACCAGGACGGATATCTTTCTCTGAAAGAGCTTATGCTCCCATCCAATATTCGAGCAGAACAGGGGTTTGTATCAAATAGTAGTCGACGAGAAAAGAAGGTCCCCGACATGATGCGTTTGACCAAGACTGTAGCAGTCAGGATAATTCTTACCAAGAGAGCGGGAACGAGAAATGTGACGCTGTAGAAGAATGGACTGCTGAGGACAGGTCCCAAGCTGATTGACAAAACAGGGTTTATCTCCGAATTCAAAGCCCTTGTCGTGAATGGTAAATACCAGTGCAAATGTAGCCAGGACAAACAGACAGTCTGTCAAGCAAACGGCGATAATAGCTAGCTGCTCAAATTCGGTCCCGAAAAGATCGAAGAGACTGTAGTTGATGCTGACAAAGATCAAAAGCGTGTTGGACGTAATAAAGGTAGCGCTCATGGCAATGTTAAGTTGGTAGTACGAGCCTGTGTCGTCAGCAAGGCTTGTAAATTCCATAAACAAGAGAGCGACGCTCAGGGAGAGCGCGAGTCCCATGGCGCAACCAGTTAAAGCTCCTCTACTGCTCTTTGCAGCCTTAAACCAAGGAGACAAGGATGGGATACTATCAAAGTCGACAATCCTTCCAAGCACCCAGCAGATAACGCTGAGAATCACCAAGAGGGATCCCATCAAGTAAGATACAATGGCCTTATTTGTCAGAATTTATGATGTTACAAATGATTGATCTTGGAATGGACTCACCCCGGGACCTGCTATATCGGGATTACCAGTGAAAGAAGCAGCTAGACAAAGTTAGGGCATGCATCTGTCGCATACGGCAGCAATTTGTGAGGTATTGTAGAAGATACCGACGTCTGGTACAGAATACCCGGCCCATAACTTTAGCTCATCGTCAGACATATCTTTGAGCATAGGCGGTAAAGCGTTTTGGAGCATTGAAAGCCCAGAGGCGCTGGTGAGGTTTTGAGAGGGTGGTGTCAGGGCCGTGATCCATTTAAATTTTCCTATGCTGTTCACAACCCAGCCTGTTTCGGATCCCGAGTTAGAGCGCTGTGAGTTGCTAACTGCACATATCGAATCAGCGAAATAAGTCGCTGTCGCGGTGCAGTTCTGTGTCAGGTCGAGATTCTCAAAGGCGAGTGCTTTGCCTAAAATCGGGGCCACACATTCTGCTTGGATGGTTCTCACGGCGGTCTCAGCCCAAAAATGTGGACTGGAACCGCCGATGTAATTATAAAAATCGACGAGTTCCACCTTATTGGTCGTTTGAAGGTGGAAAGGGAGGGCAGATTGAAGGAAGATAGCATTGAGTGTGTCGTTTGAAGGAAGATATTGATTCAGGTCTTGATAAGCTTTTGCATCTAACCATTGAATGGCAATTGCACAATTGGCGGCATAATTTAGAGGTTGAAGAACTGTGAAAATGTTACTGGTATTCAACGACATGGCAATAATATAAATTGGCGTGAGAATATTTCTTGAAGGAGCTTGTAGCTTTAGCATCATAGAGAACTTGGCCTTTATAAGATTTCATGTTGAGTCACTTATGCCAAGATAGAGTTGCCAAGATGAATTTTCCAAGATGAAGTTGCCAAGGTGAAGTTGCCAAGGTGAAGTTGCCAAGATAAGACAAGCATTGTCGACGAAAGAGTGGACTTCCACTTGACATGCGAGTGAAGAATAAACTCAGCTCACGCCAGATGGCAGTCAGGTTTAAGGATCATTGATAAAGCAAATTACTATCATAAAAAAAACTCAGAAAGCTTCTTATACATAAGCAAGGGATGATGTCAACATCTTCCATAAGCGATGTTAGCACTTGCGCTTGGACATGTCTGGTCGCGAAATGAGGACGAAACAACGATTTAACATCGTCGTGTCAAGGAAGTTTTACACAGATTCAAATCTTCGTTGTGGGATGGAATTTCGGTGAGTGTAGCCAAGATACTTGGCTTGTGGCGGTGCAAGAAAATGACCTTCCCGTGCAGCCAAGACGAAAAATGAAGTGCCGCCACCCATAATCGCCGCCCGCTCTCCGGACTATTAGCAGTGGCCAAATTTTTTGAAGCGACAAGATTTACCTCGGAAATCCATTTTCTGCGCCCTTTCGACTAGAGCCATTTTGGATCCCTTGGTCAAAGAGCACGTGACTAGTAACTCAGCTTTACAATGGAATGTCGAAATATGGTGGGTTGTTTTGACCTCATTGTAAAGTCACGGAGTATATCATATGGTGATTGAGCTATTGCTAAAATCCGCTATTACTCAACCACTCAAAACCAAATTTTTGGCGACGGGATCGGAGGTGCGTGGGACGTTGACGAGGAGGAAAAAATACATGTTGGCTAGTGATTGGAATTGGCTTGAAGTCGAGCGCTACAGGTACCTATGAGATTAGAGATCTGGACATAGGTTCACAGGATGTGGGGTGTAGAAGTGTGGCATAGTTTGAGTGTTTCGTGTAGCAGGGATGTCAAGGGACTGTACTATCACGAGACCAGGGCTTGGAGGTTAGGGCAAGACCGGTGGCCTTTAAGGACCCGGCACCATAGTTGGCAATGAATCAGCTTTTTCATGAATTCTTCTTGCCTCCCAACAAGGGAGGAGGGAGAGTCTGCGGAACACAGTAGAGTGTCTGTCGAATGTAAAGCGTGTATGAAGTGTATGAAAGCGTCTTTGTGGTACTCTTCGATGATTAGTTCGTTTTGTAGGAGATTGTTAGATTGTGTGGAGTAAGAATCGGTGTTCAAGTGCTGGAGTGAGCAGAAGGCGGCATCGTGGAGGTTTGGATGGCGGTAACTTAAGGGGGTGAGCCGCTAGTGATGAGCAATCGAGCAGAAGTGGCCAGATTTAACAACCGATATTGCAACAAAATATTGGAATTGAGCTACCAAAATGGTCTATGCTAGTCTAGCGTGTTCGGAGATCATGAAGTGGAAGTACTCTCAGTACAACATCAACATCAGCTCTCCTAAATCTCATTGCTAAAATAATTCAAAACGAACGTAGATATTGTGAATTACTTGAAAAAAACACAAACTGCGAGAAAAAATACTAATGAATCTGTGCGAGAGCGTGTTGACCATCAAAACATATGAAACGCTTCTGGATCCAACCCATTCCAACCCTTTCAAAGTTCCCACGTCCAACGTGCAATTTGCATTCCTTAACGAATAGTACGTAATATTTCTGGCTTTCATTCTTTGTGAGAGGACCCCTTCCTATTATAGCACATCGTACTGTTGAGACATTTTGTGGATAAACGTCGAAGCGTAAAGATCCGACTCCATTATGCAAATGGTGTATCAGGCCGTCAGGATTGATCTCGCAATTTTGAAGTTGCTTCACTCGAGCCTGCAAGACGTGACTATTTTTCGTTGGACTATCTGCCTCGTTTTTTGCCCTGAACCATACAACCTGAACATCCATATCCCACTCAACACGGCGTTCAGTGTCTAAGTATTGGATCGGCCCGTGATATGCCATCCAAGACCACGTTTCAGGAGATGCTTTCTCATCCGTGTAAGATATACGCCTCATGTCGTCATTCTGTGACCGTTGCCACAAGAGGCTTCGGTGAAGAAAGTAATCAAAGATACCGTATGTGGCATTGGTATTCCAGACTTTGGCTAACGCTCCTGCTAACGAATCGATCGCAATAGGCCTGTCTGTCTCAAATGTAAGGTCTAAGTTCGAGTAATCCATAAAGAGAGATTGGAAAAGGCCGATTTGAGCCGACGTAGAACGATCCTCAATAGAACGAGGAAATTCAGGGTCACGTCGAAAAGAGGAGCGAGGGCTGATTTATTAGCTGTCAGCAAGCTTCTTAGATGAACTCTTAATAAAATAACGAAAGCAAAATGTCAAAGACAGACAATCTTGCCTTTTGACCAATCTCCATAGTAACTTACTTAAACATATGAGTTAGTGTTTCGCAACGCACCCCACCGCCACACTCCCAGTACGTTTGCCTCTTTGTAAAATGGATAGTTCGGCGTGATAAGGCTCGTTCCTGGAACACCCATGCCCGCTTATTCAAATTACCCTCTTCTACATCACCAGTGAAGTCATCGATTGATGTACTAACATAAACTTTGCCATGTGAAGATTGAGGTACCATCACCCATTGATAATCTTCCTGCGGTCGGTTAAGAAACCCTTTAGTTGAGTCTTCGGCGGAAGTAGCGGCAATCGTATAGTAAGCGTTCCTGAAGACTGTTTCCATCTTCTTGGCTTCAGTGTCCCAATTCCCATCCTTACCTTGAATGATACAGAGTGAGTCGATCCAGAGGTATTGCTGACCGAGTTCTCGAGTAACTCTTATCGCATCTTGAAATGTCTGCGGCAAGTCTTCAACTACAAATCCTTGCATCCTCTGCTCCACCTTCTCGCGGGTAGTATTCCACTCATCCCTCTGTTTTTGCTGTTCCCCCGATAGTTTGCCCCAGCAATGGGACAGCGCGACATAGTGTTTTCCTTGGCTTATTTTCTCTGTCGGAATAAGCTTCACAATGATACCATCTCCTACATCAATGACATTTGTTGGCATTACGGCTTCATAAAGATTGGGACAGCACCCATCAGGCCTATTTTTCGAACATCTGCCATCATTACAAACTCGAATCCATTCCTTGATCAGTTCGAAATGATCCGAGCTGCCTGATTTTAGAAATCCGGGATATCCAGTCTGAATTAGTGCCGGCCTTCGAGAATCATCCCAAGGTTCTGTATAATATTAGCTGTCTATTCAACATGCTCAATAAACTGGGACAGCTTTACACACCCGACACAGCACATATTCTTACGTATTGCCGAGCTTGAAGAAGTTGCGTGTGGCGATCTTCCTCTCTTATCACCTTAGAGATTTTTAAAAGGATTTGACAGAGATCGCAGCAGTCTTGAAAGTGATTCAATGAAGACAGAGTGAAATTTAAGTCAATCTTGTGACAACGATCGCACAAATTTTGAGATTTTTCATCACTCAACGTCGAATTGAACCGAATTCTTGCATCATCAAGCGGATAGATCCATTTGTCATTTGCATACTGAATTTTATTTTTTCAGCTATTTCAGGATTCAACACTGGCAAGTGTATCACACAACTCACAAACTAGTGAAGTAAGAAGATGCATATTTAAATATTTTGTCAAGATAATATGTGAATACTCACGTTCTATTTTGCCAAAACGTCGCTGCAATTAGCAGCTGTTTTTCTTTGCGTTTTAAGCAATACTTACAAACTATATTTAGTTAGCAGCTGTCTTTCTTTGCGTTTTAAGCAATACTTACAAACTATATTTAGTTAGCAGCTGTCTTTCTTTGCGTTTTAAGCAGTACTTACTTCCTATATTTAGTTAGCAGCTGTCTTTCTTTGCGTTTTAAGCAGTACTTACTTCCTATGTTTAGTTAGCAGCTGTCTTTCTTTGAGTTTTAAGCAGTACTTACATCCTATACTTAGTTAGCAGCTGTCTTTATTTGAGTTTTAAGCAGTACTTACATCCTATATTTAGTTAGCAGTTGTCTTTCTTTGAGTTTTAAGCAGTACTTACTTCCTATATTTAGTTAGCAGCTGCCTTTCTTTGAGTTTTAAGCAATACTTACTTCCTATATTTAGTTAGCAGCTGTCTTTCTTTGCGTTTTAAGCAGTACTTACATTCTATATTTAGTTAGCAGCTGTCTTTCTTTGCAGTTTAAGTAGTACTTACATCCTATATTTAGTTAGCAGCTGTCTTTTTTTGCGTTTTAAGGTTTTAAGCAGTACTTACACTCTATATTTAGTTAGCAGCTGTCTTTTTTTGCATTTTAAGCAATACTTACAAACTATATTCACTTAGCAGCTGTCTTTTTTGCGTTTTAAGCAGTACTTACAAGCTATATTTAGTTAGCAGCTGTTTTTCTTTGCGTTTTAAGCAGTACTTACAAGCTATATTTAGTTAGCAGCTGTTTTTCTTTGCGTTTTAAGCAGTACTTACATACTATATTCAGTTAGCAGCTGTCTTTTTTTGCATTTTAAGCAATACTTACATTCTATATTTAGTTAGCAGCTGTCTTTTTTTGCATTTTAAGCAATACTTACTTTCTATATTTAGTTAGCAGCTGTCTTTTTTTGCATTTTAAGCAATACTTACTTTCTATATTTAGTTAGCAGCTGTTTTTCTTTGCAGTTTAAGCAATACTTACTTGCTATATTTAGTTAGCAGCTGTCTTTCTTTGCGTTTTAAGCAGTACTTACATCCTATATTTAGTTAGCAGCTGTCTTTCTTTGCGTTTTAAGCAGTACTTACATCCTATATTTAGTTAGCAGCTGTCTTTCTTTGAGTTTTAAGCAGTACTTACATCCTATATTTAGTTAGCAGCTGTCTTTCTTTGAGTTTTAAGCAGTACTTACTTCCTATATTTAGTTAACAACTGTCTTTCTTTGTGTTTCTAAGCAATACTTACATGCTATATTCAGTTAGCAGCTGTCTTTCTTTAGAGTTTTAAGTAGTACTTGCAGGCTATATTTAGTTAGAAGCTGCTTTTCTTTGTATTTTCAAATAGTTCTTACTTCCTATGAAATATTCTTATCAGCAACAGACACTCTAATAAGTTTTAGAACTTACCAATTCATATTTGCCGCCGTCCTTCCCGCTATTTGGAGGGTGGGGAATTTTCATTTTCCTTTGGGGATATTTAATCATCTTCTTAGAGGCCATGGGATCGAATATATTAGCAATGCAAACCTATAGCCTGACAAGGATTTTCCAGTAGCTGGCCACGAGTAAGCAGGGTAGGTAAATGGGGATTCGAACTTTATCAACAGATCCTCCAGTCTCATGCGCTTCTTGCTGTCGTAAGCTTTTCGAACATTGAGACGAGGCAAGAAATTTCCTGTGATCAGCGTGGGAAACGAGGCGATCTGGAATAAAACCCCGCAGGTGTACACGTGTAGCATTGAGAATGGAGAGGTAGTTTTAATTGGTAGATTTCATTCGCATATCGTTATTGGTGGTACTAAGAGACACCTTGCTCGCTCAGATTAATAATGCAAGCCATGTAGTGGCTATCGTATCATTACTTAGCACAAGCCATAAAGCTTCACAAGCCTATCAAAATCCTCCATTGTACTGATAGATTGTGGGAGGCAAGGAGATAGGTCTCTTCATATTGTGTGGCTTTCCCGGCCATTGCCTTACCGCCAATCATGAATACTCGGTGAGAGCTATTTTTTGCACTCTCTGAACGTAGTTGCTTTCGTCACACGAGATCTTGCGCTCCATATTCACATACCTCAACTATTTTCGATCCTTCATCTAGCGGATAAAAAGAGCGAGATGCGGCTACTGAGTAGGTCTGGATTAACCATAAACCACTTTTATCAAGATCTAGAGATGAGAGTGATCAAGCGAAAGTTGGAGAATTCGGACCCATTGAATACGTAGCCTGATCACGAGCTTTACGTGACTCAAGTCTGAACACAGGCAAGGGAGACTTCCTCCCCTCACTTGTCTTGTGTTATTGAGTTTTAGAGCCTATGGGTTAGACCTTTGCTGTTTATGGAGCTTGTGAATAGACACGTTTGTCCTGGTGGCGAGTGAGCTTTTGGTTGCTCTTCGATTGCGAAACCCAGAGATTTTATCACGTGGTCCAAATGGCAAATGCAGATTTTGTCAGGAGGCGCTCAGCTACGGTGGGACATAATCTTGGGGAGCAATATCTATCCTACCTGCGAACTGGGGTAAGCTTTTATCAGTGGATAATCAGCGTTCCGAGTCAATACATATTCAATTATTTTATCAACTAACCAACAAACCCACAAAGTCCATTTTGAATGGACTGTTGCTTTAGCTTAATTCTACAAAGACCACGTCGCCTCAGCCCTGATCATCTCAACTCTCTAATAATGACACCGACTCCATCTTTACTCGGAATCTTTCTGTTATGGAATCTCAGTCTCGAAAGTCACAATCTCATTAGGGCTGACGAGTTGATGCACGGCCTCATGCTCGCATCGGGAACACCAATTGTTGACTATACTGGAAACTAGGCTCTGGACGCTACAGTATATCTCCAAAGTGATTAGCTGCATCAGACTGCTAGTGAGTGATCTTTAAGAACCGCTTGATGTCATCGTGTGGTTTCATGAGACGGAGGCTGACGAGTTCACGTAACTCATTATTTTTAGTGATTACTACCCCCTCAATTCGAACAGTGGCATGATATAATCTTGACTGTGGATGCCTAGATGTAGGATAAATTCTCTGAAATCCCTTTCCGAGGACTAGCTCTTTCATTCATCACCTCATTCAGCGCTACAAACCCCTCTTGAACCTCATTCATTATCACTTTGGATCTTCCTGAACCTCATCCACCATCACCATGTCCTCAACGCCCCTCAAAATCGCTATCCTGGGTGCAGGAATAGGTGGACCTGCATTCGCTCTTGCCATGGCTCTGCCTCTACCTCTCATAAAATCCACATTTCCGAGCGTCTTGCCTCAACCTCCACCGTTGGCTTCGCTTTCCGGATAACACCCAACTCGGAGCGGTGTCTACAAGCCATCGGAACCAATGTCCTTGCTGGCGGTGCCGTGGCCGCAAATGCCCTCCGCATGATGAATGAGCGCGGTGATACTATCATGGAGTTCGTGGAGGATCGGACGAAACCTGCTGCTGGACCAGGCGGAGTCGGTGTGTTTACGGGTAGACCACAGGTGCACAGGCAGCTCATGGAGGCCTGTGTTGCCCATGGGGTAGGTATTACCTATGGTATTTCCGTTGCAGTGGATGTGAACTCTACTTCTTTGGTCTTTGAATCTAGGGAGAAGGAAGCATTTGATCTCATTGTTACGGCGGATGAGGTGCATTCCTCTACTCGGCCATTGATCATTGATGAAAAATAGTATTCTTTGATGGATAGCACGGGACATAGCGCTTTCCGATTCATGGTTGAGATGGAGAAGGTGCGAAATGATTCCTTGATGAAAAACCTAGTGGATGAGAACGCACGAATGTTCTTGTGGAGGGGGATGAAAAGAGAATCTTGGTTTATCCCGTAGATGAAGAGGAGTGGTTGAATATCACTTGTACGCATCCTGCTGAACTATCATCTAAGGAGACTTCAGAGGGAGGAGAAAATGATGACCTGGGTAAGTGGTCTTCTTGTTATCTTTCTAAGGATAAACATTGAAAGTATGTTAACATAGAGATAAAGGGCTACCACAAAGTATCTCTTGAGAAAATCCTGAGCATCTATGACACGTTTGAACCGCGTGTGAAGCGCATCTTCGAACTCGAACCGGCTGACGGTTTTCGCGCGTGGCAATTGCAAGATATGGACGAGACTCCTCGCTGGGGTCGGAATGGCACTGTTCTCCTAGGTGATGCGGCGCATCCCGTATCAACGTTTGGATTTTCAGGCGCGAGCATGGCGATTAAAGATGCCTTGACTTTGAGCGTGGTGTTGACGGATGTCGAGAAGCATCAGGAAACCGAGAGCTGCAGTTGTTAGGGAAAAGAGTAGACTGATTGGGAAGGGTGTCGAGGATGGGAAATTTATGGGTGAGTATATGGGGTTTTTGAAGGGCTATGATATTGTAAGTGAGGCGGAGAAGGAGTTGGCGAAGTGGAAGGAAGAGAAGAGGGTATTGTAAAGAGATTCGATTTTGGAAGGTGGCGAGGTTTCATTTCGAATTTTTTTTCGCGTTGAGGGCCTAACCAAGAACCTTAGCTGCTCTTCAGGATTTCCTCATGCTATCTATCGTATTTCACACAAGGAAAAAGTATTGATGTTAGGGACGGAAAAATCAAACAAACAAACTGATTGAAAGTAGTAGGAAAGCGAAAACAGCAGAGATATCGAGAGCACCATAGAATCCGACGGCCAAACTACGCCCTACCTACTGAATGTAAAGAAACTTTCATATAAATCAAGCACAAAACAGTTTTCTTCCCCCGCTCTAAGCAAACCACTGTATCTGGAGCCCTCAAGTAGCTCCAATGAGTTGGCCCAATGAATGTGCCGAAATTTTCAAACTCGAGCTCTTTCGAAACCAAAAAGAAAAGAATCAAGAAAGTCTTTTATAGACTTCTCAGCAGGCCACAATTACTCTTTCTTTCTCCGACTTAGCGAATTGTGGGGTAAATATAGTAGTGAATGATAAGAATAGTGATTAGAGAGGGCGGATGGGTTATTTAAGCACTGGTTTCTGCAGAGAACTGAAAATGGTATGGAAATCGACACAAACTGTTCAACCCTGGTGGAACCATGAACCATTGAACCATGTTAATGGCATTTGCTGATTGAAGATATGTCGAGTGTTGAGGGAGAGGTTAAGGATGAAGAAGATTTGATGGCAACATAAGAATCGATAGCAACACAAGAATCGACAACGAAACATTCTCTCCTCCTACAGTTTAAATTCCCTCAAATAGAACTTCTCTTGCACTAACTCTTCGATATCTAATCCAACAAGGCCGTTGGTCCGCAGCTCGGAAATGATAATTTCCTTAACCGTCCAGAAAAATGATGAGTAGAGCAGGGCAAAGAGAGACACCTTATATGTTTCTATAAAGTCCCCATCACTCCTCAAACTAAATGCGAGTGAATATATTTCGTTTCCCCACGTCTTGTGATCACTCCAGCTGCAAGGGAAGTATATAAAACCACACGTCGCAAACCGTTCGTTGAGTTTCAAACAACCCGATTCTGGTCTTGCGCTATGAGGAGTTTACTGTTTGCCTAACTGGAAACCATCCACAGAGACACAAGGAAACATTAGAATTGATATTTGTGGTGTTTTTGGAATACGGGAAGTGGAGAGTGCATGTGAGAAGTGAGTGTGTAGAAGATGAAATTTGGATGAGATTTGAGAGCAAAGAGTGAGTGAAGTGGATTTGACAACTGGAAAATAATCGATAGTGAGATAGGCTAGGGTGAGAATAAACAGAACCTAAAGAAAGCGAGATAAGCAGCTCTCCTTTTGTCAGCTCCAGGAGTTGACTCAATGCCACTCCTTCAGATCTAGGACGTGCTCGATATTGAAGAACACAGGAGAGGTTGGATTGATTCAAGCACACCCATGTGCTTGACCTCTATACATAATTTAGATCCTAAAAACAAACAAGTATTTTACCAAGTCAAGCTCCAACAAGAAGGAAAAAGACCGACGGGAGCAACTCAAGTAAGGAGCTTGACGAACTGGAAGTAGCTCACCACAACATCCCGAACCATTCAGGATTGACAACTTAATTTGTATCGTGAATAAATGGGGAGTACAGTTTATATACTCCAAAATCCGACGACAACATTCACACTTGCGAATAGGAATGTTTTGATTGATGAATGCCCTACAATTGGTGAAGCATATCATGAGAGATATTGGCATAGAACAAACTCTTTCTTAACCTTTAGCATAGCTGTGAAACGCCGAAGATTAGATCATGGAGATATCTATGCTTGTTGGGATGCTGTGTGGAAGAAGGAAGGTGTTAAATTACCAATTTATTTAATACATCCTAATCATATCATTCAAAGCTAAAACCTAGCTTCCACTTTCTTTTCCGTATCTCCTAAAGCCCATTCACTTTTCTTCGTCCTACTTCTCACAGCACTAGCTTGAGCCTCTGTAAATCCTTTCGCTTCGACAGCAGGATTATATCCCAATTTGTTCTTTTTCCCTACCTCTTCACTGCTAACTGCCTCGTTACTCTTCCCATCTGCACGTTTATATACCGTGACTACAACCGCGCCACCAAGTCCCAAATTATGTTGAAGAGCTACTCTTGTGTCCTTGATTAATCTGTTGTTTGCCCATCCACGAAGATGCCACACCAATTCAGCGCATTGAGCAATACCGCTTGCACCAAGTGGATGGCCCTTTGATATCAGTCCACCAGAGGGGTTGATGACTACTTTTCCGCCATATGTAATGTCTCCATTTCGGACCAATTCGTGGGCTTTCCCCGGTGGTGATAGGCCGAGAGAATCGATGACGATCATTTCATTAGCGGAGAAGCAGTCATGGAGTTCGCAGACCTTGACATCCTGAGGTGTAATGCCTGCTTCCTTCATAGCTACACCGGCCGCGTATTTGGTCATCTCGAAACCCATGAGGTCGATGGCGGAGCGGGAGAATAGGCTTGGTGCGTCAGTTGCCAAGCACTGTCCGGCAATCAATACCGCTTGTTCCTTCAAATGTGGTCTTGCGTCCAAGAAATCTTGGGATACTAGAATCGCGGCTGCTCCACCATCAGACGTGGGACAGCATTGTAGTTTCGTGAGGGGTTCGTGGATCATGGGCGCTTTCATGATTTGTTCGAGGGTATAGACATCTTGGAATTGAGAATATGGATTTCGTTGCGAATGTTCGTGGTTTATGCGTGCGATCTCAGCAAAGTCTTCGGGTTTGGCACCGTATCTGCAGAGGTTAGTAATGTGGTGTGAAGGAAAATGGGTTCAGACTTCTCCATGTATTCTCTTCCGGCATTGCCAAACATTTGCGCTGCTCCCGGTGCATTGGTGATTCCGCGAGTGACGCGCATCATTTCTCCTGATGTGCCCGTTGGATTTGATCGATCCTGCCAGAAGCTCTGCAGACTCCCTGGCATCATTTTCTCAAACCCGACGACCATGATACAATCTGCTCCGCCATGACTGATGATATTCCGCGCGAGATGTAAACCGGTCGATCCAGTTGAGCAGTTGTTATTCACATTGTAAATAGGGATCTGGGTCATTCCGAATTGGTAAAAGACTCGCTGGCCGCAAGTAGAGTCGCCATAACAATAGCAGGCCACGCCTTGGTCGACATCGTCGTAGTTGATCTGGCCATCGAGTAGGGCTTTAATTCCGGCTTCAAAACCGAGTTCTGTATAGTCAACTTTGCCTCTTGGCTTGATAAACTTTGTCATGCCTACGCCGAGGACGTAACATGGCTCGTTGCGTTTGATAACCATTGTGAGAGGAGTGTTTTAAAGGACGATTGAGAATTGACAGTAAGAGAAAGAGAGGTGAGGTTGTAGAATGCTAGGTAAATGATCTGTTATGTCGACAAAGGAAATAATAGTATAGAAGAGAGAGGTGTTATCAATTACCTTGGTTCTCCACACGGTGACCAAGGAAGGTCAGGAAAAAATGCGGGGAGGATACCGAGGCTCCTGAGCTGGGAGTGATTGTGCCTTGCGGTAGAAGTCACATGCCCGAAGCATCCTGAATAAATTTTGGCCTCTTATGCGTTCCCGCTACAATTTTCCTGCTTAATTTTCCCGGGATCCATTTGAGTTGTCTAACAGAATTCCTGATGGAGCTGATTTTGATTTTCTCGACCGAAAGCACGTGATCAAGAACAAAAGTCTTGCACTTGACTGTCTTCATTTGGTCAACTACTATATAGCAAATTGCAAAGGCTGTAGGAAAAATGCTACTAAGTCTTTTCATATTCGGGCATACCTAGAGTGTTAACGTAACGCTATATCTACCTTCCAGAACCTCTCAGTGGTAACTGAACAAGCTTGAGCAGGGGTTTGTTCTAGGCCTAAGCTGGGTTTGGACCCTCTCGCTTGAAGTACTTCGTAATCTGTTTCTTGTGAAACATCTCTACTATATCTCTTCTAAACATAGGCTACGAAATTACCTAGCTCAGTCTTTCCCAATTGCTTTCCCTCGTTATGACCGGTAATTCAAACGGTAGCATGTATGATGCGACGCAAGAGTGCGGGTTTTATCAGAATCACCCTATTATGAATGGAACCCGCAACATCCGCCTTCTCTCTCTCCAGCCTGGAGATTTCATCGATACTATCAAGTACGAAGTCCGAAGTGTGAATCTGGATCAAGAGGGTCTGGAATATGAAACATTGTCATACGTCTGGGGACAGAGCGCAATTCGATTATCTATACTAGTCGATGGCCAAATTACGGAAGTAACTACTAACTTGGGAAGTGCGTTGAGATATATACGAAAGAAGGAAACGGTTGTAACTCTTTGGGTCGATGCACTATGTATCAACCAGAGAGATAAAATTGAGAAGACCCATCAGGTTGGAATGATGGGGGAGATATATAGAACGTGTTCTGCGGTGCATATATGGCTTGGATGCGATGACTATACCACATCCGAAGACCTGGCAAGCGCGTATACTTATAATTTGTACCTACGCGTACATACTACCCAGATTCGGACAATATAGTAGACTGACTTCACTAAGTGCAAGACTCGGATCCTTTCGAAATTTTCCATCACTTCGCTCAAGACAAACACCTATATGGATTACCGAACTTCATGTACAATAACGACAAAAATGAATACGAATACACTAGAAGTAAAGGTGTAGAATCACACTTTCAGGGCCCAATCTGGGCCGGATTACACAAGGTTACACAAAGTCCTTGGTGGTCCCGCTTATGGACTGTGCAAGAAGCCGTTCTGCCACCTAAGGTCCAGGTTCTCTATGGCCCCTGGAGCATACCCTGGGATCCCTTCATCTCTTATTACAAAACTTGGAACTACCATGTTGAGAATTGCTGCTTTCACGCATTCTATACTTTGCCAGAACAGTTGTCTAAAGATTTTGCTCCTCATGTTTATCAAGTAACCTATATATCCAGAGGTCGCACAATATGGCAACACCAATTTCAAGCTCCACTTTTCTATCAGATCGTTCATGCTGGAAACCCAAAACTGGCCACTGAACACCGAGATAAAGTGCTAGGTCTTCTTGGCCTTGCCAATTCAAAAATATATGGCAACTGGTCCCCAGATTACACATTGAGGCTCGAAGAGATCTATGAGAGTGTATTTAGACTAATGATCGATGAGTCTGCAGGAAGCCTGAGGTGCTTCCTTGGATCCTGGTTTAACTCTGCTAGCTCATTGTCTCGGGAGAACCCAGATCTTCAGACGGTTCAAGTCTCTAGCCTGCCAACCTGGGTTCCAAATTTTGCAACTTCGATGGAAATCCGACGTTGTAATGCTAAAATAAACCGTTTCAATGAGTATGATTCGTACAGTGCATCACAAGATACGACGTCAAAAGTATCCTTTAGCCGCGACTCATCTCTTCACATGTCCGGTCAACTGGTCACGACAGTCCGGCTAGTCAACGATCTACCCCAGCACTGGCGCAATGCCGAAGATTTAATTCAAAAATGCCTCCAGAGCATCGAATCAATCACCGCTGCTGATCTCGGCCCTAAAGATCTGGATGTCATCTTACAAGTTATTCTAGGGGGAGTCTTCCACAACTCTGATTCTACTTGGATGGACAGCATGGAGGGGGAACCGGTCTCTATCGAGCCATTTCTTAATGGTGATTTACTCAAGAACACAGAGGTCGTTACTTCCATAGGTACCGCAATATGTGGTCGATCTTTCTTGGTAACCGAAGATGGCGCAGTGGGACTAGGTCCACCTCACACAAAGGTTGGAGATGAAGTCTGGATATTATATGGTGGAAATGTACCATTTGTTGTAAGACCGCTGATTAGAAAAAATGATGGTTTTTATCACTTTGTCGGAGACTGCTATTTGAAGGGTATTATGTTTGGAGAAGCGTTTGATAGCATGGGAATGACAGAGGAGAACGGACGACAAATTGTGTTCATATGACGGCACAAAACTTTCGTCCCTATCGCAATGAATTTTCTTATTTGAGATTTCTAGAAAAAGCTCAAGACACCATTTACCTGCAATTCCAGCAGATTAGGTTTGCTAATTGGCTAAAACCAATTTCTATCACCATGGTGAGAAAATAGCTTTCCACTGTCAGCCAGAGTAACGTGATCAATGACGGCCAATTGATCTGCGACTGATTGCTCCACAGAAATCATATCCTTCAGATCTGGCTCCAACCTTTGAAACGCGGAGAGGATCATGTTGAACGCTGCATCATTGAAGTCAGTAGCTAGACAAAAGTTACTCTGATATTTTTGTAGAAAAAAACTGTCAAGCACTTACCAGCTTCAGTCCTGACCCATCCTAGACTCATCGAGAGGCAAATAATACCCTCCCCTTTCAACTGCACCGCATATTTTGCAACCAGTACATTCAGCCCTGTTTTAGCTGCGGCATAGCCAATTGCGAACGGAAGTTCCGTGGTTAGGATGACCTCCTCAACAGCCATTCCTGACGAAATTGTCACAATCTTTTTGACGTTTCCTTTTCGAATCAAGGGAAGGAATGCGTTGGTTGTGAAAACAGCTGAGAACAAGTTGATGTCCATCTATCAGACGTAAGCTTGGATAATATTAGTCTGCACTAGGAGGAACGCACTGCTTCGAGGATGTCCGACTTCATCTGTGCACCTTGACCGATGCTGTGTCTTGTCAGTGCTATTTCACAAGTATGATAGACTGAGACCCGTACTAGTCATCCGGTGTTTTCATAGGATCAGGACCAGCTCCACCGGCGTTATTTATCAATACATCTAGCTTCCCGCCAGTGATCGCTGAGACTTTAGCAGCAGCCTCTTCCACCTGCTTCTCGCTGGAGATCTCTGCAAGAATGACATGGACATTCGAATGAGATTTGGCTAAGTCGTAGAGTTTTGTAGCGGTCTGAACATTGCGAATGATGCCAAACACTTGATTTCCAGATTTGGAAGCCTAAGCCACATTAGACTCGCATTCTTCGCGGAGAGGGATTGAACTTGCCAGTGCTTTTACAAAATCCAACTGTTCGATGGTGTTTAGTATAGGTTATATAGCATATGTGATGGAGATACTTACTCCAATTCCTCGAGAGGCTCCAGTCACGACGTAAGAAAGCATGTTTTCAAATGAATTTAATCCGTGTGGATAGTTCAACCAAAGGACTTAAGAGTTCAAGAAAGTGAGTTTCTCAATAAGAAAAGCTCTTGAGGGCAGCTCATTATTCTGTCATACAAACAATCAGTATCTATACCTCGTTTCTGAAGAAGAAAAGATTTCACAGCACACCGAAATGGAACGTTATTCATCTCGGAAGAATTGTCATTACAAATACCCCTCAATCGTTTCGGAGTAGAGCCATTGTGAGATGGGATGTGGCTTACTGCTAGAACATGCATCGGAGTTTACCATCCATACATACCCCATGGTGTGGGGTCGTCTGGAATCAGGAGATTTCGATCTCCCTGCATGCCAAGGGATCAAGTTTCATGCTTGTTTATTACGGTAAAAACTCTACAGTTTACTAATCACCTAAGCATCACCCGGAACTAGTCAATATAACTAGAATATTTGTGGCTGAGGAGAGAGTCGAAGGAACACGTTGTTCGGTTGAGAGACACTCTGTGTGAGTTTTATCAACATTTTTCTTACTGCACCTCCTTCATGAAGAGTATAAAGACCAAGATCTTCACATTTTGAAGCTATCAATTTCTTCAAGTCACATAAATCACCATGTCAACCATTCCTTCGACCATGCGTGCTTGGATATTCAGCAAAGCAGGCGCGCCTGCAAACGTCCTCAATTTCAACCCAGCACACCCCACACCACCTCTTTCCACGGGCTCCAATGTCCTTATTCGTGTCTCTTATGCAGCTCTCTCGTCTGCAGGCACAAATCTCATGAGCGATGTCCCATCATTCCTCCGCCACTCCGCAATTCCAGAGCTCGACTTCTCCGGCGTCATAGCAGAAGCGGGTCCTCAAGCACCGCCCGAGCTGAGTTCAGGAGCCGCTGTTTTCGGCACCATTCCTGCACTCTCTAGTGTTATTTCTGGAGCAGGTACTTCAGCTGAGTACATTGTTGTGCCTGTTGGGAACGTTATTGTCAAGCCCAAAACAGTGGGCCTGCCTGAAGCTGCTGGGCTGACCAGTCTGGCCCACACGGCAGTATCAATGGTTGAGAGAGCAAAAATAAACGCGGGTGATCAAGTTCTTGTCAATGGTGGAGGTGGAGACGTTGGTGCGATGGCGTTGCAAATCGCTAAAGCTGCCGGGGCAGTGGTAGTGGCGACTTGCTCGGCGTTGAAAACTAACATAGTCCTACAACTGGGAGCGGAAAAGGTATTTTTAACAGTTCAAAATACCTCTAAACCAATCAGTCATAAATGACACAGCTCTAGGTTATCGACTATCAAGCAAACTGCCCCCTTCATGGAGTTCTTGCAGAACAATATGGGCAGCAGCAGTTTGATATTATACTTGATACGGTGGGATTACAAGACTTGTATGAGCATTCTCCTGTGTATCTAAAAACCGGTGGCGTGTATGTCAACGTCGGAACTGTCGGTATCTCGACTTCTCTCTCTCTGTGGCGATGGTTGAAGAATTCAACACACCCGCGCTTGCTGGGTGGAGTTCTACGGAAATTTATCATGTTCAATACTGTTCCAACAAAGGAACAGGGAGATAGGATTGTGTCATTGGCAGCAAAAAGAGGCTTGATGTTCGAGTGGACGCCATTCTTGAATTAGAAGATGTGTTGCTGGTAAGTCATAGTACCCTACATTGCTTTGTTTACTTACTGATTTGCCGCGCGGTAGGCGTACCAAAGAATGCGTGATGGGAAAAGGAATGGAAGATGCCTAATCAAAGTTTCTTAGTAGACATCTATAAGTCACTAGTCTATAAATGGGTAGTTAGTTGCATCTCACGTAACTTTATAATATATGTGTTTGGAATCTCATTCGTAATTACGGTCCACGCAAATTGATGGGATACCAGGTTGCCCGTTTTAGTAAGAATGGGTTAGAATTGAACATATTCATTACCCCAGAATAATATCTGAGAATTGGTTACGCTGCGGTAGGTCATATTCAGCGGGAAGACCGCCTGTCTGACAGCGATCAAAGAGAATCGTGTCTTGGTTGACCTGGATATCACGCATGCAAGGCCGTTTTGCGAAACATCAAATCTTGGCAGTCTGACTTAAATGGAATCCGTCAGAAGCTTATCAGCAGCACATGAGATGGCGGGCTGACAATGTTTCTTTTTGAGGGTGATACAAAAAGAGTCGTTCTCGGTTGAGCAGAAAACGAAGCGGTACTGTTTTTGGACATATCAAATCTTGGCAGACTAGCCAAAATGAGATCCTGCAGAAGCTTATTGGCAGCGATGGATCTCGTCACAAGCAGTTGACAAGACTTTGTATCAAAATAACTGTCAATGTGGCTTGATCTTGAGAATTTAGATTTCAAAGCTTTTCAAGATGATTAATCAATAAGCGGAGAACACAAGGAATATTGGGGCTAATCGTTGTTTCTTCACGAATGCATTGCTGCCTCACAAGTTGTGGCTGGATTTTGTACCGGAAAGCAGATCCTTGAATTGCTCTGAGCAACTTCTGGTGGGAGCGTAGATGAATTTTCCACCCATGAGTCTTCCAGTCATTCAATACTAGGCCTTCGGATTCGTTCCTGCATCTGCCTCTCGGTCGAGACGTATAGCCGATCCAGGAATTCCACGGCGGGCGTGTCCTTCAAGATCTTTCCCACCTGGATCCCAGCTGAAATAAGCTGAAGGATATTCCTGTCGTCGTTAAGGGGTCGGGATTGGTGTTTGGCAGCATGGAGCATCGAGAGAGAGCTCTCCAAAATGGTTATGAACTGTTTGATCTAACCATTATATAACGCCCTAGCTATATAACGCCCTAGCTAGTATCCGTTGCTTGGTAGTAAGACACTTCAAGAGATATACCCACTCAGTCCATTCTCGGTCTTGGGGTCTTTCCACGCGCCTCTCTCCGTCGCCTAGAGGGATCGCAAACTGATACTTCCCCACGAAGTCAAAGGCACATTGAGACAGGCGGTTATTGACCTAATTGAGAATAATATCCTGCTCATGGGCCATGAGATTGGTTGGCAGATGTGGCAAGTCCTTTTCCTGCTAGGCAATATACTCCGGAGATGGGCTCGGAATAAATTGATGTGGTAGCTAGCCAAACTAGCAGAAGTAGGCTGTAAAGTTAGCCAGTCACGTGATGCGCCACGTGATAGGTCATGTGATATAAACCCGCAGGATCCCTACCACAATAAGAGAGAAAACTAATCGACAATAAATGATGTAGCTAGGTTTCAACAGGGTTGGCGTTCACCCTGGCCACCTTTCCCTTGCAACTACTCACTCTCAAGAGGAACTTCATGATATCGGCTGACGCGGTCAGAAGTCTCGCTACAGAATTTCTCGGCAGTGCAGCCGTTTTAGATAGGTTCTGGAAAAGTCGCTAGAACAATCAATCACCGCTATTCGTGTTAAACGAGCACCAACCTGTCGTTACATGTCGGGCCATGGTAGGTAGACTCGATCGCAGAGACTTTTTACTTCAACATGTTGGATAGCTTATCAATTCTCTTCACAACCTATATTAGTGTGTACCAGCCACTTGGACATTGCCACTGCAAGCAATGAGTGAATCACTGATGCTTGGAATCGTAGATTTGACTATGAACGAGACTACCAAGTTGAAGATAAAGAAGGGGAATATCAATGAACTGGTTGTAGCTTATGAAAGTTGAGCACAACACCACACTTGTAAGGTGTAATTTTCAGGGTAGGGTCCTGCAAGGGGCCTCGCAGATCTATACCTACTGTGTAAGCAATAATCACGAACTGCGGTACTAATCATGGTTTCTGCTTTGCCAACATATAGATGAATTCACTCAAAGCATTTAAATACCTGCATATAAAATTTCATACGAGGCTACTTATATAAGACTCCATACATGTGGGCCCCAATTTGGCAAGTGTCAATTCTACAGACTCCAGACTTTGCTATACGATCATCGTTTTTCAAATCATTACAGATACTCTTACCCCATTGAAATGAGATTGCACATTATGCATATTCGGCAGTAACTGTGTCATACCTCTCCCCCTCGCAAAGAAGGACATACTTTGTAGACGCTGAATTGAATGTTGCCTCAATGGCGGATTCGATACAGTAGCTGGAAGTATAAAAGTCAGTATTTTTAATAAAATTGTACTATGCGCCAGTGGCAAAAGTAAGAAACTCTTGGAAAAGCGACTCAGAAAACCGGGAAAGATCGTCCTTACTAGTCTTTTCCATTTGCTCGATTTCTTATCGTATCTTCAAGGTCGGCTCCTGGCAATTGTGAAAGGTCTGCTTTGAGGGTTACAAGCTTACTGACGTTGCTATTCATATGAATGGGAGCAGTTGGTATTTCTTTGTCGCAAAATACCTCCATTTTGCAAGTCCTTGGGCGTCTATCGCTGACTAGAAAGTCCTTGACAAATTTGATTTCTGTTGGCTGGCTCTCTTTAACAGGCTCACCCTTTTGGATGAACTAAGACATGACATGAGCTTTATAAATCTTATGTTTGTGGCTCTACTTCCTAGTAATCCCGAGTCAGCATTTGCAAAACTAAGAGCTTCTTTGTCTGTTGATTAGACTTACTTTTTGCTCTCATCATGTATATCTTCATCAAAGCTACAATTTATTTCCACGCCGTAGTACTTCCTCACAGCTCGGGAGCCGAGACTAACGGCCGCCAGTTTGTAGTTGGCGCGGGCAAGGCCCATCATTACAGCCCCTCGCACAACTGCTGTCCAAGCATTTGGAGGTTGTAATACAAGAACTGACTTACTCACAGAGCTGCGAAGGCGTTCTTTCAGGTAATTATTCTAACCAAATCCACTAATAAGGATGACAGCACTAATTTTCTTGTTAGTAGCCTGAATCTGTCCCCTGACTAATTTGTTTATCTTTTCCACAACTGATCTGAAGATATCGCTCGTCTCTGCTGAAGAAGCAGTAAAGCAACCGCGAGGGATGCCGAGCTTTTCATTGTTGGCAAGGCCTGGAACAAGAATAAGGTAGCCATCTGGGTTGGACGTCAACGGCGAGTACTGCTTCTTGATCTGCGTCAAGTCAGAAACTCTACCTGTACTTAAGGGATTCAAGTGGTAGACAGTATTCTTACGACAGAATCAAACTTTTCCATGGCTTCTGCAAGAATTTCGGAGTCCCACCCAGGTTGTTCTCCTAGTTTTGCCGTCAAGATGTCGCCAAATCTGCGATTAAGAAACGTGGAGCCGCAAGGGTCGCCTGTCCCAGATGCGGCCTCCTTGAATTTGAGTATCGGGTGGAGGTCTGTGACTGTGTAAGATATCAAATCGACAGTTCCACCACCGGCATCACAGAGAACAAAGCTATCTCCAATGCTGAGTCCATGAGGGTCAAGACCGTGTAGCGCATAGATTGCAGCAGCTTCTTATTGGATTTCGATCGGATTTTCATTTACAGTAGGGTTTGCGAACTCACCGGCTCCGAAACGAGCAGAATTTCCGCAGACGACTTAAGTCCAAAGATATCAACTGTGAAAGTATCAACCACAGAGACATTGACTCTGGATCCATGGTTCTTAGAATACCGAGAGAAACCGCAGAAGAAGTGGAGGGACACAGATACCGTGGATGGCATCTTCCGGCATCAAAGTATAGTTGAAACATGTTTAACATGCGTGAATCTTGAAGGAGATACATTCGGCAAGAAATTCGTCCCGGCTCTTAGATCTAGGCATTATGGAAATCTTCGAGAGCATTCTTGAGCAATATCCCGTGCCTTGCATAAAGCTTCGCTAGTGATATCCGGTGAAGTTCTCCAATACGTGCAAAAATATTTCAGCGGAAAACGATCAAAACGCGTCTAGAGAGGCATGTGCAGAAGCTTGCCAATACCGCCCAGATATCCTGTGCCGAACGTGCCCTCATCTATAATCAAAATCAGATGTTGATTAGAATGAACAGCGAAGCTAAAGTTCGCCGATCAACTATGTCAATCGTACTAGGTAAGGCGAAGGTAATGAGCCTTCAGGGCATCGAGGTGGCAGGGAAACGTGGTCGGAAGTGTAAGAGTGCTGCGCTAGAGGCAGATGAGCCAGAGCCAGAAGTGGCGCGGATAATCGATGTGCTAGTGCCATGGAAGGCACTAGTTGCGCAGATGATATGAGACTGTTGCACGGAAGAATAGAGCACTCTTTCTCTTTTTCCTCTCGGCCGGATTTGGTTTTTGGAGGCAAGAATGACATTATTGCATCGGATACAATTAATGTTCGTAGCAGTCTCGGCGCAATAGAAGAAGTTGGAGTTATGGTTCACCTGCAAGTCATTAACAAACAGTCTTTGTATCGAGGCCGGACTCACTCAAATCTTTGACACCAGTGGCCGCGTCCTCGAGGAGTGTTCCACCTCCTGCCGGTTGACAGCGCTGTGAGCGGGACCAAGCACTGCGGTCGTCTTAGAAAATCGGATGCTGTTGTATTGCACTTAACGGTGGCAAGTACAATCCGTGGTCGCGAGGCGTGTAAGAATGATAATAATGTCCCCATGGATCTGTCTAGCCGGAGCCGTACGAACCAGATGGTTCTTGGTTTTATGACATAAAATCCTTTGTCAATACCCCTGGGTGAACGCCCAGTCCTGAAGGTACTGGAAGGCCACTTCTGGGCTAGATACAATGGTATCATGAGTAGGTTTCTGGCGATGGAAGGCAGGAATACGTTCAATGGCGACACTAATCTGGCCGGCCAATTCCGGGGTGATTTCTGTCATATTGAGAGAGTATGAAGTGAGGTTTGAGGGTAGAGAACAATCTCGACAATATCAATGCAACAGGTCGAGCTTTTGGTGTAGCTACAGTATAACTCAGCGATAGCAGTTATTTCTAATGTCCATAGCTTCCTCAGCGCGCACATTTCACTGCTGGCAGCTCCGACATATTTTCCGACTGAATCCACAAAAGTATCAAAATATTGGAATCTTGCATATATGAGTAAGCCTCAGCATCGCTCTGATGTAGGAAGCTAGAATTCGCATACAATATCACTGCAACTCGAGTCAAGAAGTCATAGCGACGATGCCACGTCTTACGCCGAAGTCGCGAGGCACTTTTCACCACCTTTGAGGTTATCGCCAGATCCGGGAGCAGTGCGCAATGCGCATTCAGCGTATTCGCACTGCCCGGAGACAGCTCGAGGGTTGGAATCAAACTCCGTGCTTAGCGGGCACTTGCATTGAATCTGGACCGTTGAATATTTCTGATCTGCATATTTCCGGCTCAGGGCGTGGGGGTTTGTCACGGATGGGCTGACACACCGCCTAACCTTCACCTCAAGTATTTCGAGGCATTTCTCATTTCACAACGCTCTTGCCTGCGCTTCACTCATCGACTCGATTTCCGGAAAGCACACTCATATCATCACCAAGTCATTTGCTCCATGATCTCCTCATTCAAATTCTGCTTTGATATCCTAATTTCACAACTATGACTGAATCCATTAGTATACCGGCAGACCTCGAAACCAACGCCATCCACCGTTTCGATAGCCTTGTCAGCCAGGGTGAGATCCTGTACAAAGAAGCTTGTTGGAAACTGGTCGTAGATGGCAACATCACGGTATTATTATTCTATTGCCACGATAAACTTCATGCCTTGTTTCAACGTGACGTACTAACATCTTATAGCTTAACTTTCTTCTCAGTCCAGCTTTGTCAAAGAAAACAATTCTTTCGAAGGACGATCCGGGAAGAACACAAGCCAAAGGACCGTTCGTAGACCCGGATCCAAATTTTGTTCTTGGGCCAATCGGTCCGGATCATACATTGATCTTTAATAAATTCTGTGTCACCCGTCCGATGTACCTTCTTCATACGAATGCTTTCCAACCTCAAACAGACAGCTTGAACCAGTCTGACTTCTCCGCTATCTGGACACTCTTGACGTCCTTCAAATCATCCCAGATGGTACTTTATAACTGCGGAGCGGATGCTGGAGCATCTCAAGGCCATAAACACTTACAAATGTTCTCAGTCCCAGACCCTAAGAAGTGTGTCATGTTCCCAGAGAAACTCCCACTTTCGTACGGTAAGCATAGGCAATCATTACAGAGAAAAAGTATAGTTGACTCATAGTATTAGAAACAATACAATCTGACAACAAGATCCCGTTTCAGAATTTTGTGATTGGCCTCGAACCAGGTATCACTGCACGCCAAGTGCTTGCCAAATACGAAATGCTTCTTACAACCACCGAAAAGGCGCTAAGACAAGCCGGACATTCCAGTACTGACTACAATCTTGTTCTTGTCTCCAGTTGGATGGCGATGATACCACGAACACACGCAAACTACAAGGGAAAGGCACCAACAAATGGGGCAGGTATGCTGGGGATGGCGTGGGTAAAGGACGAATCTGAGATAGATATATGGCTGAACATCGGGGTAGCAAAGCACTTGACACACCTGGGACTAAGAATGCATGCTGGATGAGGGTGGATTGCTTGCCAGACCAGATGATTGTCTTTACTTCAAGAAAAGAAATTGGACGATTTTTACGAGACCAGTCGTGTTAGAGCTTCACTGAAGCACGCCTTGTGGAAGGATCAGTCTCGAGCTCCCAGCGGAAGCTTTGACTGTTTTCAGGTCTTCTTCCACCATTTCTTTGACAAGCTGCTCAAAACCATATTCTCTGGTCCACCCCAAAACCCTTTCTGCCTTGCTCGGATCCCCCAACAGTTGTTCAACCTCCAGAGGTCGATAAAAGTTCGCATTGACTTTGACTCGGACCAATGATGTTACATAATCTATTCCAACTTCCTCAAGACCATTTCCGGTCCATCTAATACAAGTGTCAGTCTGAAATCTCATGCAGAAAGCAGATCAAGAGGCTCGTAAGACCAAACGTAGAACTAGAAAGGAAGAGATTTACTCAAGATCAACCCCAATACTTTGAAAGCTAGCTCCACGAACTCTCGCACTGTATGTGTTCGTCCCGTGGCGAGGATAAAGTCAGCTGGTTTGGTTTGTTGGAGCATCAAATAAGCTCCGTGCATGTAGTCTCGAGCATGTCCCCAGTCACACTGAGCGTTCAGATTTCCAAGCTCAAGCAAATCTACAATACCATGATGAATAAACGCAACAGTAGAAGTAATCTTGCGGCTAACGAAGTGGGTTCCTTAGGTAGGTATGTGAGCAAAGTATTTCATGCCTATTCATCCATTTCGGATGATGAAGAACTGAATTCACCTCGTCTTGGAGATTCGCGATTGAACAAAATACCATTTACGGCAAATAACCCGTAGGTCTCTCGCATGTTGATAGACATCCAGTAGCTGAACAGCTTCGATACTCCATAAGGAGAAACGGGATAGAAAGGTGTCGATTCTGTTTGTGGAGTTTCTTGGACCTTGCCGAAAATTTCCGAACTGCAAGCCTAGAAAGAAGCTTTAGTCTATTTACACCCAACACTTTTGGGTGTGAGGTACAGGTTGCTTGAAGTATCTTACATTGTAAATGCGAGCCTTTGCATGCCATTTCAAGATCATAATAGTTTCCAGAATCTGAACGGAACCTAAGGCATTGACATCGCAAGTGTACGAAGGCATCTCAAATGAAAGCTTAACATGAGATTGACCAGCTAGATGATAGATCTCATCAACTTGGCCAATGGAGCTTAGTATTCGAATCAGTGCTGAGGAGTCCAGAATATCGCCGTAATGTAACGTCATTTTTCTGCTTGGTGAGTTTGACAGCATCTACGCGGCCTGTGACGATGGTCGTAGCAAGCCGTGAACTTCGTACCCCTTGGATAGTAGAATATCCGAGAGGTAAGAGCCGTCTTGACCACTGATTCCTGTGCCACTGTCATCAGCCGCTGTGTCTCGAGCGGGTTGCATGGGCACGTTTTTACCAGTGATGAAAGCAACCTTTCCATCCGTATTTACACTCTTGTTTTCTCCGTTCCTTGACCCGTTCATTGATGTGCTCTTGATGGTAGACAAATTTGCTAGTCTTTAGCTCTTTCTCTATACTCAATAGAGAAGCTCAAACGTAGAGCCTCAGGGAAGAATGATGATTTCATTATGTAACGATTCGGAAGTGTGGATCGACACTTGGTGGCTGAGAACTAGTACTACAATTGAGACGTGGTCACACAACCCAGGATAAACAAGCGCTCTTGAATGGCCACCCACAATTTGAAACTCTACTCGGTGTGTTGAGGGATAGTCTAGATTCCAGCCACCAACAAAAGAAAAGTACCCTTGATCTCTTCACCGAGTCACATATGAAATCGGCTGCGCAATGAGACTTTCCCACCGAGACTTGCAGCTTCGATCAGCTCTTCCTGCAATGCATTGATGTGTAATTGGGGGGAGGATGCATTTCCACGACCCCCACAGACATTTTCTTATCGCAAATTCCATAATTAAATTTATCCACCGAGCCTTGTTGCTCTATAAATAGTATCGCGAGGAAGCGCTTTGTGGTCGGGCGTTGGTAGATCAATAGTCTGCGGAGGCGTCCCGTCCCGCGGTCTTGAATTCTAAATTAGCTGTAACTCCTCCAAACGCGCATACTCAAACACCTTTCACTTAATTAGTCGCCTTTTGAGCTTTCGTCTGAGCAGATCATGGCCAACAAGGATGTCGAAGCCCAGTTCTTATACGAACCCCTAGACACCGCTACTCCTACAGTACGGCACTTCGAAACATTACCGAAGAAGAGGGCTTGATTAAGGCTGAAATCGAGCACGTCGCTCTCATATCAGAGCCTCGATATGTTACACTATCATGGGTATGAGGAAGAGATATCTCCGCTGCAAAGATTCGTCTCAAAAACAAGATTTTCCATGTTGCACGGCGACTTTATTATATCTTGGAATGGATCTCGCAGAACCCGCAAATATCCTGCTATTGGTGGATTGATGCTATCTGTCTCAACCAGGTTGATTCGGAAGAAAAGAAGTCCCAGTTGATCTTAATGGAACGCATCTATCGGGAGGCAACTAGCACGATTGGTTGGTTGGGGAAAGGTTCCGAAGATGTTGTAGTGAACACCAACGAAGAGCAATCCGACGAGACGACAACTACTGGAGAAGAAGCCATAGAATTCTTTCATATCTTGAAGGGCTGCACTACAGAGTTAGACACCCAGAAAGGTCGAAATGAATTTCTGGTCGAGCATACCAATACAACGAAATGGAAAGCAGTCGAGAGGTTTCTGCAGAGACCATGGTGGAGACGGGTGTGGACTCTGCAAGAGTTTGTTATTCCGCAATAGTTCGTCTTTTGGTGCGGAGCAAAGAGCATTGGACGCGAGGACATGAATTTAGCGGTTCTCGCTTGTGATCTGTTCACTCGAGGTGACAATAGTCCAGTCAAGTATCAGATATCGCTACCAGCCTGGAACCGACGCCGGATATACAACTGGCAAAAGGCCGCCGGTGGTGTGTATGAAGGTGACAACCAAGTGAGAATGAGCCAACTGTCCCTACTAGCATTAATAGCATATAGCAGCGACGCCAAAGCAACACTCCCGGAAGACCGCATATACTCCCTTCTCGGCCTATCACAGAGCCAGTTCATACAGCCGGAGTATGGTGTTTTCAAAGCATTCGTTGGACTAGTGAGAATATTCACAGAGACTTACGACAATTTGGACATTATCTACTTTGCACATATCTTCCACTATTCGGAGAGAAGGGCTATAACAGCACCTGAGTTGCCTTCTTGGGTCCCCGATTGGAGAGTTCATCTAGAGTCTTACGTCACACCTGTTATGGCTAGTCAGAGCGGGTTCAATCATATTGGAAACTTTCGCCCACCTTTCGAGCGGATATTACGAGGAGGTCATGTCACTTATGTTGCTGCTGGTGGACGTTGCCCCCGTTACCAGATATCAGATGATCTTACTACACTTACTTGTAGTGGAATACTGATAGATTACGTGGACGGAATCGGTGGCTTGAAGATCCAACGCAAAGCGTGGGACAAAGAGAAGGAAGGCTATACCAAAGTCCTCGATCATGTCCAATCGACATCGCCCAAAAACTATGAAAGTTTCTCAGCATCGAAAAGCACGCTTGAAATATCAGCACCAATCAACGACTACAATCTGATTAATGATGTTGCTCACTGTATAACTTTGGATCGAGAGGATAAGTGTCTCACCTATCCAGCACCACTGTCGAGCTTTCGTCCGGCTTTGCTTGCAATGTGCAAAGCTGCGCGAGAGACACCGCAGGCTTTGCTTCCCAGTGAATACAAGTGGTTTGAGCTGATCAAATCTCTATCCACACGGGGGAGGTCCCTTGAACCCCTCCTGAGCTATCGCAAAGAGACGAAGGAATGGCCGAGCATCACAAGAGTCGAGGTTTTAGAAGAGAAGGGATCCGACAATAGGCCTCAGTACATACAATTTCGGAACAGATTTGATGGCACTGTGGTAAAAATGGAGAGGAGACTTGTTGTTACAGTGGAAAGTCATCTTGGAATGGCTCCGCATCGGGTTCAAAAGGGAGATCAGATTTTTGTGATACTTGGCTGCAATATTCCTTTAGTCCTACGATCACATGGAGATCAATTTGAGCTGGTTGGTGAATGCTACCTTCATGGTTTCATGAATGGAGAGGCCCTGAGCTATGTCAAGGATGGTATGTCAAAAATTGAGGATTTGAAGCTTATGTAGCGTTGGGAGAGATTTGGCTTAACCTGTGAAGATTTGATCTTTACTCCATTTCCACCAGACGGATTAGTTCCCAGACTCAATATCATCGCTCTTCAGAAGTGACATTGAGCGGACTGTTACCCTGCTCTTCAGTCTTCAATATGAAGTAATCGAAAACATGGGCTTGAGCAACCCCGCCAATCTCGACTTATGCGGAGTCAGCAAGCCCTGAAGCAGTGTTCATGCGACCCTACGGGTTCGAATCACCCTAACATCAGAGGGAAACCCAATCAAACCATGGAAGCGAAGTGCAGGAGAGGCAGTATTTAGCGCTGGTGAACTACGTGGCGAGGCAACAGCATATCGTGGCAGCAGCGAACCTTATTCGGCTAAAAGTAACGATTCGGTGCAGCACAAAAGTAGATGAAGCAAACGATCCTCATGAGCCTGCTAAACGACAATAATCGCATGAAGATGAATACAGTACAAAAACGAGTTTTTGGGATGCTGTCCCAGTCACCTGATTGCGCGCCAGCCAGCCCAATACTCAGCAGAGCTTTTGAATCTAACTGATTTAAAATGTTGTTTGGCACCGACGAGGTTGGATCCTGTTTCTGGATGAGGTTGAATGCCGACTGTGGAGAGGTTGGATGGCGTTTGTGGAGGTTGGGCACTTGGGGGTCCTCGCTTAGCAGCCAGAAGAGGATTTTACAGCCGCGATCCAGAATTGGGACTGGGCCAAGTGCCGTCACATGGTTACCTCCTGTTACAGGCCATTACCAAGCTTGGCTAGCTAAAATAAGACTCGCCTTTAGAGACAAGACGAGGAAAGTATAACTAGGCCTTAAAAGTGCTAAAACAAGCTTTTGCGGATACTAAAATAGCTCTTTCATGCATGCTCAGGTTTACTTAGCGTGTGCTCAGGCGGTGCTCAGAAATGCTTACCCGTAGCTCAGGCTAAAGCAGCAGCTGCTCAAGTCCAAAGACGGAAATGGAAAATGTTATGAAAACATTCCCGTACCGAATATCCTGTTTCCGCGGATGGACGTTTGCAAAAATGACCTTCGGCGATTCGGGCAGTTCGCATTTTCCTGAAGAAGTCTTCATTTCTGCTTCAAGGAATTTCTCGACTTTTGTAGCTGCACAAACCTCTCAATCCGCTACACAAACCGTGCTGCCTTCAGCGGAAGCTGGCTCATCTAATTCGTCGCCCGAAGACGTTGTATTCAAAATCTCCAATGGCTCTGCAACAAGCGGATTAGAATCATCGTCGTTATCACCTCATGAGATTAGGCGGAAGTCGCTGAGCTTAAGGAAATTGATCAATGCAGCAACCGGGCCTGAGATACAAATACCGGTAGCCCTCAACCCTGGAATCAATAACCTAGCTGTCAAATCGGTTTTAGAGAATCTCGTACGAGAAGAACTTGATGTTGATAACAATGCGGAAACGCTTGCTGGATACTGCGCCGTGCTCTGGTACTATGAATATGACCAGGCTTCATTTAAGAATATTGCAAATAGCTAAAAGTTACAGTTAGAACCCGATCTACTGGATACCGGACCACAAAATAATGACTGAAGAGCTGAAGAGCTAGTTCCATGGAAAGGAAAGATGAATCACAAAGACTGCGGACACTTGCTAACCATCGCTTTGATTCTCGGATTGAAGAAAATGTTGAGAGAAGAACTCGAAGTAGCAGTGTGGAGAAGCAAAACGGCCGAATGTCGCACAGTTAAAGTCTCTTGAGGGGCTGACGGATGTTACAGGCAAGTGATCTCGTCTAAGAATTTATGAGCATGAACTAACCTGTAATAGCTGCGAGAAAAGCAGAAATGAGGAAGTTGTTCGAAAATGTACACGAGTCGATCCGCGTCATCGCGGAGGACAAGAAGGAGAAGAAGCTCGCGAAATCAATAAGAAAGGCCCTCGAAGGAGAAACACTTGGAGACTTTTCAAAGCCCTGGACGGCAAATGCTCGAAAATTCAATTACGAGACTTAGACACCCGTCGACTTCTTGAACGAAGTGAAGAAAGCATTGAGAGTAGAGTCACAGACAGAAGATTATGATTCCGTCGAGTCCGACGATCGAGAAGGGAAGGATATGCCACCAATAGATTGGACTAATTTCTGTTTCAAGTTAGGGAGAATAATAAGGAGGCCTAGACAGGAAACCGAGACAAATCGCCAAGTGTTGAAGGATGAAATACTGAGCAATCTCGAGGAGCATATCAAGGAGCGCTGCCAAGAAATTGTCGATGAAATGTTGAGGAAACGGGATACAATCGTGTGGGAATGGAAAGTTGCCCTGAGAGATTGAGTGATGAGTCGTCGATGGTACGGAGCGTCATAGCTGTAGAATATCCTAGCGAGTGGGTGGACAAAGCCGCGAGATAAAAGATTGGAAAGGAACAGCCCAGCTTTGGACTGCGAGGGTCCCTGTGTACTTATATTTCATGTTGGTCATAGTTGTACTTTGCCATTGAGCACTTGGCTCCTCGATTGGTAGGGGAAGTGCCTCTGCGTAGATCAAATCACACCCTTTCGAGGCATAGATCTTAAACGGGAGACTTCCGTTAGGAGTTGGCTTGACTTTACGTAAAGCTGGGCGCATCAGGATGCCGTTGCATAATAGGATGCTTCTCTCGAGCTATCATTGCTCGAGAAAAGTCTTGGAGGCCATCTCTTGCGCAGCAGCTGATGGGAGTCACGGCCTGGTGGTTGGTTCTGCCTCTGGCTAGTCGGCACCCCAAGGCTTGGTCTCGTTGGAAACCTCCAAGGTGCAGCCATCTCTAGCTCATGGTTGGTACATCCAGAGTTGTAACCGTAGAAGATCGTCGTATGACCATCCAGCCGAAGGAGATGTAGTACTCGGGGCGGTTCTACTCTTATGCTAAGAGAAATCAACATTCTATACGTCACGTGATACGGCACGTTTCTTATCAGGTGCTGAAAATACCTATGTATACCTTTCACGCCAAAGAACAAGGTTCAAGTGAGGAAAGCAATATCCAAGCGTGCATTTGGTGGTAGTCACCCAGCCCAGACAGTGGTCGTCACTCAGCTGCGGAAGCTGGCTTGGCTTCAATCCCAAGACACCTTGGGCGCTAAGGTAGGCTCTACGAGTACATCACGGAGGAACCCGCATCTCCTTCCCATCCCACTTCGTCTCATCCTATCTTAACAACCACCACAATGACAACAACCGTTCATGCGCCCGAGCTCAACTCTGGAATTTGGACCTCTTGGCTCCCCATCACCACAGCCTATCCCTCGCAATCGGGCTGCCAAACTGCGGCATGGGCGCGCTTTGGAATCCAAGACACGGCTGGATTCTGGCCTTATATCTACGATCCTGCGTATGACTCCTCAGTTGCGAACTCATTGACATGTTTACCTCCCGAAGCGATAAGGTGGTGGGATGGAGGAATAACGAGTGATGGGACTATCACGAGTTATAGCTTAGGTCCGGTGACATGCCCAGTAGCGTATGAGACTGTGAGCACCATGTTGGTATCTGGGGCAAGTGGGGACAGTACGAGTGTGATATGTTGTCCCACGTGCGACTTCCCATTTCTATTTACATCTCTTGAACCTTTCGATGCGCTGTGCTCCAGATGAATTGAATCTGATTGGTATAATATGATTACAGAAATTTCAAATACGTTCGCAGCCTTACAGCCAACGGGAGCGTAGACGGTGTCTGTACCTCGCCCATGAGCTCTGGTCAAGTCTTTACCTACGCATCTCCCGCAAAAAATAGCTATATATCCACTGCAACCACCCTCTCGAGCGCGATACCTCTCATAGCTGTCCCGGTAGAAGGGTATAATTTCGCTGCTGAGACGACTTCTTCCCAACCGTCTACTTTTTCTATCAATCTCTCTGCTTCGGCTGCGTCTTCCCCGATTTCATCGAGTACGACGATAAGTTCGGGGATTCCTACTGATACGAGTCCAGGAAGTAGTGGATTGTCGTCCGGTGCGAAAAGAGGGATAAATATAGCCATTGGCGTCGTTGGTGGTGTCTTCTTTCTTATTTTGCTTGTCGCATATTGTTTCTGGCGGTGTTACGGAGATAATATGCACACTCCACCTCCGAATGAATTGGATAACAATTGGGAAAATAATGGTGAGGAATTGGATGCGGAAAACAACAGACCATCGGTACCTGAGATGGTTGGGATTTCAAGGCCTGCGGGAATGACAAGTCGAGATGAATGAATATGTGAGGAAAAACATAAATTTGATGGATTTATCTACAGCAAAGCAGTCGAGCCTTTTGATAAAAGTGAACGAAAATCCTATGCTGTCGAAATGGAACATCTGTCGCCAGTAGAATCCTTCAAGACATGGGTTTACAAGATAAAACGAGCTTTACAAATTTACTCTACGTCGAGTAAGCGAGCAGATTTAAGAGGCTCAAAGCATCGCATATATTTTGAAGAATTTTGGTAAGTAGATATCAGCCTAAAGGTAGGATTGTCGAGATGCTGTTCCACGTGACTCGAGGTCAGCATTGATTTCACAGCCAATTGGCACTGGGCAAATGGCCACAGTCAGTTATTACGGCACAAGTTTAACAATATCCTTACTATTGTATTTATGTCATCATATCACACTACATTCCTTCTCTGACATAGCCTCCCTCACAACTGTCTTCTGACCTAGCAGGTATCGATTGTGAACGGTTGACATTCATGAGTGGGGTGATTTGTCTTCTGCTTTGAACGGAGGACAGACATTCGATAGCATTTCCCTACGACCCTGTCGATACTGGGGTGGGCACAGTGCGCCTCCTCCGCATTCGATGGGGACAGGACGGATCGATCATTGGGATGCTGGAACACTTTCGTTTGGATTCGCGGGATCGTCCCAAGTACATAACTTTGTCTCATTTCTGGGGCGAGAAAATTTACTCGAATGAGATTTAACTTAATGGTCACCGTCTCCCCGTCTTGGATAGCCTTTATCCAATGTTGCAGTTAATCTGCAGTACTTCAAACCTCTTGTCATCTTGGTGGTGGATCGACTCAATCTGCATCAACCAGAGTGATCATAGAGCAGCAAGAATCGAACGCGGTTCACAAATCCAAATGATGGATATGATCTACAAGCTTTCAAAGTGCACGATTAGTTGGCTTGGTGAGGCGTTAGAGAGTAGAGGAATAGTCGAGAAGACGAAAGCAGAAAATGGAGAAGATGCAATAGATTTCCTCCATGTTCTGTTAGCAAACAGGTGGAGACTAGACTCGCCGGAGCAGAAAATAGTAGTCCAGGAGTTGAGTGATCGGAAAAAGTAGGCAGCGCTGGATAACTTGTTGTCAAGATCATGGTAGAGGAGGGTATGGACTCTTCAGGATATATCATCACCCCTAAGTTTATCTTTTACTGCGGCACAAAATCCATCGGCCGGCACGATTTCAAGGTTGCGACATACTCAATATACTTGTGTCGATAAATCAACAACTCTCTAATCAAGTCTCAAGCTTCTAGCCTGCTTGGAATCGGCGTCGACTGCATCAGTGGTACAAAACGGCTGCTGATCAAATGCCGCTCCTTGCATTGATGGCATATTGTAGCGACTCGGAAACAACCGACCAGAGAGATCGAATCTATTCTTTACTTGGATTGGCTCAAGATAGTGTGTTGGGAATGCCTCCCGATTACAAATCTGATGTCGGAAAAGCATATACGACGTTGGTCAGATCATTTGTGGACATTCAAAAAAGCTTGGATATCATCTGTTTCGTCCATATCTTCAATCAACATGATCAAAAGTCATATATGCAACTAAAATTACCATCCTGGGTCCCGGATTGGAGAGTACAGACTGATCCCTACGCTATTCCGGTCATGGTGAGTCAGAGTTCTCGAAGCCACATTGGGAATTTCCGACCATTGGATACCATCTAATTGAAAGAGAACTCAGCACCTTATGCATCTTCAGGCAGTCATCCTCTAGAAATCAGCTTTTGGGTAACGGCTTAATACTTACATGTCAAGGTATCCTATTTGATTATGTTGATGGTATGGGTGGCCTCAGGGTCACACATAGATCCTGGGACAGCAGTCAAGAAGATTGCGGGGAACTGCACAACAGTGTCAATTCGACATCGTTCATCAATGCCAATCGCCGCAAGGAGTCAGAATCTGTCACAAACGCTGATATCATGGATGAGATTTCACGCTGCTTAGTGTTAGACCGAGAGGACCGATACCTCGGCTATCCGGCACCTCTGCAACCATTCTCCTCTGCTTTCAAAGCTCTATTACAAATCCCTGACTACGCCAGCAGAACCTCAAGATAAATTCACGGATTGGTTTCAGCTCAACAAATCCTTGTTGATCCGGGGTCAGGCGCTGCAGGAGTGGTGCGATACATGTAACGGCACGAACACGAATATAGCTAGCCAAGAGGCATATAGAGTGCGTTGATAGTCTGAGTATATTCGGTTCATAGGCTAGCTACGAAGGAAAAGAAGAATATAGGGAAAGGAGGACTACACGAGTGAGGTGTGCATTATGTACAGCAGACTTCTCTCCGCTCCTAGTCCGAATAGACTCTGAATGTACTCCTTATTCTCCACACTTCGGAAATGAGGTTCTGTTCGCCCGTGCCGTCTACACATGACATTTGCAACACGTGACATTATGCTCATCACATTGTATTGATAAAACACCGTATTTGACAGGTACATTAGAACAGATCACATCTGTGTGCTCTTTAGTTGCAGTGTCCCGTTGATCTTGCAACCAAAAGAAGATCATCCTTCGTACGAAGTCATTGGGGAATGCTACCTTCATGGGTTTTTGAACGGTGAGGCCGTGCGGGAGATGGACTTTCAACTCTCGTGATGAGTGTGTAAAGTCGGCAATCTCAAACGAAATTTCTCGACTCTCGCCTCGGATGTGGTAAATCAATGTCGCCGTTCTGCTCAGGCGCTACCTACCCTGGCCTTAATCTCTGCTTCGGTTGCTTAGTTACATTCTCACTTTCTTATCAGTGGCTCATTACAATTCACCTACTCCTTGGCCCTGTTATGTAAAAGTTAAGAAGTCTGCACAACCGCTTTTAAAACTAGAATTACGTTACAAAAAGCTCATTTTGCAGTACTCCGCTCCTTAGGGAATATCTAAGTTACATCCACCCAAGTTGCCCCATTGGCTCTCTAGCCGGCATCCGCCTTCACCGCTTCGGACACCGAGCACAACTTGAATCCTTTTATTCCTATCAAAATATAAATGCTTCTTCTGCGTTCCGCTTCTAGCAGCAGTCATGATTTGGAGAGTCTTCGTCTCTTCTACCCCGAGTCTCGTGGCTCTGGATGTACCGTCCTTCCACGCCGATTTCTCTTCTTTCAACCTGTAGCCATTTATGGTTTCCGTTGAAGGACTCATTCCTCTTCCTTCGTCGCTCTCTACCTAGTAGGTGCCGATCGCAGTAGGGCAGCGATAACGACGTTAAGAGTTTGAGTCCCAGAAAACTGGCAAGGGCTGCGCTTCTTTCAGCTTAGCGCTCTTGATTCGGGTAAAATTCGGCAATGAAGATTAGTTTTGTGAACTGAGCACTACATTGAAACCGAATATCTGCTAGTATACAAATATTTGTTTCCCTGACTGTCGAGGTTGACACGTTTCCAGCCGAGATGACACGTGACTATACACGTGATTCTACCCAAAGGGAACCAGCAGTTGGTAGATTTTTATTGCTGGGCCAAAAAGCCACAAGTCTAGAATTCACCAAACGTTGGATTATCTTCCCTTAGACGGTAATGCCTCTGCCACGTACCGCGTGACTTGACTACCTGAATCTGGGTTGGAGTTGTTTTGCGAGTCTAGATTTGTTCAGGCGCTGGCTTATGCTTAAGCGATGTAACCCCGGAGCATGGAGATCACCTCCTCAGCTAGGAGACGTCAAGCTACAAAGTTTAATCGACCGCAAGTGGCTTGCGTAGTTTTTAGTGGACGCCAGGGATGTCCCGCGCGCGGGAACTGTGCCACCGCATCCCAAGTCATAACCCTTTCTTTATTGGTCCGGAGCAGTGTAAAGAGCACGGGAAACTGTTGCTATCTTGGGATCCCTTGGAATAGTTGCAGTTGCGAAGCTTTAAAACACACCCAGACTCGGATCGACCGACGGTCCTCACTCTTGCTCCAGCCTTTGTGCCTAATACACGGGAGCCTCTAGAGAAATTGAGTGAAAGCTGATGATGGAGTGTGGTGTTGAAAGGCTTTATCCAGGGTCCTACTCTCTCTACCTTAATTTAAGCTTATGATGTCTCCCTGTCGCACCCAACAAATGAGTTTACAAACAAGCTTAAAAACTCTAAAGCTTTGCTCAGGTTACTAGAGTGGTCAAAGTCAGCCGAGTATCCACTCTGCTACCGCAGTTGTAGCGGGAGCAAGACCGGCTCCAGCTCTAATCAGTTGCTCCAATCCTGCAGTCATGCGTCGTGGAAATTCTGTATTGCAAGTGGATATGCACGTCATAAGCATCAATGGCCAGACAGTAACAGCGAAGGTTAGAGCGGAATACCTTATCTGTTATTCCTCTCAAATCGAACATAAAGAGGACTGGGTCCCAACCCCAAAAAAAACCTAACCCATGGTCAAAATGAAGCTCTCCACATCTCTGCTCGCTGCCATGTGCTGCATCACGCCCAAGCTGCTCTGCCGACAGCGTTGACTCAGAGCGTTTGCTTGACATCTTACTCATCAAAAGCTGGCATATTAGCAACCAAAATATCTGCTTATACATTAACCTTTCATCCTCCAGTTGTTTACACCGTGACTCCATCAACCATTCTTACTCCTGCTGCTACAACAAGTAAGCAGAGTTATCTTTATTACCTTTTTAATATACCTGAATATGCATAGCTAATGTGGCCATAGCTACTAGCACTGTCATCGTTCTTACAACTTTTACAATGCCAATACCAACTTCTACGAGCGCTGGAACCGAGACTGATACGGAGACAAGTGAGCCATCCGACAGCCGAATTTCAACATCACTAATATCTTCATCTAGCAACTAGTACAGTCACTGCCCCTGACTACATGTTGAAGTTGTATATTAAAGGATGACCGAGAGCTAAACTAGAAAATGTGGTGTCTAAATACATGCTAAGCGAGCCGTTGCTAAGCGATATTCTCATGTGATCGTATGATCACGTGACACTACACTACAACCACAACCGTAACTGCCGCTGCTGCAGTAATGACGGTGCCAATCCCCCCGGGCTGATAGACTAGAACAGATAGGAAGCGGTTTCTAGGCGCCGGATCTTGGAGTCGGAACTGTCGCCGTGTTTAAGCGCTTGGAAATTACACAGAGTAGGTATACCCTAGAACCGTACTCCTACTAGGATCAGATAGGAGAAAAGGGATTGGTATTGGTGGGTGGGTAAAAGGATGTTGATTGCTCAGAAGAGAATCTGACGTGAAACCCTCTTTTATGCACGCTTCCTCAGCCGCTCCTACCTGCTTCGTCCACAATAGGGGTCAGATAAGCGGGCTCGCTTAATTCTGGCTGTTGATCCATTAAGGGGCGGAAGTCGCAAAAAGCAGCGACGAAAATCTACTTCATTTAGCGGCCACCGCGCCTGAACGTAATATTTGGATGTATTTTCATACATCTGGATTCCATCTTCTGAGAATGCTTGCGGAGAGGTTCCAAAAGATTGGAAGAGAAAAAGCAGGAGCACGTAGCGTGGAGGATATAATTTGCGGCCGCATGGCGTAGGTGGTAAGCCGTCAGGCGGCCGCCGACAAAAACCAACCCGACCAATCCCTTCACCAGGGAAAGAAAGTGGGATCGCGATCAGCCAATCCTGGTCTCTCTCCTGTGCCTGGTAATGCGAGGGTGCAGAGAGCTGCAGAGGTGTCGAATCCATGCAGGCTATCCCTTTAGCTGCGGATATCTCGTGGGAGGAAAAGTAGCGGAAAGGCGTAAAAAGGTTTTTGAGAATCAGAGTACATTCGTTGCCAGGATAGTGTCAAGAACCACGTTACATGATCGTACGAATTGGGCCTAGTCTACGTATACAAAGATACTTCATTATTGTATATTTTGCTCCTCTCCATTAAACCTTTACACGACACCGTCTACAACTTATGTACACCTGGATTACAGGGATCTTTAGTATACACCCCGATTATCATGTCCTCCAACATTCTACCTAGCTCAATTTCAAACTTCCTCCCATACCTCTAATTATATTCCCATCATAGCACCAAGAGCCACCTGCTTGATCCGCCGTAGATACATATCGGTTCCGTGTTGTGCGAGATCGCCAAAGATGACTTCCCTCAGTTCTTCCGAGGTTACCCTTAATGCTGTCGCGCTGCCGTTCTCCTTGTCGCGGAGGAGGATAACATCGCCGGCGTTGGTGAGAGGAGCAGGTGGTGTCGGCCACAGCGGAAGCTCCTCCCACGGCGTAGGCGGCGCGTTAGAAACGGTTGTTCGGATCACTGAAGAGCCCCGGGTGCGGCGGACGACTTTGACAGCTGGAGGCGCGCTAGCCGAAGGTGGCGACACGGTCAACAGTTTCGCCAGAGACTTCACATATGCAGCGTTACTTAGTCGAAGGACTGGGTCACCTTCATTTGCGAAGGTTAAGAAGACACCAGACCCGCGTCTCGGTAATGGCGTCAGCGAGAGAGGTGGAGCGCCAAAGGTCACGCAGTTGATGCTGGAAAACTGGCTTGCGAGCGCCGTCAAGTCCGAGAAGACGGAGGTCGATAGCATATGGCTGTATAACATTGCGGCAACGGCGCCCCCTGCGGAGTGCCCGGTGAACAAAAGGGAGGGCCTCTTCGAGGAAGCTGGAAGCTGTTGCAGCTGTGCCGCGACTTGGCCTACCATGGCTTTGGTGACCTGAAGGAATCCCGCATGGCACGCATTCTCCTCGTCATCTAGAAATCCAACGGGCTTTGCAGGTTTCGCATCTTTGTTGACGGCCCAGTCCGAGAGACTCTTGAATTGAGTACCGCGTACGGAGATGATGACGAGTCGAGAGTCGTCGACGAGCTGCTCGTCGATAATCATTGCCTTGATGTCTTTGGACGAATCGGCTGGGGTGTATGTGCCCCGTCGAGTGAGTGTTCGCGAGTCATAGCAATCTAGTGATGCTTGTACAGCACGACAAACCATCGACCACGTGGGAAGCGAAGTACTGAACGGTGGCAACTGCGGTGACAATCGCGAGTTCTTGAACAGGGCAGCCTTCTTCGCCAAAGAGGATGTCTCTCGGGATGCGGCGCTTTGAATCTCTTGTCGTCTGACGGTACGAGTCCGTTGTTGATATTGCGTTCCGCCCGGCAGGTTGGAATTGAGGGTGACCTCCTCCTCCTCCTCTTCTTCGATCAGCTGCGTGGACCCTTTCCTGGCGTATCGATCATTGTCCTTCAATCCGTAATCATCAAAGCTGTATGTTGAGGCCCCACTGGAGTATATCGACGAGGCACTGGAGTAGATGGATGCAGAATCTCTGGAGTATATTGACGACGAGTCTCTCGAGTATAATGACGAGGTACTGGACTGAGTCTCTTCGATGGCGAGGCCTTCAAACGTATCCAAGACGGCTTCATATGTCTCTTCTTCTTCTTCTGCTTCTTCGGGTTGTGTCAAGGAGATTCGACTGGATTTCGGTCGCAAAGAACGTTCTAGCTCACTAGGCAGGCCGCTCGACGGTGCATCTTGTCCTTCGCACTCGATATCCATGCGAATGCTGGCAGAATTCAGGAGGAAATCGGGGTTTCTTGTCTGGGAATTCGTAGTTTCATCCAGTTGACGAGTTAACTCCCATACTGGAGGAGGTTGTTTAGGCACGGGGGCAGCCAGTTTCGTTTCGGACGTACTTCGTGACAGGAAGGTTGCGGATTTTATGCCGGTTCTCCAGTCTGTATTGGTCCGCGTTGGCTTCGTAGCTGTGGAAGGGACAGAGGCGTCGACCTGCGCCGGCTTCACATTCTTCACCCTATAACCTCGAGGCATGATGTGGGCAGAAGATGGGATTGTTCTGCGACGGTTTTAGAGTTGCAAAGACCGTGTGAGCGAGGGAGCGGGTTTGGCCTGAGGAAGTGATGATTAAGTGAAATGCGGACAGTCTGGGTCAGTGATGATCAAGTGAATGGCGGTCTGTTTCGAATCGACGCTCCGTCAGCATGCGACGAGCCAAGAGGTCGAGAGATCCAATAGACCCGGCCATATCACCACATATAGATGTGAACCAGCTCATCAATAACACAGCGGCCACGCCGACGAGGCCCAATGTTGGGCGGTAGTGGCTGGATGTGGCTGGCTGAGGCGTGCGCGAGGACCGCCTACTAGATAGATCATCCTTATCGGACCACTCAGAGACACGCAAATGCCCCCTAGACGGACCCAGCGGCGTGGCTCGTCTGTCCAGCGCTCCGCCTTTCCGACGCGGCTCACGAGCTGGACTATTGACAATATTGCCTAAGAAAGAGGCGGCCGTCTAGTCCGCATCAGGCCGTTTCAGTCTCACGCATCCAGTAAGATGGACACTGGGGGCAAAGCGGCTCTGTGCCTCGGCCAATGATGCGTCGCTGACCTAACCCAGAACCCCATTAGCCTCCTGCCGTCAATAAGTAATGCAATTTCCCCCATAAAGGGGCTTCTTCTACGGAGATATCGCAATGCCCTCCCCCCTTCTCCCTCTTACCGATTCCTCCTCCCGCCAATCGGTGGCTCAACCACGCGGACCTCGATCTCCGACGCCCCCCCACCGACGGCCAGAAAGGGCAACACACCACAGCAAGAGCCACGCAATCCAGCGTACGAGACTGCGAGTCCATGGCAACACAACAACGCCTCTGCTTCTGCGCCATGGCGGTTTGCCCGATGCCAAAAGGCGTCCTTCTCCCGCTGCTTCCCTGATATCTTCTTGCAGCTTCTTTCTTCAGTACAGTTGTTGTACACCTACAGCTCTCGCCATGGCCTTGAAATTCTCGGCCGATGTCGAAATGCAGGTGCGAGAATTGGGCCTCTCCAAGGAGACCTACGACGACCAGACCGATACCTCGACAGACGATTGGGATGCACCCGAGGACAAGGAAATCCGCGACCAGACTGGTGCTTTGCTGGCCGATTGGGATGCACCCGACAACCTGGAGAACCCCAGGAACTGGAGTGCCTGTGAGTGATGTGCTATGGATTGATCGCTTCACCTGTTGCGAGCAAGCTGACATGTTCGCAGTGAAGAAGGGCTGCCATATTGTCCCAGTGGCGCTGCTTTGCCTGAGCGTCACGGCTGGCTCGTCCATGATTACACCGGGCGTTTTCGCCATTGCCTACAAATTTCATCTGTCTCACACGGCTGCGTTGCTCCCTCTCTCGCTGTTCGTCCTGGGACTAGCCATCGGTCCTATGCTTGCCGCACCCATCTCGGAAACTCGCGGTCGAGGCATTGTTTACAAAGTGAGCATGCCTCTGTACATGCTGTTTATCCTCGGCGCCGGCTTCTCAAATTCCTTTGCGGGCTTACTGGTGTGCCGCGCCTTGGCAGCGATATCTGGTGCTCCATGTCTTGCGGTAGGAGCAGGCACGGTCGCTGATCTCTTTGAGCCAAAGAAGATGGCGGCTCCCGGTGCTATCGTGGTCATGGCACCATTCTTGGGTCCTTGTAAGGAATACTCCGTTACCTTGCAACGTGGTGTTGATACTAATGATTGTGACTTCAGGCCTTGGACCAGTCATCGGAGGCTTCTCAGCAACCTTTACAGAGTATCGGTGGACCCAGTGGTCTACTATCCTCCTGGCACTGACGGCGTACATTCTCGTTCTTCCAACCCAGGAAACGCACCGGAAAGTCTTGCTCAAGAGAAAGGCCCAACGTATGAACCTTCCGCCTCCGGAGCCAGAGCTCCCGCCGCGGGAGGCCATCAAGTTGCTCCTCACCATTACCCTCTTCCGCCCGATCCGCATGCTGATGTCGGAGCCCATCGTCCTCTTGTATTCCATCTACAACGCATTCACTTTCAGCGTGTTGTTCGCTTTCTTTGAGGCTTACCCATTTGTTTTCATGGGAGAGTACGGCTTCGAAATCTGGCAGTACGGTCTCACGTTTTTGGGGATTGGCGTTGGCGTGCTACTTGGGGCGGTCGGCGCGGTTCTGGTCGATCTCTTGGTGTATCAGAGAATCGTCCGGGAGGACGGGGACCGCATCAGAAACAGGGCGCCCGAGCAAAGATTATACATCGGTATGATTGGCGATCTGTGTCTCCCCATTGGGTAAGTCATTCCACGATCCAAGAAGTCGGGATCGTTATGCTGACTCCTACAGGCTCATCTGGTTCGCCCTAACTGCCAAACCTTCTGTCCACTGGATCGTGCCAGTCCTGGCTGGTGTTCCATTCGCCTTTGGCAACGTCACCGTCTTCATCTCAGCGGCACTCTATATGCTCGATGTCTATGGTCCAATGAGTGGCGCATCTGCCATGGCTGCCAATGGTCTGCTTCGATATACCATGGGAGCCAGCTTTCCGTTATTTACCGTGCAAATGTACCAAGCGCTAGGTGTTAAATGGGCCACGTTGCTTCTAGCCTTTGTTTGCATGCTCATGGTGCCAATCCCTTGGGTGTTTTATAAATATGGACCAGGCATCCGGAAGAAGAGTCCTTATAGTCAATGATCTGGCTGATTGAATGGACGTCAAAGTTCACATCACCTCACATAGCCGCCTGATCATGAATCGCTTACGCTGGTAGCTGCTGTCAACGTTCGAGCATCACGTTGGAAGCCAGGATCAAGTGCCATCTCGAGTCTGTCGTTGGACTCCCGAAGGTGTAGATCAGAGAGTGTAACAAAACATAATGCACCTCGTTGGTTTTGGAGAAGGAGTTGGAGACATTCCCTTTGAACCGACTACGAATCGGTGGAAGGACGGATTGCAAGCCATTAGATTATACAAGAGGATGGCTTATAGGCAATCGTTCTGGTCTTGGCATAATCACGACATCAAGAATACATTTAGGTCGGTACCTAGTTGAATACTTGGATATATACACGCTGCCCTAGTAACATAATAATATTAAGTAACGAGAATCACAACAGTCCCCTTGCTTTTAAATCCTCGTTAAACTTGATGCGGAGACTTCCCTGAATCCATTTTTCTTTTGTTAAATCTTCAATTATTCATTTAACGTTTTTATTGCTGCGCAACAGCAATCTGATCTTGATTCTCGCTATGGCTCTGTTATTGAAATGGTACTGCCCGGGTTTTCCACAAGGTGTGATCTAAAGTTATGACTACCTAAAGAACAAGCTTTATGCGAAACTATTCGCTAATGCTATCTTTAGAGATTTATAGATTGTAAAGCTTGGCACATGAATCGATGAGCTACGAGTGCTGGTCTTCTCAGCCACTTCGATTTTCCATCCCCGGCCCAATCCAAGTCACAACGTCCATATCGGACTCGATTTCGTGACAGCTCGCACACTAAATGATATACATCTGGTCCGCCGCAAGACATTTTCTCGTCCTCATCTTGTGTTGAGCACCAGGGGGTGGACAGGATTGAGGGTCGGTAGAAACCCCACCAAGATTGCATGACACCGAAAATAACACCCTCTGAGACGTCTTGCTTGTTGTTATATCTTGTCGATAAAGTCTGGTGTACCAGCATTGATGATCTTGTAGGTTTTGGTGAGATGTTTTATGTAGATCTTTTTTGGTAGATGGATTACAACAGATAATTTTCAACTTAACAAAATCAACCCTCCGGCCACTTTTCTCGCCCATCGAGACTTCGACCTGTGTTCCTGCCACAATGAATCGTGATCGTGATTCTACTCTTATGTCGTCCGACGAGGTCGACAGCACAGAATTCAAGACTCGATCATCCAAAAAACCGCAATCTAGACGTCGAACAACTTTCATACCCTTCGTCACCTAAGACAATCATGACAGCACCACAAGCGAGCTTTGTCCCGTATATAGGACTATTGATTTTCGAGCAGCCTTCAGTATACCGCCGTCTCAAATATCAAGAAGTGGCAAGCCAATTTTCGTTTTTGAGAGCCTGCACCCGGAATTCTTTCAGCGGTCGTATCTAGCTTGTAAGGGGTTTGCTTCAATGGCGTATCCTGATCTTGAAAATTCTAATAGTGGTGTTGCGAACCGGTACAACAGGGTATGGCATTTGCGCGTGTTCCGAGTAACTTCCCTTTGGAACATCCCAGTGACCAAAGCGTTGCTATCAAAGGGTGTTACCGTGTTCATAAGTCTTGTATTGTCAACCACCTCCGACTATTTAAATCCGGACCTGCGGAGAGAATCCTGGAAACGAGGCATCATTCTTCCTACCTCAAGCATGAAAGCCGACAATGAGTCTTGCTCATGCAGAGCACTCGAAATAGGTCCTTACGTGCAAGGGACTAGGATTCAGGAAATGTTGGACATGTGCTTGACGCAGCATTTTGAATGCCGCACCCCCACGCATAAGTTTCCCCTTAATGCGCACGCCATTGACTGTGAGACAAGAGCCATAGTTCAACTACACGAAGATATGAAGTATATGGCTTTGAGTTATGTCTGGGGTAAAGATTCTATGGCTCAATCTATGGACGATGATGCTTTGCGAACTGGAACTCTTTGTCTAGGTCCCAACGTCCCCCTCACTGTCGAGGACGCAATCTTAATCGTCAAGATGTCTGGTTATCGCTATCTTTGGGTCGATCGTCACTGCATTCAACAACACAACAATGATGACAAGAAACATCAGATTCGACAGATGGCCAACATCTACTCCAATGCTGTGGCTACAATTTGTGCACTTGGTGAGCACGCGAACAGTGGGATTGATGGAATATCGAAGCCCAGAAATTCCCAATTTAGATTTGAGAGCCAAAAAGCCATGCTGGTGAAATGCCCGTGGCCCGAAGCCAGCCTCCAGTATCATCTTCAAAACTCGAGGTGGACGACCCGAGGGTGGACCTTTCAAGAGCCGCTACTCTCCCGCAGATGCCTCTTCTTCACGCCCGAATATGTTATTCATGTATGTCACACGAATACAAACATAGAGGCACTAATCATGTCCGGTATTGAACAAAGTCGTCATTCTCTCATATTAACGGCTTCGATCTTCGAGACCGACTTCGCTTGGCTAGACAATCGTTGTGGCAAGCCTGTGTTCACTAGTGAGGTACAGCAGTATCAAAGAAGATGTTTCACTGATAGCAAGGATATTTTGAATGCGTTCAGAGGTATACTATCTATCATTGACATGGGGTCTTACTGGGGTGTCCCGGTTCTCAAACCTTATTCTAAAGCCAAGCACTCCATTCAGCTGTACATCCCTCGAGGATTTGCGTTCGGCTTGCTCTGGCATGTTACTGGGCGAACACAACAGCTGGAGCCGCAGAATACCGAAGATCGTTGCAAGGATTTACCGTCATGGTCCTGGGTATCTCAAAGTAATGTTCTAGTTGATTTCACTCAGTTTGGTTATTTTGGGCCCCTCTCTCCACTGACGGGGTAAGCTTGGGTTTCAAGCCGTCGAAAGCGAAGTTCGCGGCAGGTATATCGGCACTCAATTCCGAAGGCGCTGAAACAAGCATTGTCAATTTGTTCCTGGATCACGACGATCGGAATTGCGCACCCGAGCAAACAACTTTCCTTGCCGTAACTTCAATCACTGCGAAGTGGAAGCTTGCGAACGAGGACATTCAAAGTAGTTTTAGTTCCTGGCAGAAGAAAGAAGGCGTTTGTCCGGTTGCTTGGAGTGATATTAATAATGAGCTCATCCAACCCTTGAACGATGGAACTTCAAAGATCTCTCTTGATCAGGAATCCTATCAGTTATCTTCGCTAGACGAACAAGTTTATGTGGCACCAACCACTCAGGAAGGTTTCGCTATTCTGATAATTATCTCAACATATTATACTTATGGTCCTGAAGCATATTGGCTGGCAGTCCGCCGCCTTCAAGATGGGACTTTTCGGCGTGAGGGCATAATTCTGAGCCCACTTTCTGGTACATTTGATCAAGATTTCAAGCCAAAAGCAGAGTCCTTAACAACGATCCGTTTGGGTTAGGAAATATGCGTATGAATATCAACAAAGCCCATTTTATTGCGTTCTAGACCATATGAGATTGAATTGGAAAAACTCGGTGCCTGATAGCTGTGTTCAATCACGAGTTATGACTCGATAGTAAATCTCTTGCGGATGATCCTAAGAACGTTGTTCTAGGACCTGCTCAGTCTTAAGAACTATGATCCTAGAGATATTGTCTTATGGTCTATCTGACTGAGCCGTAGTGTGTGGGCAAAGGAAGTAGATCAGGTAAGCCGAAGCTCCCCCCTGCTGCAGCCTTCTAGAAGCTGACAGCGAACCGGCATATATTAACGCCTAATATTAGATATCCGCGCCTCTAAGCGACCTTGTTGTACAACCAATATTAGAGACAATCCTGGATGGCGATCTGCATGCAGCACCGGCCGAGTATTTAGGTCATCTTTTATTATCCGTTACGCTTCTCAGTGGCGTAGCTGCCGCCAATCGCCCATTGCGAGGCATAGACGGACGGAGGCTAATTGTAGAGCCGTTGTACCCAAAGTCAAATATCAAGGGTGCGCGAGAATAATCTGACACTGATGAAGAGGCGCAGAACTCTAATTACACAGCTGTATAAGATGGAGTCTGCAACCAGGTATGTCGGGAAGCCCCTGGGACTTTCCAACGCCGAACCGTGAAAATGACAGAGCTTTTTCTACTCTCGGTCCTGGCAGCATGTTTCTGCACCCTCTTCCAGAGCGCGGAGGCTGATCCTACCAAGAGAGGCGCATACCTGACTGGCTACGATTATATTGTGGTAGGCAGCGGTCCAGGTGGTGCACCTCTGGCTTCTCGTCTCGGCCTCGCAGGATACAAAGTCCTGGTCATCGAAGCCGGATCAGATGTCACCCCTACCGACTGGAACATCACGGTTCCATTCTTCAATTCCAAAGCGAGCGAGGACCCCCGGATCAATTGGGCTTTCTATGCATGTCTAACCGACCTTCAACCAAGCATTCGTCTGACAGTAAAATAGGTCAATCACTATCCTACGCTAGCACAGGATGTCAGAGATCCCAAGTACATCTATCAGTTTCCGAATGGTACCTTGGGAGAGAGTTCCGATCCACCTACCGGGTCCATCCCAAAAGGGTTTCTCTATCCTCGCTCTGCTGCCGTGGGTGGATGTGTCAGCCACAATGCCTTGATCATGATGAGACCGCTCGATGAAGATTGGGCACAAATCCAAACCATCACCGGAGACGCCTCATGGAACCCTACTCATATGAGCACATATTTCCAAAAATTCGAGGACTGTCAATACTGCTCAGCAGGCGCAGCTGGGCATGGCTTCGGCGGTTGGCTGCCGACGAATCGTGTCGATGAATCGGTATTTCTCAGCGACCCTCAAGTTGTGAGCATGCTGAATGCAGCCTCTACCGTCTCCGCACAAGCTGTTGGCTCGACGGGGAGTTTGAACGACTCTCTCGCACGCGACTTGAATGACCCTGCGGGCTACGCAACTCACCAAGGACTCTTCAACACCCCTCTGAATATGAACCAGTACCAACGAAGCTCTCCCCGGGATTTCCTTGTCAACACAATCCAGTACCTGGTGGCAAACCCCCAGATCGGTGGCACGATAGACATCCGTATAAATTGTCTCGCAACCCGTGTCCTATTCGAACCGAATACGACACAGGCTATCGGAGTCGAATTTCTTGACGGCCAGAGCCTCTACCGCGCTGACCCAAGAGCAACTTCCTCCTCCGCCGGTGCACTTGGTACCTAACCCCTCCTACAAGTCTCTCGTGCTCCATCCTAACATTGGAATGTGATAGGAACCGCTCTGGCTAGCAAGGAAGTCATCATCTCAGCCGGCACCTTCAACACACCCCAACTCCTCAAGTTAAGCGGGATCGGCCCTGGCCCCGAGCTTCGCCCTCTCAGAATCCACGTTGTTGTGGACCTGCCGGGCGTGGGACAGAACCTGCAAGATCGCTACGAGAACGGGGTGATTGTAAACTTGACGAATCCATTCTCGATTTGGAAAGTAAGTTGCACTCACCCCATTCCCTCGCTTCCTCCTTCCGCTTTCTTTCTGGTTATCAGAATCCTCGAATGGAAGTAAAATGACTGATTGAATTAGGGCTGCACGCAAGGCGCGAATGCCTCTGACCCCTGCCTCATTGACTGGCAGACTATCCAGAGTAACAAGACAGTGTACGCAACCAACGGCCGCCCGGTAGCAATTCCGAAGCGCTCATCTGGCGCTCTGAGCCCGTCAAATGATATGGTGGTCACTGGCCGTCCTGGGTACTTTGCTGGCTACTTTCCCGGGTACTCAAAGATCGGGTCGAAATTTCCCAATAGCTGGACCTGGCCGGTAAGTTCACCACTCCCTCCAACCCATCCGATCCCCACTCGTTGACAGGTGTAATTCCAGGTTCTCAAAGCACACACCCAAAACCGCGCAGGCAACATCACACTCGTAACCAAAGACCCGCGTGACGTCCCTCGTATCAGCTTCAACTACTTCTCCTCGGGGAGCGGCAACTGGGCCTACGACCTCGCCGCCACCGTCGAAGGCATGCAATTCGCGCGCTCCATCATCGCGCAATACGAACTCGACACCAACTCCACAGTGAACGAACTCGTCCCCGGACCCGGCTACGAAACCACGGCTCAGCTCGCGCAGTGGGTTCAAGACACGAGCTGGGGCCATCACGCGTGCTGCACCGCCAAGATTGGAAACGCGACGGATAAGCTGGCTGTCTTGGATAGTCAGTTCAGGGTGCGAGGGACGACGGGCTTGAGGGTCGTGGATGCGAGTGTGTTTCCGCAGATCCCGGGGTACTACATCCAGACGCCGGTGTATGTCATCAGTGAGAAGGCGGCGGATGTTATTCTCGGATCTTAGGGTTGGGATTGCTTACCTTTGGGTGAGGTTGAATATTTGAACGAAAATATCTCAAAAGTGAAACGATATCTCATTGGGCATTGATGTGAAATGAACGATACCCAGAACCAGACTTTTCCTCCTTCTTTTCTCAAGTAAGAGTGACTAATCCTCTCTTCATATTCTTTTAAGCAGTCTTAAGCATTCAAATGCCTAAAGAAAAGTATCTCGTATGAAAAGTAAGATGAAATAGCTCGCATCTTCTGAAGACTATTCCGAGAAGTGGTATTGTATGGCTTTTTTATACTAATCTCGCTGGTGAGAGATGTGGACTGAAGGTGGTGGGATATCGTTGTGGCCTATTTCCTTAATTAAATGTCCAATTTTCCCGTCTGAATTGACAGGTGGATTGTGAGTAGCTGGGAGAGACGATCTTCCTGTGGAAAGGTCCGTGTGCACAGTTCGGGGGTGTGTTCTTTGATGGCAGATTTGTAAAATATAGCGCAGCAAATACATGGCAGCACGGGATAAGGCTCGAGTGCTAATACGTTTCTTGGCATGATGCGGGCGGCGAGAATAGCGGTTATTATCTTCTAAGAAATTGACGAAGTTCAGTGTATCTCAAAATTATGAATAGGACGGAAAGACGTTTCTAATTCTCTGATCCCCAACCAAGTAGTAGTACGGTGCAACAAGACTAGATCCACCACGCTTCAGCTCCCATCACGTGATGTTGAATAGGCATCACTTGGACCCCCAAACACTTCAAGCAATACTCCTCAACCACTATGAATCAGACAGAATGATGAGCAACTACGTATATCAACCACTACCTCCTAGATATATCTGCCTGTTGCAAGTTTCAAAGAAAGGAGGCGAAGCCGTGTATCAGCTGATCCACGTCGACTCGGACCAGCCTCCCGAATATTCAGCCTTATCTTACACCTGGGATGGCCAAAAGCCGACCGAGAACCTCCTTTGCGGTAGCAAGACACTCAAAGTTACAACGAACGTCCTCGCTGCCTTATCACATCTTGTAGGCGTGACGCCGGATGGCAACCACCACATATGGATTGACGGCGTTTGTATCAATCAGAGCGACGACTCGGAGAAGAGTATCCAGGTTTCTATGATGCAGAAGATCTATTCTCGGGCGAACAATGTCATAATATGGCTCGGTCAGGGCAGTGCATTGATCGAAGAAGGAATGGATCAGATCCCAAGCCTGACCAAGAGGCTTGATGGCTTCGATGGTCGACTTGGATTTGGACCAGATGCACTGGCTGCTCACCAACTCCCAGCGCTTGAAGCTGGTATCTGGCTTGGACTTTATGACCTCCTCTCTCGGGAGTGGTTCACGAGAGTGTGGGTTTTTCAAGAGGCCGCACTTGCCAAAGAGGCATGGTTTATGTGCGGTTTTAAAACAGTCGCTTTTGAAGATCTCGTGGCTTTTGTTGACAAGCTGATGAAGTCCTTTGCTCCCCCATTACTGAGCAGGGGTCTAGGAGGAGAGAACCTGGCGGTCACTCGAGGCCTGAGATCACTTCAAATCATCTCACTCTACAAGAGATGGGTTTCTATTGGTCGGCAGAACAATTTCTCTACTGTTGTGAGCATGGGAGAGTATTTGCTTGCGACAGATCCTCGAGACAAGATCTATGGATTTCTGGGAATGGCTAGTGACGAGGTTCGGAGGGACATCAAAGTTGATTATAAGAGCAAAGGGACCGTTGAAGTGTATGTTGACGCGGCAAGGTATTGCGTGAAAACAGAAGCCGTGCTGAATATTCTGCATCTTGTCTCGCACGATGAAGATACAGAGATGTGTATTCCTCAACTACCGTCATGGTGTCCGAACTTCAACGGTGCTCAGAAAACACCAAAATTCGGTATTTCCTCCACTGGTGTGCGTGCAGGCTTCAAAGACATAGCACTCGGAGTAGTACCTATACCTTTCCGCGCATCTCTCTTCGAAAACGCCAATGTACTTCGAGTCGAAGGGCTCCACATAGATACCGTGAAGAGCATTCAGAAGCCTGCATGGCGGCAGCGGAACCAGGTACCAGAAGTTGAAGGTATCTCCTCAGCTCTCCAATCACTGTCTTGGATTGATGCTTGCTATGAGATATCAATGCGGACATATCGCCGTCCGCAAGACGCCCTAGAAGCTCACTCCCGGACACTCATCGCAAACAACTTGAACGGTCAACAATGTACATCTAACCAGCGGGATACATACCGTTTAATGAGAGATATCCTTGAAATTGAAGCTCCGGAAAAAGTCAGTACAAAAGAATCAACGGACCGTGTCATGTCCATAACTGACTCCCAAACCATTGATGTGGAGAACTACATGCGCTTTGTAGGGGCTGCTTGTCATGACCGCGTTTTCTTTTCCACCGACGGAGGTAGGATAGGCCTCGGGCCTTCTTCTACAAGATCAGGCGACCTGGTATATATTATTCGGAACACTTGGACTCCATTCCTTCTCCGGCCAAGCCAGAAGAACCATGGCTATTTTCAACTCATTGGGGAAGCATATGTTCATGGCCTCATGTATGGAGAAGCTTTTGAGCTTGCTACTGAAGATGAATTTCAGGTTGTCAGTTTAGATTGAGAGAGAATAGATAGGTTCTCCAGCGTCCTAGCTTACCTAGACTACCACAATAGCCGCATCTGATTTTCTCTTTTGTTGGTTCTATTTTAGTCTCTAAAACATGAGCAGTGCCTGCTTTGACTTGAGTCAACGGCGGAGCATGCACGAGCATAGACGCCCGACTCAGCCTCTCCACCACCATCCGGCGGGATCCACGTGACTACGCGCCGTCGCACATTCTCAACAAATCTCGTAAACAAGACGCTTTTTTTCCCCAGCAAGATCAAGCAGACGTGGATCAAGGAAGTTTCTCAAGAAGAGGATGCTGATAGAAAAAGCATAACATAGGTTTTGTTGAAGGACGAAGTCGGCCAGCCCGAGTATGGAAAGGACTTTGTTGATACAGGAATAAGGGGCACAGAGGACTTAAGATATGCTCTCTTGGCAGTGGGAAGAGGCTCTACTAATATCCGACGGTGTACTTAAAGTCCTACTGAACGAGCCGAAATATTGACCCGACGCTGTGCAGTAGCGTTTTGCGCCTGTAGTTATCGGACATTGTCTTGATGTCAAGATGGGAATTTGGAAGGGTTAAGAGTAAGACTTGTTGACATAACTTGGTCTTGGATTTACTAGGTGTATAAGGTTTAACTTTTCTTTAAACATAGTCTTCTGCTTTACGCATGCTCTCCACTTTCTGTCAGCTGCTTAACCTAATAACGCATAATATCATAGTTCACTAATGACAAAAAAACTGTATCAGCTGTTTCAAGAATGTCAAAACAAGACTTTCTGCATGACTCTAATTTTTCCCTGCGGTCCCTCCGTACTTTTTTCTCCTGTCCTGGCCTGGTCCGATGGAACCTTCTCTGTGTTGTCGCAATCTCGTTCTGATCAACCACGCCAATTGCGTCCGCCATCGTGTTTATGTTTTCTTGGCATGTCCGAAAAATTTCAATAGCGGCCCAGGATGAAACTAGAGAAAGTTCGCGTTGGCAAGTTCCGGGGCGGGCGTGGGTGGTCGCGTCGGTTGCGCTAGATGTGAGGCGTCGGAGCTGAACGTCTTCCCAGCGTGTAAATAAAGGAGAGGTGCCTTGCCAAGAGAAAGAGGCTTCTTGGACTGCATTTGGAGACCGCTTTCTCTTGTAGAAGATCGATTTCTGCTCCAAGCTTCTGGGATGTGGCGTTTCGATCGCTGTTCACCCGAAGGTTTAGTACATGTTGGGGATACGGGGTCAAGGACACTGAGATGCGCCTTCTTTTTCACAGCCTCGAAGCTTTTCTATATATTCCAGTCAATCTCCTCATGCTATTAAGAGATCAGTCCAGGCCCATCTCATCCTTCACTTGAACTCAGTTCTGCAAAAAAAACAACCAAAAAAAACACATTCTTTCATCGCGGAGGTTATTCTATACATCAAAAGCAACCTTACCTGTCGTTCCAGAATACTTTTGCAAAAGCTATCTATCGTTCCTCAACATGTACAAGAACATCATCCTTCTCTTGGCCCTCGCGCCACTTGCACTATCCATGAATGCCAACCAAATCTTCGCCCGTCAAGATACCTGTCCTGCCGGGGATGTGATTTGCGGAGGTGGTTGCATCCCAGGGGGTAAAAACTGCTGTGATTCTTACTACTGCGATCCTCCCCGCAATTGCAACGGAATGGGTGACTGCACCTGCTTGCCCGACACCGAAAAGCCTTGCGGGACGACCTGTATGCCGAGTGATGCCAGCTGCTGCTCCGACGGAAGGTTTTGCAAGTCGGGTTCCTTCTGTGCACCAGTTGTCGGATACTGCTGTGATAATGTACGTTGACTTTTTTTCCTGTTCTATTCCATCACCAGAGACTGTGCTGATCAAAATCCAGGGCGAGGATCCAGCGACGTGCGCTTCCCGCCAGGGCTTTACCCTTCCTCCGCCAGGCGCAGCCACAAGCACTACCTCCACCACGTCCACTGCTCCCGTCCCTACCACACCTACCACTACCACCACCCCTACAACTTCGACGACTCCAACCACCACAAGCACAACGACTTCTAAGGCTGGCGATGCTTCGTCCAGTGTCCCCACAACCTCGACAAAGACAAGCACCAGCGTCGCTAGCGGAGGCTTTACCGGCACCACCACTGGTGGATTTGTTACTTTCACAGGCGCTGCTGTCAAGCGGGACTCCGCCGTCGGAGCCATCATGATGGGAGCCGTCGGCTTGCTAGCTGCTTTTTAGGAGGTGATCGTGTCTCGAATGTACAGTATCTGGATGTTGCGGAACTTGTTTGATTCTACTTTCACGTTACTGGATGGGGTTGGGTTGCTGACTCAACCCTGTAATATCATCTGGGGTTGCTCTTGTACTGTTTAGTTCTTAGATCTAATTGGATACTTGTCTTTTTAGTCCTTCCTTCTCGGTCAGCCGGCGCCAAACTATGTCTGTTACCTGCGAGCTCAAGTGAATGATAGATTTCCTAATGGCCTGCTACTTTTTTCCTGCCACCTTTCTGTTCACATTGAATTTACTACCCTGCAGAGAAATATCTGTTGCAATATCCACTCGTCTTCGATTCGGAGAGATGGACACAACCTTTCATGAAGATTGCCGCTGTTTTTCACCAAACTTGGTGAGGATATCTCTTTTCAATGAAGGTCTCGCCACTAGGTACAGTAGTAGGGCGAGCCCTGGCACCAACGGTATCCCTCTCAAATCTAGGATATCCAGAATCCAAAAATGTCATCCGCATGCTTGCAAATAAGCTAAGCCAGCTCAAACGTAACTGAAAATCCTCTATATAGTCAGTCGTTAGCCGAAGCTTCCTACAGCCTACCTCTTCCTCCCAGGCTTCATCACTACGGTGGAAGGTTGGGCAACGACGTGCTCTCTCAGGGGTAAAACGAGGTTTAGCGAGAAAACCCAACGTCATGCCCAGAACAGGTTAACCCAGAGAAGATTCGACTCAGTAAAGACACAATCATCAACCTACAAGAGAAATGAGAGGTTATCTGGCCGTCGCCTCTTCAAATCGACAGCGCACTTCGTCTTCCAGATCTTGATCCCGCTCATGGCATCGCGCCATGGAACTTGAGCATGGATCATGGAGCAATCTCATAAAGAGCACAACGAGGATCCCCATAAGAACTGCAATTCCATCGAGATCACCAACCAAGTTCTCCAGTCTCAAAACCCTCCGCGCTGTGATTGTCGACATGGACAAACCAATATCAGAAAAAGAAGCCGACCTCGGCAAACAGCAAGTCACTGGGTCCGCACCCGAATTACCACGGTGATGAATGACCCAGCCGCCTTTGAAAAGTTGTCCATCGCGGGGAGGGTCAACGGAGGTGGGGTGGGGTTGTCACTGTGTCAGCCGCAACCTATGGGTTTATCCTCGGTCGGGACGAGAAATGAAGTATCTGATGGAGATAAAGGGAGAAGATACCGTGCCGCGGTGTTGCCCTCCTGGAATTGGGGATCGGGCGAGATTTACGGAAGCCGTTCTTGGTTGCGGGTGAGAGGAGCTGGAGACGGATTCGTTGGATCCTTTCTGAGCCGGTGAAAGGAGGATGTCCTGGGTAAAGGCCGAACGTCGCTTGGTAATATAATTGAGAAGATAACTCAATTGGGGAAATTGTAGGTATCAACTCATTCCGATGATTTCCCATTCATTCTGAGAGAAGGAACATCCGATTCAGTATTGTAGCGACTTAATCTCGCCCCTTGGACGTGTTCTCCAAGCGAGTCCTGCTGCATTCTCCGCAAAATGTCAATCCTCGTGCTAAACAAGCACTTGAAACTTAAAATGCGGAGCGCTTAAATACTCTTCTTTTATTGTCCGAAGTTTTTATCGACCGTGGTAGAGTAAAGATTATGGTATTTGAGCTTCCACTTTACCATTTCCTGACGCTTTGACGACGACGACGAATTTAGCCCGCCTCGGAGTTTAAAGCCAAGAATATATCTTTTCAAGTTTCGCATATCTGGCGTATGATCTCATCGTACCGTTGCAATCCTAACTCTAACCCTACTAGCGCGCCACGATCGAATCGGGGTGCCCCGGATTCCGACCATGAGTTATCATCCCGGAGCTCACACGTACACCGCTTGAATCCGCCGTCGACTTCGGCGCTTATTGCGTATAGGTCGAACAGTGACGCGCCTCGTCGTACTCCTGTCTCGATATGGAAGTTGGGAGGGAATTGACACGATGATCAAATGCCCAGGCTCAGCGGTCTGCTGGATTTCATGTCTCCGCGCGGCCATTGTTGCGCACCAACTTCCCCAAAACGGCCTACTGAAGTGGAAATGAGTAATCGGCGGGCTGGACTCCAGCCACGAGAGAGACGTCGATTGGTGCCGAGCTCAGCCTCACACTTGGCGCTTATCTTGAAGGGGGCGTGATAGGGCCTGATGTCCGACCACCAGCTCAGACGTTGTGAGATTATTCGGTGCCTTATCTGCAAGCGACGGAAAATCCAAGACGCCAAAAGATGAGGACTGACCGAAACACCATGCCAAGAAGGGTTGTTGCTGACATGGCGTCGATGGACGTCAGCACTATATAAAGCTGTACGTCAAAGTTATCTCTATAAATACATATCATACCTCTGTTGTCTTTCGTAACCATCAACTTCTGTGCGCTGTTCTTGAACTCGAAGCCGACGATCAGTAGAAGAAGTACTGGTATAAACTCACCAATCTGTCTTCAACGCTCCACCATCATTTCGCAACTGATTAAAATGACCACTACAAGCTCCCTACCCAAACAATGGGCTGATAAGCCATGGCCCATCCTCTCAAGTCCACAAGGAGATGGTCTCGACATCGTAAGTGCTCCCATCCAAACAACCTTCAACCCTCCCTAAGACGCCCAGAAATCGCACTTCTCAGTCGAGATGGCCGTAGGGATGGTGCATGTGCACAACATGTTCATCCGCGCTCTGAACAGTCTAATTCTCCAATCGCCGTACGTCACCCTGCCAGCCGACATCAGCGACCTCCTCTTCTACACCAAGACGCTGCTCGGGGTCATCCACAAGCACCACGACAGCGAAGAGAGGTACTTCTTCCCCGATATCGCGACCTACACCAACAACCCCAAGCTCATGGCCATCAACGAGGAGCAGCACCAGAAGTTCCACCCCGCCATGGACGCCATGAATGAATACTGCCGCGTCACCACGCCCGCGACCTACGCCCACGCCGACTACATGCAGCTCCTCGATGCCCTCGCCGAGCCGCTCTACACGCACCTGCGCGACGAGATCCCGTCGCTGCTCGCTCTCTCCTTCATCCCGAGCGCCGACCTCAAGGTCATGTGGGACAAGGTCGAGAAGCACGCGCTGGACAACCTGACCATGGACGAGATGTTCCCGCTCTCCTTTGGCTGCATCGACGCCGGCTTCGAGGGCAGCGTGAAGAACAGGTACCACTTCCCCCCGACGCCCAAGATCGCCAACTACCTGGTCGAGTTTTGGTTTGCGCGGAAGCACAAGGGGGCGTGGAGGTTCAACCCCTCGAGTACCTGGGGCAAGCCGAGGGAGCTGGTCTTTTTACCCAAGAAGGAGGAGTGAGACGGAGCATGTGAGCGGTGGGATGATGAGATTGTGATGGAGTGGTCGATCCTGATGGAGTGGTCGATCATGATGGAGTGGTCGATCATGACGGAGACGTGAGAGAAGGAATGATAGAAGTGAGAGCAGAGAGATGGCGACGACGCGACGAAAGAATTAATGACGTAATATTAGATGTGGGTCTCTTGCGACCACTATACGACGTGTTAGAATAGATCTGTAGCCAATATATATCGATGAGCGCTCTCTCTCTTTCTGAACGTCTCTATGAATAGACTTCGCCACCGCTCCAAGCCTGCCAGATCCTCCTCCCCTCCTCTCACCCCTCCTCCCCCAAAACACAAACAAAAAAACAACCCAAAAGCCCAACCCCCCCAAAAAAACTACCGCCCTCCCCCCCCCGAACTCCCGCCCCAGATGCCGACGAACAAGCACCCCGATCCCATCCCACCAACGAGAGCGGCCTGGGACCTGCCAAGACCCGTGCCCGGACAGCAGCACACCACACACATCGCACAACAAATTAAGGTTAAATTTAGAGGTAGCCTCCCTCGCCTGCGCACGCCCCGGATCGCCATCGGGGGGGAGTGGTCGCAAGTGAGGCGAGGCGAGGCCGCGACGGGGCAATTCAGCCGCAGCGCCACGGGGTTTAGGCTCAAGCATCTTGGACGGACGGGTTTTGATAATGAGGAGGAGGAGGTTGGGGATGGATGGGCGTTGCAATATGGATCAATGGGCCTGCGGGGACCCGGAGGGATGGTGAGGAGATTTTGGGATCTGGTGAGTTGCTGATGAGAGATGAAATACATCCCAAGTCCAGGGTGTGCTCTTCTTCTTCTTCTTCCAATCCAAGAATGCGTGCGGGAATATGTCAAGATCTCAATCTCTCCGAGTGATGAATGAAGCAGGATATACAGATGTAAATCGGACGAAATAAATCTTTACCATTGACAAAGCGACAGGGCAAATAAGGTGCAAACCCTACCAAAATATCCTTTGCGGGTTTGGTGGGTAAAGCCATGGGACAAATCAAGCACCTACCATACCGTGCCTATGGTTAAAATCCACACCGCATCCACCGAGCAATCCAGACACCTTTCCACTTACGTCAACATCTATATCAACCTCTTTTCTATCTCCTGCAGGACTTCCTACCATCCCCAACCTGACAGCAATATGGATCAACCACAGGTCAATCTAGGACATCGTATTCATCTACCCAATACTTAATAAATTGATGAGTTATGATGACATCTAAGAACAAATGGAAGGTGATCTATTTATTTATAGAAGAAGTATCAGATGAACCTGTAGAAACTTATATAAACCCGTAGCAGCTGGTTGATCGAGTGTTTGGAAATACTCACGTCTCCAACCAGAACCCAAATCTCGAATTCAATCACACGTCAAGAAAAGTAGAGAAAGAATAAATATCCTCCAAAATGGTTCAATTCCTCCGTATCGCCCTTGCGGCTCTCGCTGTTGTTAGGTGGGTCTCATTAATGTCAACCAAGTCAATCGGCTCCAACTAATAACCTCACAGCTCCACACTTGCTAACCCTTTAGCTTCACCAGAAGATCCTACTCCTGCCGAAGCAGCCCGCACCACCGTCACATCCTGCTCAACCTACCCTACAACCTTGACAGTTGATGGAAACACGCGCACTGAGACCTTTACCGTGACAAGCATCCTCGAGTATTTGTACCCAGTCACAACATACTCAACCAGCACGAGTACGACGACATATGTGACGACGAGTTTGAGGACAAGAACTCGTACTGAGGTCCAGACTGCAACAGCTTGCGTCGCTATCATCGAAAAGGGAACGTCGAAATGATGATGTAGAGAAGGGTAAATGGGAGAGAGATGTTGGACTGCTACCAAATTTGAAAATTGAGAGACAGGTCATGTTCAATATGATAGGATGTGAAGGACATTGTATACAATGATGAAGATGTCAAAAAATATAAACAAACATCCAAACAATTCTATGAGCCAAGAGAGGTGCTCGAACGCTGGAAATTCCAGACAGTCGTTGACTTTATAGCTACATGGGTAGGTATCGTGGGAGGTCCGGCACTGGAGTGACCAAATAATGGACTACATGACCGACTTGTTGGTGGCTGAATATCAAAGGAAGAAAAGTCTGAATCCTGATCATTCAGAAATGGTCCTGGGACTTCCGAGAGTCCTTCGGAACAATTCCGCCAAAACCAACATCGGGCCATCCACATGACGAGCAAGCTGAGCCACGCCACGAAACGCGACCTCAACCGCTGAGTGGTCGCAATTAACAAGTAGGGGACTGAACACTAATGAATATGCATCAAACTTCCAACAATTGGGTCATTACCATGGTCTCATACAGTTGGTTAGGCGGATTCGCTCAAACCGTGTGTAACATGTGCAGAAGTGTTAGTCTCACCTGAGCTGCGCAAACGGACAACGACTTAAAACAATGCGATGCCGACAACAAGAGAGGGATTTCAATCTGAGAAGTCAAGGACTACCGAACGCTCGTGAATTGAGTAATTCTATTCCATGCAGTAGTCGAAAATGGCTCGTACTCGTCGTGCATCACGGACTGGTGGGATCCCAGCTCTACTTCAGCAGCAAAGCGACAACAGTACGAATCCGGTGCAAAGTGGCGATCTTTGTGTTGGATGTATTGTTTGGCTTCCGCCCAAAGATACAGATGACCAAATAATTCAATGTTGCAAACCAGATTGTTGCGATGAGGAACTTAAGGAGGGAGCATATGCTCATCCGGTAGTTGTGTTGAGCATCCGTCAGAAGGAAAATTCATTCGAATATGGCGATGTAGTTTGTCAGATAGCATTTGTAAAGTGTCCGGCGCAGCTACCAATCAATGCTAATGAGCTGATAGTTAACAAGCTTTCAGTCTACACCGCTAGCTACTTTCCTGAAGAAAAGAAAGAAAAAGAGAAGCTTCAAAATGCAATTCTGATCATTTCAAGAGATGAATTTGAAGAGACATTTGATCTCTCGTCAATAACTGCCCTTTACCTCGAAGAACGCAACCTCAATGTGCAGTCATATGTCACACTAGATCATACTTACATGATTCCAGCTTCGATGCTTCGACAGTATCGCAGAGGCCCTTCACATGCATTCAAATGGCGATTAAATAAAATAAGCTATGAAAAGCTTATGAGTGAGTTGGGTGTAGATGCAGAAGAGTTCTTGGACACAAGGTTCGTCACCAGAACTAAGGGTACAAGGCTTTCAGCACTCGCACAAAGCAACAGTGATTTATATCGAAACCATTCTCGGGCGATATACGATCAACTCTCTGGTGAGGTTGGCCACAATCCAACGAATATTCCACAGCCACGCGTAGTGATACCTAGCCAATCTCCTCAGGAAGTTGACCAGAGTTGGGCGAATGTTGTTTCGCAGCCAAGAGTGGTGTTTCCTTTGATACGCAGATATGACTCGATTCTGCCAGTTCCCTCTACTCAATTGCTATCTGGGAATGTTTCGCAAGAGGGTGATGTATCTCCTTCAGCACCTGGATATTATTCGACCGTGTCGGTTGCTTCCGCTCAACCAAGGCCGACAAATCTTTCGCAGCCAAGCGTTGTGCCTCCTTCGGTATCAAGGTATCATCCAATTGGAGCAGTTCAATCATCTTCGTTGCGGCCTGCGAACGTTTTGCCACGAGTGGAATATCCTGCGGCGCCGAGGCACAACGCAACCGGAGTGGTTCCATCTGCGCCATTGAGACCTGCTCAAGTCCCCAACTACCACACAATGTCAGATACGTATGGATATGCAACTAATCCGCACCAGAATTCGACGTTACCAAGGTATCACGAAAGGTCTCCGGACCCATCGAGCGAGAATGGTGCATCATCCGTCATGTCATGGATTACGGGGTTCTTGGCTCTGGGGTCTTTCGTCTGGTGGTGAGGGAGAAAGTAGGAGTCTTCGAAGTCGCAGGGGGGAGTCAAGCGTATTTGGCGTTGTCTGGGTTAGATCATGATGAACGTTGGTCTTCGAGTCTTTGAGTTCGTGGTGCTCGCCGTGTATGTAGTTCTAGAGCAGGAATGGTCTCCTAATTTCAGTAGAGAGCCACTATGATGACACCGTGTCAACTTTCTCGCATTGCGATAAGGTAGAAGATGATAGAATGACTGGATGTGATTTGCCATTTCGTTCTGTCGTGCGCGATGATGAGATTGCTGCCCAGCGTATCGTGCTGACCTTTCACCTTGACTGTTTTCTGTGAATCCACTTGACGGCTAGATTCCTTTCGTAGTGGGAATAACATTTCCAAGAGACTCGTCAGCAAATATGGATCTATAAGCAGGTGTAGCCGTAGAGGGTGGATCCGGAGGAGGTTTATATTTTAGTGGTCGAGTTCCCCTAACCTTAAATTCAGCAGTCGCGAACCGCGCGTGTCTCGCGCTTGGGCTTCCAACTCTCACCTCACCTTACCTTACCCCGAATCTCTTCTCTTAAGAATTCTAATTTGCCTTTAATTATCACGAAATAGCGATCAGGTCTACTTTCATCGTTATTTATAACTCAACCGATATCCCCTAAATTGACCACTGATCTTGCAATTGTTCATTTTCAGTCCACGCGTCCTACTCATTGGCTTGTTTTACATTCTTGCTTGTTGATCTGGTCTTACTTTCTAATGAGAGTAATTGCTTCATGTGGAAAGGAAATCATATTTCATACTTTGCGATGCACCCTCAACATCGGACTTGCGTAGACGAGGACTTTCAAGTGGGCAAAGGGGGTCGGATTGAATGTTTTTGCGCTGCTTTACCTGTTTTACCTGTTGATTTGGTCGATTTATGATGCTTGTCTGTTTGTTTGTTGTAGTCTGCTATCAAATTAGTATTTGTTGTAACCGTCAGATATTGGCTTTGCTCAAAATTGGTTCTGACCGCCTGCCAGAAAGTGTGGCGTCGCAAAAGTTCAGGTATCAAGAATCAAAACATCGTCTTTGATTACCAAACATCTAGCTGCAGAGTTCGTTCTTGCTGAGAGTCATGCGTTGTTCAATTTTGATGATTGCACTTTTCCAGAGAGTGAATCGTTCCCCATCTGTTTCTTAAGCAGAGCCTCCTGATGCATTTAGCTCACTCCCATTGCAAGGTACAAACATCCCAACGATGTATAATACCGTGCTAAATTCTCTTTTCAGTTGAAACCTTTTTACTCATCTTATTTGATAGGATATATTATTTTCTGACACTTACATTTCTCATCCCCGGCTCTGCGCAAGTCTCTTGCAAAGCATGGCACACGTTGTTCACGAGAACCTTGGTTGAATTTTAAAACTATGTAAGATTAATCATAGGTATTAGTAGACCTCATCACTGGTAGCATTATTTAGCTACCTCAAAATGGAGACTCATTACCCTTACCCCTCTGATACTGGTCACTTATCCTCTCCAGCGTGTGCATCTGATACTTGGTATCTTGAGTAATATTGTTAGCAATTTCTGACTTGCCGCTACGTACTGGCATTTGTTCTTTGAAAATAATTAAGTGACCAGTCGTGGCGGGATTTAGCTGGGTCAGGCTTTGCGCGAATCCTGTGGTTTTGATAGAGAATACTTGTAACGCCTAGTCATGCCATGGGTAGGTATCCTTCCGCAAGGTAGAGAACAAATGCCTTTCTCTACTCCAAGTTCATGAATTACCAAGATCCATCAAATGAGCTCCGAAGTGAACGATACAGTCGCAGTATGTTTCTATATCTATATCTCAACAAAACTCGAAAATTCCCCAGCGTGAGCCCGCTACAGCGCTCGTACATCAACAAGCAACTTTAGACGCTCAGAACCTCATCCTGCTGTTTAAGCTACCCGGAATGTCACCCCAAAGCTCTTTCAGTAGAGCTACCATACAGCAAGCACTTTTTGGGCACGAAGAGCCTATAGAACAAAAACCTAAAAACCAGGCTGGTCAGGATATGGTATTCTCACCCCAAAGCTCTTTCAGTAGAGCTACCAGACAGCAAGCACTCTTTAGTGGCAAACCGCTTCCTATCATCCTTACAAAAGTGACTTTTCCTAGTTAATAGGTCAGTCAGTACTGAAGTCATTACTATTATCATCTAATTAATATTATTAGTATTGTAGCTGTTTCCCGGCAATATTGTTTGGCTACCTAGCACTTTCAAAATGATGAAGAGCTCCATTGCTGTATACACAACGGCTGTGACAAGAAAGATCAGTTCAGCCGTTCGGTGCGGGATAGCATGTATTGCCTGCTATCTAGTAATAGTCCCTAAGATCTAGCAGCGGCCATATTCGACGCCAGTAGGTGACCTGATGGTATGCTTCACGGATGTAAGTGTTGGCTTGCTTACCCGTTACTCTTTAGATGACCACTCTGACAGGATGCCTTTAAGAACCAACCAAAGCCTCCAGCATCTCATCAAATTCGCAACCTCTACCTTAATCCACCAAGCTCCACTCTTAACGTAACGACTATTTCATGCTTTAGCTTGCTCCAAGTCGGAGTTCCTTGTGGAACAATGTTATTTTAGGAGGCAGCAAGCCTGGGTCCTTCCTGCAAGCTACCTATGGAACTATACATGGTATAACTCCACCGCGTACGCAAAGCGTATATCTTGCGGAGGATACTACTGGCTTTGCGGACAGATCGGTGCCCAGCCGGATCTATTTCAAGATGTACATTTCTCCATATTTAATGCGAGAGATATGCTGGAGTGGCTTGCGGGCCAAGAAACCCAGAGAATTGTGGCTGCAAACAGCTAGAGCACCTACCAAAGCCTCTAGCTTCTCATCAAATCGCAACCTCTACCCCAACCCGCTAAGCTCCGCCCTTAATGTAACGACTATTTCATGCTTAAGCTTGCTCCAGGTCGGAGTTCCTTGTGGAACAGTGTTATGTTAGTGTAGTGGGGTTCCAGGGTACATGACATTTTTTCGTCATTTTACTAGCGAGAGCACGTGCGTAGGACTCTCTATAAAGGAGGTCCTACAGAGCACACAGACACACAGACGACAGAGAACAGAGAGCGAGAGGAGAAGACACGAGAGAAGACGATAGATAGCTAGGTTTTCTTCATATGATTGATTTTACGAATAGATTCAGATTGGGTACAGATGAAGCATTGATCATACGGATTTCATTGATATTCTCTTCGTACCGATACATTGATTTATCTAC